>CM036940.2:80279300-80642397 GCA_020352615.2 Yoshiicerus persimilis
TTTATTAATATATACATCTGTATATGTAGAACGTGGTCGTAAATGTCCTTGTTGCATTCGTTCCTGAGAAACTGCATTGGCATTGGGCATTGAAACCTCAGAAATAATTTTTTCCAACATTAATTACATTTTAATAAATTTTCGCCTCCCTCCACAATTTACCGATTCGCTGAGCAAAAATTCAAGTTGTAAATGTCATTGATTTAGGCATAGGGAAGTGAAAGCAATTGAAAGCAAACGCTAGGCAATGATGCGAAGTGAAAATGCAAAACATCAGGTATCGTATAGAGAAATCATAAATAGTTACTAGATATAAGAACTTATCTAGGAAGGCTGCAGGGCAAAAACCTAAATTCTTGAAAAAACGGAAATTTTTCATTACAATAGCAAAAATTTTTCAAAAAACTCGTGAATTAGGATTTTTGGGATATATTTTAAATTAAGCCTCCCCATGATAATTTTTCTGGATGCATCCTTGCATACAAGGGTACTTAAGTTTCTCAGAAAAACATACTACTATTCACTCTTTTAGAATAGGACAGCAAACAATAAACCCGTTAAAAACCGCATGAGAAAGAGTCGTACCGAAAGACAATATATAATTATACAGTTGAGAAAGATAGTAAGAAAGTCGAGAAAGAGAGTAGGAAATTCGATGTATAACCCAAGGCACAAACTGACAATTAGTACAACCTAAGACTCGCTGCGCTTCTTTTAATAATAATACGATAAATGTACATATTTTTTCAGCCAACATAACAAATTATCACTTATATAAGTTTTGCAAATTTTCTGTTAGTGCTTCTTAACTAGCATAACACTGAAGAAATGATGAAGGCCTTTCAATTTTTCCCCAACATAGGATATATGAAAATGTATGAGAATTCGTAGCCTAAACTGTAATAATATATATTTATACTTCTATTAGGTTCGTTCAGTAGGATATAACATGGTATATAATTGAGAACTAATAAATGCGTTACATAAAAGAAATTGAATTTAATTGGTGTATCAATAAAAGAATACATGAATGTGTACCCCAGATGTAATATATCGTTGTGAATCGAGATAAGCAGAATAATTCCTTACAATCATTCTTTGTAGCTGTTTTGCAATTTATCACCAAATCTTCAAGTATTTCTAGTTTTCCATAAAACGTTTAAAAGCAATTGCGAAAATTATATCTTTTGTGTCAATTGATACTGAAAAACTAAAAACATAGCAAAAGGTGTTTATATTTTCCTAAATTTCCATGAAGCAGGATTTTGTCAGGTTTGGTAATTTAGTAATTTATGGGCAAAGCTATATTGATAGGCGCGTGGCAAAAAATGATTAAAGATTATCGAAATCGAGGGCATCGGACGGTTTCACATTGTTTTTAACTCCCGAACGTGAGTTTTAAATTACTTTAAAAATCCAAACAACTTTGTTTATGTTATTGATGGTTTTCTATTGTAAATAAAGCTTTTGCACTGTCTTACAATTGAAAATGAAAACGATCAGTACAATAAACACGGAAGTACATTATTATTTCATACATATGTAAGGTTACCAAATTTCTCGGGAGATTGCAATGTATACTCAAATTATGTATCTGTAATAACATTAATTTATAGTACATGGTAATAGCTCTTAGAAAGTTACTGTAGTTGTATAATATACTCACAAGGTCCATAAATCCAGTTTGTTTTTCTTTGCATAGTAAGGCTTTGACAGCTAACATAATAACAGTAAATGCATAGTTTTGAATTTCAAGGAAGGTTGTAATGGAAATTAAGGAAGTTCCCCATTACAGATGTAGTAAGCTGCGTATCCTTTTTTATAAGTAATTATTGCCGACGGGCTCCTATTTAAAGCAATCTTTATAAAGCAAGTTCATAACCGCAGAAATATTTATTCAGAATAAAAGTTTTCAAGACTAGGTAGACAAAATGTTGTCAAGAAATGCCTTGAGACACTTTGAAATATTTATAAACATAGGAGAAAAATTGAAAGTTAGCCCATTCTACTGGGACCGAAAAAACAACACCTTTAGCATTAGTGCTGCTCGGTCACAGATAATAATGTGGAAAATTTGTGGGTTTACATCTTTTGTTTATGTAGTATATCTCTTTAGCCGTTTATGGCTAAAAATTAAAACAGATGCTAACGATTACTCAGAAATATCAATAATGGTATTTTATTTCTTGGGATATTCCTATTCAACTTCTGTATACTATAACCTTTACAAAAAACGATTTGAAATGGCAATTTTTTTCAAAAGTCTTACGCAAATTGACAAGAGATTTGAAGGTGTGTGAAAAAGATATATATTATTTTTGTGTTAATTAATTTTACCTATCGATAATCAGAATGGTCATTAAACATATGTCTACTCTATCAGGAAATTTATAATTTCCACTTTAGTTTTGAACTCTTCTGTAGGTAAACTTATATTAACGAAAATTTTATATCTGTTTTATTTTAAGTTTCAAAAGTAGTTTTTTGAAACTTCTTTTTTATCCTTTGAAATCTGTTCACGTGTCTTATAACCGCAACTGGCATTTGGGTTACTTTTAAAAAATATCTCTGACCAACTTTGTCATTTCTATATTTTTTTGTTTTAGTCACAATGAAGTCTTCTTCAAAATCACGAAAACTCTATCAGTTTTTAATGGAAATTATGACAGCAGTTAACAATATTATTACGCTATCTGCTGCAGTTGTGTTCACATTGCCCTTTTTAGTTCACCGTAATAACAAAAGTTTCCTATTTTCGCTACTGCCTGAAAAATATTCAAATGAGGTGTTTTTCTTCTTGATGATCCCAATGGAGTTCTACTCAAAACTTTCGCTCTCCTGGTCAAATCATTCCACCTACCTCTATTTTCAAACATATGCTTTAACTTCGTCATACTGGATTCGTGTTCTAAAGTAATATTTTATTCCTTGCTTTCTATTTTGCCATGAATATGCATTACACATTATTAAAAGTTTGGTTTAAAACAGTTTTCCAATAAACGGTATATAATTTTTATGCTCACAGAGTGGATGTAATTTTTTCACCTCGATTTCTAAGGAAGCATCTGATCCAGTTAAATATTCTTAACACGTATCTCAATTACAGTGTTGTAAAAGGGTTAAACCCATTTTTTACATTTGTCGGGGGTCTCATTATCTGGATTACAACATTAGGTTCGATTCGGTTATACGGATTAGTGTCTTGGAAAATTTACTTATTATTCATATTCGCAGCAGTATCGTGCACGGTATTTTGCGTGCTGTACTTTATTACAGCTGCTCATATCTACGAATTCTCCCTGGATTGCATCTATCAGCAGAAACGCAATTCTAATAATAGCAAACTAACACGAAAGATAATCAAAAGTTTATTTCCATTTGGAATTCGCATTGGAAACTTCGGACGAATCAAATATATTTTTATTCTTTTATTTTTCTTTGAAATTTATGATTATGTTATTGCTGCATTAATTGCATACCCATCTTCTCCAACTTAGTTGGACAATTACAAATAAATGGGGTTCTAACCTAGTTTTCTCTGTATTACTATTTTTCCAATTTGAAATTCTTTTTACGTTGTTTTCCTGAGGAATCTGCTTGTCCCTTAACTAATTCCTAAAACGATAAGCTATCTACTAGTAACTGGCGTAATACAATGTATCTCACTTCATGAAAATGTTTGCGTCACAAGACATGCACATGTTAATAAATATTGTAATTTACTACTCATTTAATAAATATGAAGAGGAGCGTATAATTGTTTCATCCAGGCGTTTGGGTAATGTACTCATATCAAATGCGCAAGCCAATTTGTTATTGCAAAAAATGTAATAATGATAAATAGTATTTTTGTTAAATTAATTAAAAACCACACGAATAAAGATATAAATGGTTTTTATATACATTAGTCTGCTATTTATTTTGGTAGTTGTTGTTAGAAACATAAAAGTTCTGTGAATCCATAAATTGATGAAATTACTGTAACGAAGGACCCTAGCTACATAACTAGCAATTTCAACATATTCGTCTGAAGTATAATACAGTTGAAAAACTCACCGAACCAATGTGCCGAGCATCAGCTATACCATTGTGCCTGCTTATGGATCTCCCAGGCTATTTTCAATAAAACAATCAACTAAACATGCATAACGTATGAATAACTGTAACGTAATCTCAATGCGTAACTTTTCCTACGTAATATTAAAAAATCAAATTTTAAACATAGACCTTTTGAAATTATAAAGTGTCCATATTTAAAATTTGTAAGTTACAAAATGCCTAGCGATCATTACTTTCGGCTTTCAAAAATAATTTCACAATTACGATCTATGTTTAGCTTTTGTACCTCATCGCATTGAAATTATGGCAACTAATGTTAAAGGGAATGCTTTCTAACTGAAAATATACTAGCTTTTACGTGTTTTCAAGATAATGCATGCTCGAAATGAGTTACCCAATTTCAAAGTAAACATAGATAATTAAGCTATATTCGGCTTCGTTTCATATTTTAGTTAGGTATTTGGAATCTAACTTGTCAGCGTAAATAATGTGTCGGAGCACTCTCAAAGAACAATAAACTTTAATTGTGTGTTTTTAATCTTTGTCAATAATGCACTGTCACATGCATTAGCAAACTAAAACTATGACTATTATATTCAATCATAATAATTATACATTCAGAAGGCAGGTTTCCTCGACGTACGTGCAATCGCATTACTATTTATTTTTTGTCACTACAAATTTTCACATTTTAAGGCTTCGTACTAAGTCCTGAAAAGAGAAAATTCGTAAGAAACTAGTTATATTTTGTGGTGCTACGCTTAGACAATATAAATAACTTTGCGGTTTAATTAGTTACAAATTTAAAGTATATAGAAATGTCATGTCTAAGTTTCAGTTCAATAACACAGATGCTGTACTTTTAGTATAAGAATGGCAACCACAAAATTTTAGTGCCTCCTGCTTTTCCAATTTTAAGCTAGAAATTTTAAACAGAGTCTAGTACTACTCTTTCAGACCGAAGATTCTGACGTGCTATAATGTGGAGATACTGCTATGGTTCGCATTCCCATATCTATTGAATCCCAATAGTATTGAACGGATACTTGAGTATGTCTACCAGGTCTTATTGTGGAACAGACCAAGAATTATTTTATGGCAATGGATCAAAAAATGTCAAAACAAATAGAATAAATATGACCAATTTATGTTTGAGCTGTAATGAATTTTAAAGTCTGTCTGAGTATCTACTGTTAATAATTAAAGTAAGATCGATTTTTTTAGATGTTCCGCTTTTGTGATTAAATTATTCCCAATAGTCAGTAATACAATTTTGAGTAATCATAGAAGTCATTTTGACATTCAAAACGGTCATTTTGCTTACTGTCGAGTAGAATTGCAGTCACTAGGGTGAATTTTGGAGAAAATTGATGATTACCCGGCAACAAGGGTAAGCATTACTGGTAATGCCGAGTGAAGTTCAGGCTTTACGGGTAATGCCGCGGCTAAAGCGGTATAGCCGTGCAATTCTTAGGCATTACCGGTATTGCCTAGGCATTACCAGTAATGCCTAATTACCCTTATTGCCGCTAACATATAGATGAAGAGGAACGTGTAATTCCATTATCCAGTCGTTTCAGTAATGTAATGTATTAATGTACACATATAATGAGGAAGCAACTTGTTACTGCAAAAATAATTGTAGTTTTGTTAAACTATTTATAAATCTAAAAATGTAATTGTGCATTTCAGCTATTTATTTTGATAACTGCCTAATAAATATAATTTTTCTGTGAAATTGATGCAAAAATTGTCTTCTTAGTTCTTAGGATATTACTTTACTCTCTTTCGCATTGTAACAACGTAGTACTACCTTTACTAAACCAACTCTTTTATGCAATCATTTTTATTTACGGGCGCCTGCCGTTGCGTTTTGTAAAACTATTGTGGCCTGTAATAAGCACTTGGAAAGAAAAACTCTTTCCCATAACTAAGACCTATTCTGTGTTTAACACAATGGATTGATGTTCATATTTGGTAGAAAAGCTTTATCTCTTGTTTGTATATTGCTGTAAATATCGAATTAATACCCCTGAAAGGTATTATTTCTATACATGAAAGAAACCGCACTTAAATTACAATTTCCAACTCTTAAAGTAATATCCCCTTATGCGTTTTCAAATTGTAGGCTAGATAGGACAATATATGAAAAATTTGGATAATTCCTAGTCTAAACTGTAAACTGTAATAATATTTATGCTTCTATTAGGTTCTTTAAGTAGGGTAAGTATCAAATCATATAATTTAGAACTAGAAAATTACTTTATTTGGGAATTATTAAAAGAATTCACAAATGTTAAAAGCTGGCGTAAGATAGAACCTATTGTTCTGAGTCGAAACGCAGATTACTTTTAGAAATTATTTTGCAAATTTATCACCAAATCTTCAAGTATGTATACCTTAAATTGCTTATAACCAATTTTGAAAATTATAACCTTTGCGTAAAAAAGATGAAGAAAAACTGAAAACACACAGCGGAAGGTGTCGATAATTTCCCAAATTTCTACGAAACAAATTTATTTAATTTTGTCATGCTTAGTAATATATGGGTAGAGATATTTTGAAATGCGTTTTTCAGAAAATAATTAAAGATTGTCACAATATCCAAGGGTAAATAGTGTATACCTTCACCTTTATAATGTTTTTTAACTCCGAAAGTGTTCTGAATTACTTATAATTACAAAACACAAAAAATGCTTACGTATATTAAAACATACACTGTATTATTTTGTACGCATGCAATGCTTCCAAATTCCAGTGGAGATTACAACATATGATGAAAATAAATGATCATAACTCCCTACATCGTATTAAAGCACGCCAAACACGTGTTAAGAGACGTAACTGCAGGTACCCACAAAGTCTATAGGTCCAATATTTTTTCTTTGCATTGTAATTAGGTTTTGACAGCTAACACAACAATACATTCACATTTAAAGATAATTAAGGAAGGTCCCATATTGTAGCTAGCTGCGTGTCTTTTTTTATTTGTAGTTCTCGACGGGCTCCTTAAACGATCTTATAAAGCAAGTTCACAGCCGCAGAAATATTTATTCAGAATTAAATTTTTCAAGAGTAGGTAGACAAAATGTTGTCAATAAATGCCTTGAGGCACTTTGAAATATTTATAAACATAGGAGAAAAATTGAAAGTAAGCCCTTTCTACTGGGACCGAAAAAACAACACCTTTAGCATTAGTGCTGCTCGATCACAGATAATAATGTGGCAAGTTTGTGGGTTTACATCCTTTGTTTATGTAGTATATCTCTTCAGCCGTTTGTGGGTGAAATTTAAATCAGAGGTAAACGATTACTCAGAATTATCAATAATGATATTCTACTTCTTGGGATATTCCTATTCAACTTCTGCATATTATAATATTTATAAAAAGCGATTTGAAATGTCTGTTCTTGTCAAAAGTCTTACGGAAATTGACAAGAGATTTGAAGGTTTGTGAAAATTAAATATATTATTATTTCAGTTAATTAATTTTAACTTCGATATTCGAAATTGTCAATTACAATACACCTTAATTCTCTATTACGATATTTACAATTTCCACTTTTATTTTTAAACTACTCTAAATTTAATTAATATGAGTTTTGTAATTTTTATTTTGTACCAATAATATTTCTTGGAATATCTTTTGCTTTTATAACATTTTGTATTAAAATTAATTTTTGCTCTAGTCATGTTTGTCATTTTTAGATCTTCATGATATATTTTTGTTTTAGCCACCCTTAAGTCTTCAAAATCAAGAAAACTCTATCAAATTTTAGTGGAAATTATGACTGCAGTTAACATTTTTAATACGTTATCTGCTGCAGTTGTGTTCACATTGCCCTTTTTAATTCACCGTAATAACAAAAGTTTCCTATTTTCGCTACTGCCTGAAAAATATTCATATGATGTGTTTTTCTTTTTGATGATCCCAATGGAGTTTTACTCAAAACTGTCGCTCTCCTGGTCAATGCATTTCACCTACCTTTACTTTCAAACATATGTTTTAACTTCGTCATATTGGCTTCGTGTTCTGAGGTAATACTTTATCCGTGTACTTTTTATTTTGTCTTGAATACATTTTACATAGTATTAAACTCTGGTTTAAAACATTTTCTTATGCATAATATATGCCTTTTATATTCACAGAATGGATGGAATTTTTTCAGCTGGATTTCCAAGGAAGTATATGAACCAGCTAAATATTCTTAACACGTATCTAAATTACAGTGCTGTAAAAGGGCTAAACCCCTTTTTTACATTTGTCGGTGCTCTAATTATCTGGATTTCAACGTTAGGTTCGATTCGGTTATACGGACTAGTATCATGGAAAATTTACTTACTATTCATATTGGTAGCAGTATCGTGCACAGTATTTTGCAGTCTGTATTTTGTTACAGCTTCTCATGTCTTCGAATTTTCCCTGGAATGCATCGGTCAGCAGAAACGCAATTCTAAAAATAGTAAACTAACGCAAAAGGTAATCAAAAGTTTATTTCCATTTGGAATTCGCGTTGGAAACTTTGGAAGAGTCAAATATATATTTGTTCTTTTATTTTTCATGAAAATTTATGATTATGTTATTGCTGCCTTAATTGCCTACCCAAATCCACGTATTTAATTAACTGGGGTACTGTATTGCATTTCAACCTAATTTAGGTAATCTGTACTAATATTTTTTTAAATTTGAAATCCGTAAATTTACGTTCTGGTGTGCCAACGTAGAATTTTCCATGCGTCCCGCTTGAAATATACCTAGTAAACTTATCCCTTTGCATGTTAACTATTGTACGCTCTTTGATGCTTAAACGATTAACTATCTAATAACTAACGTAGTGCAATTTATCTCATTTCATGACAATATATTTGTGTCACATAAACATGTACATATGTGCCATTATTTTAGAATTTTGGCTTATTGCCTAGTAAGGAGTAAGAATTATTCCGCCAAATTTAGCAGCATTGATACCCGAACGGAAGCATGCAGCGCAACCGACACTGTAGCTAACAGTCACGCATGCACACCAGACAACCCTAATAATACAATCTTTATAAATCTGTTCCGTAGTATAAAATAGATTACATACGAATCTAATAGAGTACTTTCGATAAAAATAGAATACTTCAAAATAAATAGAACATTTTAGATAAAAATGTTATTTCATAGGTATAAATAGTTCTTTTTAGGTATGATTAAAGTTATTTAGATACAAATAGTATTGCAGAACTATTTATACCTATAATATCACATTTTTAACTCAAATATTGTGTTTATTTTGAAGTATTCTATTTTTATCTAAAGTACTCTATTAAATTCTTATGTATTCTGTTTTATACTACGGAACAGTGCAACCTAATTAGGTTGCTAAATTTATAAAGATTGTATTATTAGGGTTGTCTGGTGTGCATGCGTGACTGTTAGCTACAGTGTCGGTTGCGCTGCATGCTTCCGTTCGGGTATCAATGCTGCTAAATTTGGCGGAATAATTCTTACTCCTTACTAGGCAATAAGCCAAAATTCTAAAATAATGGCACATATGTACATGTTTATGTGACACAAATATATTGTCATGAAATGAGATAAATTGCACTACGTTAGTTATTAGATAGTTAATCGTTTAAGCATCAAAGAGCGTACAATAGTTAACATGCAAAGGGATAAGTTTACTAGGTATATTTCAAGCGGGACGCATGGAAAATTCTACGTTGGCACACCAGAACGTAAATTTACGGATTTCAAATTTAAAAAAATATTAGTACAGATTACCTAAATTAGGTTGAAATGCAATACAGTACCCCAGTTAATTAAATACGTGGATTTGGGTAGGCAATTAAGGCAGCAATAACATAATCATAAATTTTCATGAAAAATAAAGAACAAATATATATTTGACTCTTCCAAAGTTTCCAACGCGAATTCCAAATGGAAATAAACTTTTGATTACCTTTTGCGTTAGTTTACTATTTTTAGAATTGCGTTTCTGCTGACCGATGCATTCCAGGGAAAATTCGAAGACATGAGAAGCTGTAACAAAATACAGACTGCAAAATACTGTGCACGATACTGCTACCAATATGAATAGTAAGTAAATTTTCCATGATACTAGTCCGTATAACCGAATCGAACCTAACGTTGAAATCCAGATAATTAGAGCACCGACAAATGTAAAAAAGGGGTTTAGCCCTTTTACAGCACTGTAATTTAGATACGTGTTAAGAATATTTAGCTGGTTCATATACTTCCTTGGAAATCCAGCTGAAAAAATTCCATCCATTCTGTGAATATAAAAGGCATATATTATGCATAAGAAAATGTTTTAAACCAGAGTTTAATACTATGTAAAATGTATTCAAGACAAAATAAAAAGTACACGGATAAAGTATTACCTCAGAACACGAAGCCAATATGACGAAGTTAAAACATATGTTTGAAAGTAAAGGTAGGTGAAATGCATTGACCAGGAGAGCGACAGTTTTGAGTAAAACTCCATTGGGATCATCAAAAAGAAAAACACATCATATGAATATTTTTCAGGCAGTAGCGAAAATAGGAAACTTTTGTTATTACGGTGAATTAAAAAGGGCAATGTGAACACAACTGCAGCAGATAACGTATTAAAAATGTTAACTGCAGTCATAATTTCCACTAAAATTTGATAGAGTTTTCTTGATTTTGAAGACTTAAGGGTGGCTAAAACAAAAATATATCATGAAGATCTAAAAATGACAAACATGACTAGAGCAAAAATTAATTTTAATACAAAATGTTATAAAAGCAAAAGATATTCCAAGAAATATTATTGGTACAAAATAAAAATTACAAAACTCATATTAATTAAATTTAGAGTAGTTTAAAAATAAAAGTGGAAATTGTAAATATCGTAATAGAGAATTAAGGTGTATTGTAATTGACAATTTCGAATATCGAAGTTAAAATTAATTAACTGAAATAATAATATATTTAATTTTCACAAACCTTCAAATCTCTTGTCAATTTCCGTAAGACTTTTGACAAGAACAGACATTTCAAATCGCTTTTTATAAATATTATAATATGCAGAAGTTGAATAGGAATATCCCAAGAAGTAGAATATCATTATTGATAATTCTGAGTAATCGTTTACCTCTGATTTAAATTTCACCCACAAACGGCTGAAGAGATATACTACATAAACAAAGGATGTAAACCCACAAACTTGCCACATTATTATCTGTGATCGAGCAGCACTAATGCTAAAGGTGTTGTTTTTTCGGTCCCAGTAGAAAGGGCTTACTTTCAATTTTTCTCCTATGTTTATAAATATTTCAAAGTGCCTCAAGGCATTTATTGACAACATTTTGTCTACCTACTCTTGAAAAATTTAATTCTGAATAAATATTTCTGCGGCTGTGAACTTGCTTTATAAGATCGTTTAAGGAGCCCGTCGAGAACTACAAATAAAAAAAGACACGCAGCTAGCTACAATATGGGACCTTCCTTAATTATCTTTAAATGTGAATGTATTGTTGTGTTAGCTGTCAAAACCTAATTACAATGCAAAGAAAAAATATTGGACCTATAGACTTTGTGGGTACCTGCAGTTACGTCTCTTAACACGTGTTTGGCGTGCTTTAATACGATGTAGGGAGTTATGATCATTTATTTTCATCATATGTTGTAATCTCCACTGGAATTTGGAAGCATTGCATGCGTACAAAATAATACAGTGTATGTTTTAATATACGTAAGCATTTTTTGTGTTTTGTAATTATAAGTAATTCAGAACACTTTCGGAGTTAAAAAACATTATAAAGGTGAAGGTATACACTATTTACCCTTGGATATTGTGACAATCTTTAATTATTTTCTGAAAAACGCATTTCAAAATATCTCTACCCATATATTACTAAGCATGACAAAATTAAATAAATTTGTTTCGTAGAAATTTGGGAAATTATCGACACCTTCCGCTGTGTGTTTTCAGTTTTTCTTCATCTTTTTTACGCAAAGGTTATAATTTTCAAAATTGGTTATAAGCAATTTAAGGTATACATACTTGAAGATTTGGTGATAAATTTGCAAAATAATTTCTAAAAGTAATCTGCGTTTCGACTCAGAACAATAGGTTCTATCTTACGCCAGCTTTTAACATTTGTGAATTCTTTTAATAATTCCCAAATAAAGTAATTTTCTAGTTCTAAATTATATGATTTGATACTTACCCTACTTAAAGAACCTAATAGAAGCATAAATATTATTACAGTTTACAGTTTAGACTAGGAATTATCCAAATTTTTCATATATTGTCCTATCTAGCCTACAATTTGAAAACGCATAAGGGGATATTACTTTAAGAGTTGGAAATTGTAATTTAAGTGCGGTTTCTTTCATGTATAGAAATAATACCTTTCAGGGGTATTAATTCGATATTTACAGCAATATACAAACAAGAGATAAAGCTTTTCTACCAAATATGAACATCAATCCATTGTGTTAAACACAGAATAGGTCTTAGTTATGGGAAAGAGTTTTTCTTTCCAAGTGCTTATTACAGGCCACAATAGTTTTACAAAACGCAACGGCAGGCGCCCGTAAATAAAAATGATTGCATAAAAGAGTTGGTTTAGTAAAGGTAGTACTACGTTGTTACAATGCGAAAGAGAGTAAAGTAATATCCTAAGAACTAAGAAGACAATTTTTGCATCAATTTCACAGAAAAATTATATTTATTAGGCAGTTATCAAAATAAATAGCTGAAATGCACAATTACATTTTTAGATTTATAAATAGTTTAACAAAACTACAATTATTTTTGCAGTAACAAGTTGCTTCCTCATTATATGTGTACATTAATACATTACATTACTGAAACGACTGGATAATGGAATTACACGTTCCTCTTCATCTATATGTTAGCGGCAATAAGGGTAATTAGGCATTACTGGTAATGCCTAGGCAATACCGGTAATGCCTAAGAATTGCACGGCTATACCGCTTTAGCCGCGGCATTACCCGTAAAGCCTGAACTTCACTCGGCATTACCAGTAATGCTTACCCTTGTTGCCGGGTAATCATCAATTTTCTCCAAAATTCACCCTAGTGACTGCAATTCTACTCGACAGTAAGCAAAATGACCGTTTTGAATGTCAAAATGACTTCTATGATTACTCAAAATTGTATTACTGACAATTGGAAATAATTTAATCCCATAAGCGGAACATCTAAAAAAATTCGATCTTTACTTTAATTATTAACAGTAGATACTCAGACAGACTTTAAAATTCATTACAGCTCAAACATAAATTGGTCATATTTATTCTATTTGTTTTGACATTTTTTGATCCATTGCCATAAAATAATTCTTGGTCTGTTCCACAATAAGACCTGGTAGACATACTCAAGTATCCGTTCAATACTATTGGGATTCAATAGATATGGGAATGCGAACCATAGCAGTATCTCCACATTATAGCACGTCAGAATCTTCGGTCTGAAAGAGTAGTACTAGACTCTGTTTAAAATTTCTAGCTTAAAATTGGAAAAGCAGGAGGCACTAAAAATTTTGTGGTTGCCATTCTTATACTAAAAGTACAGCATCTGTGTTATTGAACTGAAACTTAGACATGACATTTCTATATACTTTAAATTTGTAACTAATTAAACCGCAAAGTTATTTATATTGTCTAAGCGTAGCACCACAAAATATAACTAGTTTCTTACGAATTTTCTCTT
Organism: Yoshiicerus persimilis; assembly: GCA_020352615.2. NCBI lineage: Eukaryota > Metazoa > Arthropoda > Collembola > Entomobryomorpha > Tomoceridae > Yoshiicerus > Yoshiicerus persimilis. The sequence continues at coordinate 80,293,072 of CM036940.2, forward strand.
TTCAGGACTTAGTACGAAGCCTTAAAATGTGAAAATTTGTAGTGACAAAAAATAAATAGTAATGCGATTGCACGTACGTCGAGGAAACCTGCCTTCTGAATGTATAATTATTATGATTGAATATAATAGTTATAGTTTTAGTTTGCTAATGCATGTGACAGTGCATTATTGACAAAGATTAAAAAGCCACAACTGAAGCTTATTGTTCTTTGAGAGTGCTCCGACACATTATTTACGCTGACAAGTTAGATTCCAAATACCTAACTAAAATATGAAACGAAGCCGAATATAGCTTAATTATCTATGTTTACTTTGAAATTGGGTAACTCATTTCGAGCATGCATTATCTTGAAAACACGTAAAAGCTAGTATATTTTCAGTTAGAAAGCATTCCCTTTAACATTAGTTGCCATAATTTCAATGCGATGAGGTACAAAAGCTAAACATAGATCGTAATTGTGAAATTATTTTTGAAAGCCGAAAGTAATGATCGCTAGGCATTTTGTAACTTACAAATTTTAAATATGGACACTTTATAATTTCAAAAGGTCTATGTTTAAAATTTGATTTTTTAATATTACGTAGGAAAAGTTACGCATTGAGATTACGTTACAGTTATTCATACGTTATGCATGTTTAGTTGATTGTTTTATTGAAAATAGCCTGGGAGATCCATAAGCAGGCACAATGGTATAGCTGATGCTCGGCACATTGGTTCGGTGAGTTTTTCAACTGTATTATACTTCAGACGAATATGTTGAAATTGCTAGTTATGTAGCTAGGGTCCTTCGTTACAGTAATTTCATCAATTTATGGATTCACAGAACTTTTATGTTTCTAACAACAACTACCAAAATAAATAGCAGACTAATGTATATAAAAACCATTTATATCTTTATTCGTGTGGTTTTTAATTAATTTAACAAAAATACTATTTATCATTATTACATTTTTTGCAATAACAAATTGGCTTGCGCATTTGATATGAGTACATTACCCAAACGCCTGGATGAAACAATTATACGCTCCTCTTCATATTTATTAAATGAGTAGTAAATTACAATATTTATTAACATGTGCATGTCTTGTGACGCAAACATTTTCATGAAGTGAGATACATTGTATTACGCCAGTTACTAGTAGATAGCTTATCGTTTTAGGAATTAGTTAAGGGACAAGCAGATTCCTCAGGAAAACAACGTAAAAAGAATTTCAAATTGGAAAAATAGTAATACAGAGAAAACTAGGTTAGAACCCCATTTATTTGTAATTGTCCAACTAAGTTGGAGAAGATGGGTATGCAATTAATGCAGCAATAACATAATCATAAATTTCAAAGAAAAATAAAAGAATAAAAATATATTTGATTCGTCCGAAGTTTCCAATGCGAATTCCAAATGGAAATAAACTTTTGATTATCTTTCGTGTTAGTTTGCTATTATTAGAATTGCGTTTCTGCTGATAGATGCAATCCAGGGAGAATTCGTAGATATGAGCAGCTGTAATAAAGTACAGCACGCAAAATACCGTGCACGATACTGCTGCGAATATGAATAATAAGTAAATTTTCCAAGACACTAATCCGTATAACCGAATCGAACCTAATGTTGTAATCCAGATAATGAGACCCCCGACAAATGTAAAAAATGGGTTTAACCCTTTTACAACACTGTAATTGAGATACGTGTTAAGAATATTTAACTGGATCAGATGCTTCCTTAGAAATCGAGGTGAAAAAATTACATCCACTCTGTGAGCATAAAAATTATATACCGTTTATTGGAAAACTGTTTTAAACCAAACTTTTAATAATGTGTAATGCATATTCATGGCAAAATAGAAAGCAAGGAATAAAATATTACTTTAGAACACGAATCCAGTATGACGAAGTTAAAGCATATGTTTGAAAATAGAGGTAGGTGGAATGATTTGACCAGGAGAGCGAAAGTTTTGAGTAGAACTCCATTGGGATCATCAAGAAGAAAAACACCTCATTTGAATATTTTTCAGGCAGTAGCGAAAATAGGAAACTTTTGTTATTACGGTGAACTAAAAAGGGCAATGTGAACACAACTGCAGCAGATAGCGTAATAATATTGTTAACTGCTGTCATAATTTCCATTAAAAACTGATAGAGTTTTCGTGATTTTGAAGAAGACTTCATTGTGACTAAAACAAAAAAATATAGAAATGACAAAGTTGGTCAGAGATATTTTTTAAAAGTAACCCAAATGCCAGTTGCGGTTATAAGACACGTGAACAGATTTCAAAGGATAAAAAAGAAGTTTCAAAAAACTACTTTTGAAACTTAAAATAAAACAGATATAAAATTTTCGTTAATATAAGTTTACCTACAGAAGAGTTCAAAACTAAAGTGGAAATTATAAATTTCCTGATAGAGTAGACATATGTTTAATGACCATTCTGATTATCGATAGGTAAAATTAATTAACACAAAAATAATATATATCTTTTTCACACACCTTCAAATCTCTTGTCAATTTGCGTAAGACTTTTGAAAAAAATTGCCATTTCAAATCGTTTTTTGTAAAGGTTATAGTATACAGAAGTTGAATAGGAATATCCCAAGAAATAAAATACCATTATTGATATTTCTGAGTAATCGTTAGCATCTGTTTTAATTTTTAGCCATAAACGGCTAAAGAGATATACTACATAAACAAAAGATGTAAACCCACAAATTTTCCACATTATTATCTGTGACCGAGCAGCACTAATGCTAAAGGTGTTGTTTTTTCGGTCCCAGTAGAATGGGCTAACTTTCAATTTTTCTCCTATGTTTATAAATATTTCAAAGTGTCTCAAGGCATTTCTTGACAACATTTTGTCTACCTAGTCTTGAAAACTTTTATTCTGAATAAATATTTCTGCGGTTATGAACTTGCTTTATAAAGATTGCTTTAAATAGGAGCCCGTCGGCAATAATTACTTATAAAAAAGGATACGCAGCTTACTACATCTGTAATGGGGAACTTCCTTAATTTCCATTACAACCTTCCTTGAAATTCAAAACTATGCATTTACTGTTATTATGTTAGCTGTCAAAGCCTTACTATGCAAAGAAAAACAAACTGGATTTATGGACCTTGTGAGTATATTATACAACTACAGTAACTTTCTAAGAGCTATTACCATGTACTATAAATTAATGTTATTACAGATACATAATTTGAGTATACATTGCAATCTCCCGAGAAATTTGGTAACCTTACATATGTATGAAATAATAATGTACTTCCGTGTTTATTGTACTGATCGTTTTCATTTTCAATTGTAAGACAGTGCAAAAGCTTTATTTACAATAGAAAACCATCAATAACATAAACAAAGTTGTTTGGATTTTTAAAGTAATTTAAAACTCACGTTCGGGAGTTAAAAACAATGTGAAACCGTCCGATGCCCTCGATTTCGATAATCTTTAATCATTTTTTGCCACGCGCCTATCAATATAGCTTTGCCCATAAATTACTAAATTACCAAACCTGACAAAATCCTGCTTCATGGAAATTTAGGAAAATATAAACACCTTTTGCTATGTTTTTAGTTTTTCAGTATCAATTGACACAAAAGATATAATTTTCGCAATTGCTTTTAAACGTTTTATGGAAAACTAGAAATACTTGAAGATTTGGTGATAAATTGCAAAACAGCTACAAAGAATGATTGTAAGGAATTATTCTGCTTATCTCGATTCACAACGATATATTACATCTGGGGTACACATTCATGTATTCTTTTATTGATACACCAATTAAATTCAATTTCTTTTATGTAACGCATTTATTAGTTCTCAATTATATACCATGTTATATCCTACTGAACGAACCTAATAGAAGTATAAATATATATTATTACAGTTTAGGCTACGAATTCTCATACATTTTCATATATCCTATGTTGGGGAAAAATTGAAAGGCCTTCATCATTTCTTCAGTGTTATGCTAGTTAAGAAGCACTAACAGAAAATTTGCAAAACTTATATAAGTGATAATTTGTTATGTTGGCTGAAAAAATATGTACATTTATCGTATTATTATTAAAAGAAGCGCAGCGAGTCTTAGGTTGTACTAATTGTCAGTTTGTGCCTTGGGTTATACATCGAATTTCCTACTCTCTTTCTCGACTTTCTTACTATCTTTCTCAACTGTATAATTATATATTGTCTTTCGGTACGACTCTTTCTCATGCGGTTTTTAACGGGTTTATTGTTTGCTGTCCTATTCTAAAAGAGTGAATAGTAGTATGTTTTTCTGAGAAACTTAAGTACCCTTGTATGCAAGGATGCATCCAGAAAAATTATCATGGGGAGGCTTAATTTAAAATATATCCCAAAAATCCTAATTCACGAGTTTTTTGAAAAATTTTTGCTATTGTAATGAAAAATTTCCGTTTTTTCAAGAATTTAGGTTTTTGCCCTGCAGCCTTCCTAGATAAGTTCTTATATCTAGTAACTATTTATGATTTCTCTATACGATACCTGATGTTTTGCATTTTCACTTCGCATCATTGCCTAGCGTTTGCTTTCAATTGCTTTCACTTCCCTATGCCTAAATCAATGACATTTACAACTTGAATTTTTGCTCAGCGAATCGGTAAATTGTGGAGGGAGGCGAAAATTTATTAAAATGTAATTAATGTTGGAAAAAATTATTTCTGAGGTTTCAATGCCCAATGCCAATGCAGTTTCTCAGGAACGAATGCAACAAGGACATTTACGACCACGTTCTACATATACAGATGTATATATTAATAAACATTATTTTTGAACAATGACAAATCCATAGACATTTAGAAAATGTTTTTACTATTTTAATGTTTTGTAAAGTGGCACATAACTGAGTGACACTTCGAAACATTAGCTCATAACATTTTCAAAACACAAAAATAAATATCTACACCGTGAACACCAAGTTAATATTTCAAACCTATAATTTTGATGGAAAATGTTGGCAATAGAGTCCTGCCGGATTTACTACCGATAGGCTAATAGGGTATCAATACACTAAATTTATTTAATCAGATCTCGGGATTACTAAGACGACAGTCATTTCTCTGATATTGCGCAAAGATGTAATAAATCTACCTTTGTCTTGTTTCGGAAATTCTTTGAGAAACGGGACTCAAGATTTTAAGATGCGTAAACGTTTTAATACTTACCATGATGGACAAAAACATAAACAAAGGTGCCCAGCCTAATTAATGTAAAGAAAAAAGTGAAGTTAGAAAGCTAAGAACGGGGAATTATAATGTCAGTGTAGTTTTTCTCTCATATATAGAAATAATACCTTCACGGGATATTAATTCGGTATTTACGACAGTATACAAGCAAGCAAGAGAATAAAGCCTTTCTATGAACATCATTCCAAATGTGCTAAACCCACAATAGTTCTTAGCAATGGAAAATGACATGTTTTCTTTCCAATTATTTAATAAAGGACCGAAGTAGTTTTTTACAAGTAGACACAATATGCAAAAGCAGGTGCCCGTAAATAAAATGATCAAAGAGAGTTGGTCAATTAAAGGAAGAATTACTTTGTTACAATATTAATAGAACCACATTGCAATAACAACAGCTGCGGAAATATCCATAAATATTAATATTTGCTCATTTCAAAGTAAACGAAGCACGAAATAGAGTAAAATAATAGTATTCCTTAGAAGACAATTTTCGCAGCAATTGAATGCAGCCCAGGAACTCAGAAGTCATCGAAATTATTGACCGTCCAAAGAATTCACTCTGATGAATACTTTAATTCTTACTATAACGATACAGAAAATAATTTGCTTCGTCTTCAATAATTTTCTAGTACGCTAACTAATGCTGTCAAATAAGAGCTAACATTTGTAATATAGGACTGGAGGCAGGCAATTTTGCAGGATAGTTTTCAAAACGCAAATTAGATATCAGTAGAACATTTCCCTACGTTGTGTAGTGTCAAAAAGGTTCATTTTAGCATAGTGAAATGGCTTGCAAAATCGAAATTGAATAATGAAAATCAAACATTGTGTTTTTCTGGCGATTTTCATAACCACGATAGCAGAAATTGAAAACATTTCTGAAACGAAAAGCGAAGACACGAGTTATTTTGATATCTGGGAAATTCTGCCGGAATTCCCAATTGGCTGTACAATTCATTTTATAGAAGAGCCCCACATAAATGGCTGCGCAACTAAAAATGAATTAAGATTTATAGAAAATAATCAACCTGTGACACTACACACAGGAATGTTTTCACAATCAAACCAAACATCAGAAATTTGGAAAACATTGCAGAAAACTAATGTGAAGGGGGGTTTAGCTCACTTTGTCATAGCAGCAAAAAATATTTCTGTATTATTTAATCTCATAAGAATTTCCGGGTTCGCAAACTCAAAAGCTTCATTAATGTTTGCTTTTCTTATAATGGATAGAAGTGAAATTGAACCAGATATTTTACAAACTGAAATTTCAAGTGAACAGTTCAAAAATTTGAATTTTAAAATAATTCTTTTCATTTTGGATTCTTTTACAAAAAGTTACACTTGGTTGATTGTCTGTTTTTTGTGTGAAAGTCAGAGGGTCGAAGTTGATCCTTTAAAAAAGTCTTTATCAATAAAAATGCTTCAATATTTAGCTTTAGAGATCAACTCCAAAGGATATGGTAAACCTGCTTACGGACACAGAAGTAGGTTCGAAGTAGGCATTACAACTACTGAATACAAAACGGCTGAGTTAAGAATGCGGAAGTCTTGGAAAAATAGTCAAACCGGAGTTGTTATTCTTGGCATTTTATCCCGTCTATTAAATTTCACGTTTTCTACAACAGAAATATCCAAACCGGCTTTAGCATTATGCCATTTCTGCGGTATGCCAAATCCAAAAAGTAAAGTATTTTTAATAATCTCACACTTACTTAAAGATAATAATTCCACCTTATTCCCAAAATTGACTTTAATTAAAACCCTTGACTGCAGTTCTTTCACCGTTCTTTGTTTTATTAAAATTTTAGAAAACGATTTCTACAGTACCTGGAATATTGTGATTGTACACACAAACGACTTTAATTTCCTGTACTGCAAAACAACCGCCGCTTTCAAACAAGAATTTTTTCCATCCGTTTTAGTAACTCCGTTCAGGTTACCTGTGTGGATTTGCATTTGTATTCTTTATCTAAGTCTCGCTGTATATTACCGAAAAGTATGGGAAACTTTGCATATTTTTTGGGTAATTGTTGGAATTTCAACACACAACAAATTGGGCAATCTCCTTGCATTCATTTCCGCCGTTTTAGTTTTTCTCCAGCAACTTTACTCTTCATACTTTACGAGCGACGTTACCTTGCCTTACGAACATCCACCAATTCGAACAAATCAACTTTTATTTTCATCTGGGTACCGGGCTGTATTCAGTGATTCAGAATTGGCTGTACAATGGGTAGCAATTCACGAAAAAAGGTTGAAGAAGATTAACCTTAACCCGGACCTTGTAACGATTATTGATTCCGCTTGTTTGAAAAAGAATAAACCTTGGTTGTATCAGATTTGTATGGGGGAGCTGGAGAATAATGGGGCAGTTGAAATCCATTATACACTAGCAACGTGGTTTTCACTTCTGGTGGAAAAAAGTTACCCTAAATTACACTGTAATATTGTTCGAGAAAAGTGGGGTAATAACTGGAATATCGTTTATTTCCATTCGCATTTATCTGAAAAATTTGGAAAATTAATTTCATCGATTTTTGCGGCGGGAATCAGAGAATTTTGGGAAGGAATATTTTTTGCTGGTGTACATTCAATGCCTGCCTACAATTTACACTCAACACATGCAAAGTTGAAATCAAGAAGAATCACTGGGTCTACTCCAATTTATCCATTGTTTATATTCTGTACAATACCAATTGCGTTGGCTATTATTGTATTCTTTATTGAAATGGTCTATCAACCAAGACAGATTGTTAATTCATTGCCACAGTAAAATAGTTTTGTGAGACCTAAAGGCCATTACAACACACCTTTAATTCAAAGCCAGTTTAAAAAAGTTAGAAACTCTTCTACCTAGAAGCAATTGGATTTCATATCCAAAACTTATTACCTACTGTTTTTGAAGGCTTTTTATTAACAATATTAAACGGTAGTGTTAAAAGATTCGCTTTTAGCAAACATGAGAGAGGATGTAAATTTGTTTTTGTATGTTTTTTATATCAATCAACCGAATTCCTTGTCTGCCTATCTGTGGGTGGTATAATTTAAGAACGGAATGTACAGTTTGTCGAAACACTTTTTTCTGCTGCTTAGAAATTCAATTAATAAATACATACATTGAGGATTTACTACGCAAATCGACGTATCTTGGCTTCCAGGTTTTGCAAAAACAATTTTATTTAAATTTAAAATGCAAATTGTACATAAAACCCAATTTTTTTTAAATTACAAAAATTGGAAATTTTGGAAATGAGATACGCGTCTACCAGAAACTAGCTTTTGGTTCCGTCCTAGGTAATAACGATTTATTCGCTACAAAAATAGTAAAATATGCTGATAGCTTCTAGAGCCAACTGTGATTGAAAATAATAGAATACAAAATGTGTAGGGAGCCCAAAGTGTAAACTAGCCAGCATTTGACTTTTTTTACTCCGTGATATAATGTGAATAAATAATACACTCTCGGGAATTTAATTAGCCAAAAAACACTTTAAATTGAACATGAATAAATTTGAATTTTTGTTCTTAACTGTTTAGGTTAACTTCTAAATTTTAGTAAAATAAACATCATTAAATAACTATTTACTTCTCATTTGTTTATGTTAATGTTATACTATTATCATTATTATGATTCCTTTATTGATTCTCTTAGATGAAATTCAGTGAAATGCCAAGTAAGCATTTAAGTATCACATACACAAATATCGGATAGGGGAGTCATTCATCATGCTTTAACAATGAAAATTTTCTACGTAGGACAATTAGAATCATGCAACTTTAAAGGGAGTCAACTTCAAACTCCTTTTTGGTTGTCGGTGATTGAATCCATAAGTCGTACCATCCTCTCCTTTCAATGCCATGAATTTTTGAACAGCAGCAGAGGATATTTTGATGGGTTTTAATTTCACGAACCACCAGACGTCTTCATTACACTGTGGGGTTGAATGTGAATCCGAATATTCGAAAACTTTGTCTCCTTTGGATGGCAAAAGTGAATCTAAATCTAATTTCTGTGGAATATGGTGTGGTTCTTTGCTGTATTCAGGGATGACTTCAGCGATTTGATTAAGAGTCGCTGCAGCGTTACTATCCGGGCTACCTGATATATCCAGAAATAAACCAATGACGGCAACAGCTTTCTTTTCATTTGAATTAACAGCACTTTCCAATGAATCAAATTTTGTGGAGTAATGAACTAAATGTGCTTCCATTGAAAATTGAACTCCCTCCAGTCGATGTTCTGATCCGTGTCTATTATCCGTTCCCCAGTGAAAATTCAGTTGCGCGAATATGTAGTTGCCACTCAAAGAATCAGCAGTGAGAATGCCTTTCGATGACATGGTTTCGTTTAGTCGCACTTGCACTGTGTTACCAGTGTTGATAATGTAATAAGAGTGCACCCTGTAACCATTGTTAAAATTAAGCCTTCTCTTGTGTGGTAAAGGTGACGATTCTGTTTTTGATATATTCACCGGAGATTGCTCATTTTTACTATTGCAGAATCCTCCCCATTTACCTGCCTCGTCACTGCAGTTGGAACTTTTATAACACCAATGCTCAGCTTGAATTAAAAGTATGACTTTAAAGATAACAATGTTATATATAAAATTTTTCAACATACTTTTAATTGCTTAAAACTTGCAATTATTTTTCGAGAAACACGTAGTTTTCTTTTCATATGTTGAAATTTTTTATTCTATTTTCTACCACACGGTGTGAATTTAACATTTGAAACTACTGACTTGCAAGTGGAAATATTTTTATTGACTTTCGTTGGCCTAGAAATGATAAATATTTAATAATCGAGATCGATGTTTGTTTGCTTGCTTACAATCCATGGCACAAAAAGCTAATTCAATCAGGAATTCAAAGCTACGGTTCTTTTCTTGGCAGCAAAACTCAGTTGAGAATACTAAACACAACAAAATTACTAGCAAATGCATGCCATTGCACAGAACACCTTCAGTGTCTTTTGCTTTTCGTAAAATAATGAATGTTCAAGTACAAGTTAACTTCACAACTGATTGCCTAGTTTTGTATGTACTTTTATATGTATCATTTAGCATACATATAAAAGTTTACATACATATACATAGTTTATAAATGTACATAAAGTTTAGGGACCGTGTTATTCAACTCGTCCCAATTCACTTGAGAAGCCAATTTTCATTTAATTTCTGAATGCATAGAGTGGGTACTCTTATGCCAATTAATTTAGCGGAAAATTTGGTTAAAGATACAGAGTGAACACATTCGTTTCTGTCCCAGCGTATATTTAAGGTCATGACAATGTAATATTATTATCTCTTTTTCTGCACTTTCCGTTCTTCTGCATTTTAAGCTCTTTACTCATATCTTTTAATACTGCCGCTGTATATGATACGTTCGTTTAGGTGAATAAGTCTCAGTAAATGATTTTATTCAAAATTCAATGTTACATGAAAGAGATCAAATACTCATTGTACAAATGCATCACCAAGATACGTCAGGTAAGCAACAATAAAGTTATCTTTTTGCCAAATAAATTATCGAAAAGTTTCTTTGCTAATTCTGAAAGTATTGCATTGTGAGATGACAAGTCTATTAAATTATGCTTTTAATTTCTAAATATAAATGTAATGGGAAATACATGCGAGACACTTATTCAGTAAGAATTTGTTTCCAGGAGCACATGACCCAAAAAGTAAACATGACCTTTTCATTCCGGAGAATGTGAAGTGTGAAAACCTAGTAGACGTTCGTGAGTTAAATTATCGTAAAAATAATTACCATTTAAATCGTACATGTGATAAATTTTAATAAGAATATCTTTACTTCATAGTCATAAAATAAATGATTTCATATTTTACTGTAATTCCTCGCATTTATTGCTTAAAGTTGTATATAATATAATTTCTGCAATTAATTCCCCTAGATAAAGTTGTACCACAGTGAGACCACAACCAAACATAAATACCGCATGCATTAAATTATATAGGAATAGTAAAATTGACCATAGGGATATTACAATATTGGCAAATCAAAAGAAACCACCGGGGTTATAATTCGAATAAAGTGATACTTCAAAGGGTCTCAACTTCAATTTCCGTTTTGGATATCTGAAGTTAAATCCATAGATTTTCCCATCTGAACCTTTCATTGCCATGAATTTTTGAACATCGGCAGACGAGATTTTGATTGGTTTTGATTTCACGAACCACCAAACGATTTCATTGCAACCCGGTGTTGTAAGTGATCCCGAATACTCATAAAGTTTATCTCCTTTGGATGGCAAAAGTGAATACAAATCTAGTTTCTGTGAGATAAGTTGGGGTTCCTTATTGTTGTAATCAGGGATGACGTCTGCGATTTGATTAAGAGTCGCTGCTGCTTTAGGATCAGGACTTCCTGCAATATCAAGAAATATGCCAATGACCGCAACAGCTTTGTCTTCATTCGATTTTATAGCGTTGTCCAATGAAGTAAATTTTGAGGAGTAATGAACTAAATGCGCTTCCATTGAAAACTGAACTCCCTCCAATCTATGTTCTGAACCATGTCCTTCATCAGTTCCCCAGTGGAAATGCATTTGCGAGAATGTGTAGTTTCCACTTAAAGAGTCAGAAGTTAAGTTTGCTTTGGATGTCGGTTCTTTGTTTAATCGAACTTGAACTGTGTCACCCATGTTTACAATGTAGTAAGAGTCCACCTTGTAACCTTCGTGAAAATTAAGCTTTTTCCTATGCGGTAAAGGTGACGATTCTGCTTTTGATATGTTTACAGGTGATTGCGCCTTTTTACTGTTGCAAAATCCTCCCCAATGACCCCCCTCGTCACTACATTCCGGATCTTTGTAACAGAACTCTTCCTCAGCTTGAATTGAAAAATTTACAAGTTGAAATATAAAAAGAATACTAAAAACGAAAACAGTTTTCGGATTCATAACTCCTTTACTTAGTTTAATCTTCAAATTAATTTCGAGAAACCCTAATATTTTATTGTCCGTAATATTTTATAAGCTTAGTCCCTTGATATATCATGCAACTCTAACTGAGGTTCTTAAGCTACCGTAAACCGATGTGTGACTAAATATTTGCAGATTGTGGGTTATAAGTGGAAATGCATTTTTATTTGCTTTCAGTGACCTGGAAATAATTATTGTTTGTAAATCCAAATGTTTGTTTTTTATTTGTTTCCTTAATTTTCATTTGTTTGTTTCTTTAATCCATGACACTAAAAGCCAATTCAGTTGCAATTCTAAGAAACAATTCGTTTCTTGAAAACAAAACTCACTCAGTTCAGAATGCCAAATACAACGAAATGTGCAAATGAATCACATTGCATCATTTCTTTACTAAACTCAGAGGTTTAAAGTAGAACATGTTCGGTGACTTGACGCTTGCTGTGCATTAATCATCTGAAAACACAATAGGAATTAATTTCAGATATACCGTATTTACCGAAATATATATAGGTTTAAGAATTCAGATCACCCTAATCCCAATTTTTGCTTTCTCATTAATAATACGTTGATTATTCTTCAATTTTTACATAATACTCAGTCGCTAAAATTTGAGGATTTATTTTGTGGTAGTATTACTAAAAATTATAACACCAACAGCTTCGAGAAAATTGAATAAAATAACACTTTTCGTTATTTCAAACAATATTTGAGATTCGTTGTGAAGAATAAATGGGAAGGTATTTTCAAAAGTGATGCTTTACTTTCATTAATATTTAGCAGCATACAAGTTTATGTGGGTCAAGTAAACATAAACAAAGAAAGTAAACAAGTAAAACCTTATCAATGCCGCTTTCAGACATCTGAACTCAAGTAATTCTGCACAGTTAAAAAGGCTACCAAAGTTACATGGGAATGATTTCAATGCACAGCAAGTATTATATATTATACCTAATAATCACATAACTAGTTTACAGAAAATGTATACGTTAAGTCCCATTGATGTCTATTAATATTCTAACTAAAAGTTTTCAAACTTATTTTTGCTTTCAAAAATGAAATTTTAGAAATCTGCGTTTACAATTATTATCGAAAACCTGTAAATGTACAAATTGACTTAAAAATGTAAATGCAGCGAAGATTTAGTTTTCCAATGTTAAAAAAATTTTTCGCTTAACGAAATGCTGTAGTTTCTTCTAAGAATAGTACAACTCTAAATTCTTCTATAAAGTTGAGGAAGCACCAGTAAAGATTAATCTGTAGTCCTCGGTTGTATAACTGAGGAAGTGTCACCACGTTAAGATTATCCAATGTACACGAGTCGCCAAATTAATTTCTTTAGATTACATATTAATTGACACGCATTTTAAAAGTATTCGAATTATTTAGTCATTGTTATTAGGGCAATGAATCAAAGAAATGGGTACATTTTATACGAATAAAGGGAAAGTCATGATGTTATTAGTGAATCAACACTATTAACTCAATGTTAAATAGCACCGATTTGCTCTAAAAATTGTTTTCAATCTAAAAGTGCTGACACTTGTACAATTTCAAAAATTTGGAACCCAATAGGTGTTAAATAGTTGTATTTATACCCCATCAAAGACATCTTCATAATCCAATACCAATACTATTCATCACGTTTTATCGTAATATTATTCGCTTTTCATAAATAAATTGTATTTTTGAAGCAGTGATAACAGATTGCCAATTATATTATCTATACCGAACTTAGTATTGACTAAATTCCAAACATGAGACGGTAGTAAATCAAGCTTTAGTAAATTTTTTGGTTAGCAGGAAAAATTTTGCTTAAAGCGTTCATGATCTCTGTTTCTAACATATACCAAAGCAAACATAGGAAATGTACATCCACAAAAAATTGCAATAACAATGCGGGATATGAATAAAATTTTCTTGCAATTTCAAGTTTATGCAATGAACTTAGCACAATGCTTTTGGGTGCCCTAATTGAATTTTACATACGAAAAACTATAATCAACTTACAAATAATACACCGAAATAGGTAATGCTTCTAAGTGAATAGCATGAAGCATTTCAATTCCTGACTTGTTATGGTCTTAAAGATTAGGATTTCATACAAATGGGTCGCTTACTAGGTGTCAGCGGCCTCTTACTTAATTATCTAAACCGCGGTAATAAATACACGCCTTTAGGATTTTATAATTTCTTGGTTGAATTGATGAATATCATTTATTAAAATTACTTCCCTAACTTAAGCATTGGACCGCATAGTATAAAATTGTACAAAACGAGGATAACATACTAAAAATACGATACTGGTGAGGATATTTACTTTAATTTGAACAAAGTTTGAAATCAAGCTGCAATAATATAGAAATTACAGTAATACTTTCAAGGCAATAAAATACAATATTTCTTGGCTTAAAACGTACAGAAAGCACAAAAATACAATTCCATAGTTTTAGAATAGTAAGTTTTAGAATAAACTTATTTACAACTGGACAAAGTAAAATCTGGAATTTATCTTTTATTGTGCCAGTTATTTTTATGACTGTATTGCGCTTTGCTTTTTTGCTTTTTAAATAGTTGAACTCGAATTGACTTGAGTCCGGAATTTACATTTAATTTATTGTACCTTTCCATAAATAGTGTTCTTGCTCCATGAGAAGGAAAAATTGCTTTTACGGCTTGGGATTTTCCTAATCGCTGAGTGGTTACTCTACCACCAATACTTTGTTGAGATAATCCCAATTCTTTGAGAAAATCTAGAAAGGCTATTTCGTAAGATGACTTGGACTTTAGGTTGCTCGCCACAACTGCTGTGTGTTCGTCGTCATATTGATTGTCGTCCATTTCTATGTTTTTCATTTTATCAAGTATTTCATCCAAACTGTGGTTGTTTTGTGACTTTTCGGAAATCACATTATTAAAGGCATCATCTGCGGAAAACAAATATACATATCAACAATTTTCATAATATTATACTATAATATCCTTAGCTAAGAAATAAAATTCCTCTGATGTAATTATTGCTTCATAACTCAGGATATTGATGACAACACTAGACACTAGTATTTTTAGACTTATCTTTAGAGAAAACTGTAAAAGAAAATTAAATGTTTAGCCTTTCGTGAAGAATTTTTTGATTGTTTTAACGCTAATTTCACTGTTGTACAGGATGATATACCATCCAAGTTAGACATCTTTCTTGAATTATAGTTGTAAAGTAGTCTACCTTACACACACCATATGGGTGTCCCAGAATGATATATATACACTTTGAAGAATATAAATCAAGAATGGTACACTGTATTTATAAGTGGTTAATACCATTGGAAAGAGAACAAAATTTTAAACCGGTACAAATTTTATCAATAGGAGAATCAGTAAATCCGATTTTCCACTTTTTTCTTTCGAGATTTTCTGGTAGGCAGAATTTACAGAAGTTCATATTGAAAAAATTGGTACCTATTCAAAATATTGTTCTCTTTCCAATGGTACTAACCGCCTTTAAATACAACTTACCGTTCTTGAGTTATTCATGGTCAAAGTGTGTATATATCATTCTGGGACACCCGATACATAAGGCTGCTGCTTTGGTAGTAGCTCACCGCACAGTGCCGAAACCTTCGCTACGACTAGAGTGATTGACAAATTTTGCAATAGGCAAATTTTTATTTTTAATATCTAATTTTTAGCTCTGTATTACGAATGCAAGTTTTTGTCTGCTTTAGTAATTTCCAACACCAACAACTTTTTTCTTAGTTATTGTTTCAAAATGAAAATACAGGCCTTAACAAAGACTAATAAACCGCGGTGCAACACGGAGTAAGTATGTAGCGGAGATAATAAGTTGATCATCGGTTGTTGATCATTGTGATCATGGTTGACTATCTTTTAATTATTTTTTGATTATTGTTTGATCATCATTAATTGATCATTGATTGATTATTGTGGCTTGTCTCAAAGATTAAGCCATGCAATACATGGAGCTGTAGGCTCCATAATTGGAACTGTTTTCTGGAACCCATCGACCGATTGACCCCATGCTCTAGATTTATCTTTCACTGGACCTTATCTAGATATGTTCTAAGTCTGAACTCGTTATCTCATTTCGTTCTTGAGTTATAGCAGATAAGGACAGATAGACAGACAGACAGACACTGGCCTTTTTTCACCATTGCTATGGAGGGAGAATAGACGCAAAAGTCTTACTGGAATACAGCACTATGCTGTAAAGTGTGCATTTTAGTAGGACTTTGAGCTTGTTTTCCCTCCACACATTGCTGGTCCCATATTCCCCTTCGTTGCCATAATTTAGCTCCGCAACATAATGTTTCAACAACTTAGATAACTTTAGCTTGTAGGGAAAAGCCGAGAATAAACTTATCAAAATGAGATTATAAAGTATTTATGAACTTTTTTCCACACTTACTTTTAAGTCCTCGTGTGTCAAAGGAACTACAGTGCTCATTATAATTATCTAAGGAAATCATGAAGTTATTTTTAACCCATTTTCATTAATAAAAAGTATATTTAAGGTATCTAATTTTAAGACAGTAAATTCATTACTTGTTGATGCGCTATTAAATGAATAATTATTTGCTCCTCGGTTATCATAATCATCTGTAAAACCAAAAATGTAAATTAACTCTATTAACTATATTGCCATAAAACATGCCTTGCAGAATTGTTCATCTTAATAATTTTAAATTAATTACTTCTTGACGCACTCATGTTGAATGAATTATTTGCTTCCCTGAAATTGTCTACAATATAAAAATGTAGTTTGATATTAAAAATGCTATTGGCATAAAATATTGCATTAGTATATAAGTTTATAACATTTACTTTTCATTTGGTTGATGTGGGATGAATTATTGGTTTCCATGTTACTATCTGCGATATAAAAATTTCAAAATATTTGTAATATTTTCATGTAAATATGCAAAATTGTTAACATTTAAGTATTTACTAACCATTCCAATGGCTTGGATTTTCCACAATACGTTTAGTATCCTCACAATAACAAGTTTTCCTGGCTACACATATTAATTTTGATTTCTTAGTACATTACTATTACAATGGCAATCAATAATTAATTTTCCTGCCTCTATTTTTTCTTTTCCCTGATTTAACATTTTTGTGTCAAACTGCCATATTGTGATCAAACATCCTGGAAATAACTAAGCAAATGACAAACTATTTTAATGGTACTTTACAAAAAAGTGTGGGAACAAAGTGCCTATATTGACCACCCCTGTTTTAAACTGAAGTTATTTGACATAACTAAATAACGTAGAAAATAAATAATATAATATGTTTGCGTAAAGAACCACCTTTAACCAGTCACTTCCACTGAAGTATTAAAATTTGTAATCAGGAATCTTAAAAGTACAATTTACAACTAACAGTTTTCAAATGGTAATTCTGCCTTCCTTTTTTCATGGGGATACTAAAGCTTGAACTATCTCTTCATTTTCGCTGACAGTGTAGCTAACCTTACGCTTACTTCTGTAATTTTTGATTAGGGCTGGTATTTTGTATTCTGCTGTAAACTGTATTTTTTGCGTTATTTTTATAGGGTAGCTAATAGTATTCAGCTGGGATTTCAGTATTTCAGAATCGGCAAAGTCTTATGTTTTAACAGTTTTTTTTAGTTATTTTTGATTGGAAAATGTTTACTGTTATAAATATATTTGAGTAAAACTTACATTTCAAAAATCCAAAAAACGAATATGCAGGCTTCTTGCAAGTCAGCAAAGGTTCCAGTTGATTTAATTCCCAGGTGTATGCTCCCATAGAATCAAGTATTGTGTAAAATATCCGGCGTTTATAGCAACTGAAATTATTATCAAAAGAATAAATTTTTGTTAAAATATTGTTTCCGCGATAGTTTATTTAAAATACCATTAGCTTCTATTCCTGAGCTTTATTAAAGTCGGCAACTTAGCCAATATATCAAAGTATTCTTTAATTGAGCATTTAGTTACAATGTAAAAGATACAAATTTATAATATTTCGCATTACTTTTTTGGCTTATTTGGAAATACTTTGGTTATAGTAGACCACTATCTTTTTTAATTCAATAGATTATTTTAACATTATTCATAAGAATACGGTGTAATAGCTATTCAACTAGAGAATTCAGGGTTAATTTAGGGTATTTAGAGTTAACTAACTCTCGGTTGGATCATGTTGTATTACTGTTCTGCGGCAATACTTTGCATTTGTCCTAGATGCGCGACAATAAATAATTATTAGAGATATTACAATACATTTACCTGTCCTAAATATTCTTGTCTATGCCGTCTTGCTCTAAAAATCTATTGCTGCTAGGTAACTCTAAAACTTCTAGTGCACAAACTGAGGTGTAATTCTTTAAATCCTATTACATTTAGTAATTAGTAGTACACTATTAATATATTTATTGGCATTAATGCCACTAGTAACAAATGAGTTAGCTGTTATATATTTGTTGTGTACTTAATAGATTTATTTAAAGTGATCATTTTGATGAATATTATTAAAAGAAACAATTACCAAGAAAGTATTTTCTCGACAATATTGTCGTAAACTACTTCTGATCTGTTGCTTTTGCTGTCCAAAGTCTGCAGGTAAATTTCTACGTCAGATTCAGTCAAGATATTGTGTCTCTTTAAAATTCTCAAAAGTTTACCTAATTCATCTCTCAAATATCTGCTTTTAAAAAAGTTTATTAAAACTTCATTCTGCGATATGTGGTTACTCATTTCGGAGAAATACGATGTGTAAAGTGATTTTTAACACCAAAACTGTCTGTATATATTGTTGATGTCGGCTGTCAAATGAAGACTACTCTAAAATGCTCGTATTTATATGAAATATCCTGGCATGAAATCGTGACTACGGTCAAAAGAGTTTACAAGTGGCTTATAATTGGTTTTTGTTGAACTTCAAAAAAGGCATTGCTCTGAAAGGGTTTTGGTGACCATTGATCTTGTTTACAACTTTTATGGTGAATTATCGACGAATTTTTAAATGAGTGCAAATGTACCGGTGGCTTAATTACAAAACACTTAATATAAAGGTATAAAGTTTCATTTCCAAAATATGGTAGTAAGTTGCATAGGAAATGTTAAAAAACACGAAAAGTACATTGACAGTTTGCAAGCAGTAATCTCCACTTTGACACCTTTGAGAATGTAGCTGTGATAGTAAAACAGATTAAGGGTTGTGCAATGACCTATCATGTCGGACCTAATGTCAAGTGATATGAAAATAATTTCAAACGTTTCTTATCATTGTGTCCTCTTGCTTACGTACAGTATACATTAGCATAAGATGTAACACCACATAGTATTTAAAAAAATTTAGTCCCGATTGAAGTCCAGTCATTTAAGGAAAAACAAGAAACGAAATAAATAGTCTTCATGTCGAGTGAAGTTCAGTCATTAAGAAAAGCACACATAATTACCCGGGAACAAAGAGCATAATTTATCTCAATACTGTACATAAAATATTTATTCTTTAAAGAAAATGCTTAGCCATTTTGCTAAATAACTTGGCTGGATGAAAATAGCCGGTCTGCCTTATCTTCCTAAATGTCTAATATTTTATCAAGCTCTGTTGGCACAAGAAATAAATGATCGAAATGACATTATAAAAAATATAAAAAACAAATATATTAGTAGTATTAAACAGTGGTATTAGAAAATTATAAAATGTGCGTCATGTGACTTTCGTATATATATATATGTAAATAATACCACAATACATAAGTATTTGGTAAGTAAGTAAGATGTACTGGCTGTGATATAGAAATAAAATCAAATTAAGCCTCTTTCCAATTTACGTAAACAAATCGTTCACATGTAAAGGAAAATCCAAAATGAAGATATACTAAACTAAAATGTAATGATTACAATGTCAAAGAGCCGATTACAGCTGTCATACCCAAGTAGATAAAGGCATCAATGTGTCACATTATTATGCGATGATAAGTTATCAATTACTACTATGTAAAAAAATTTAAATTAAAATTTCAGGCGACAATTATGATGTCATTAGGTTAATTATTGTTGCGCACAAAGGTGACCTTTGTCAAGTGTGTATGGCTGCCTAGTCAACTACGGTCTACGCCCATTTCCTAGGAAGAAAGACAATAAACATTACTAGCGCCCCACGCATCTTGTCAAATTTGACTATTTATCTTTTATTAAATTAATTATTTTCATATTAGTAATCTTTGGGATTATTTTTTTTGTATTTTAGATGAAGTGAAACTGCTAAAACCTTTTTTTGTCTGCTACGGCAGATGTAGGGATAACATTTACTTAATTACATTGGATATAATTATAACTATACATATATATATATATATATATATATATATATATATATATACAGTAGAACTTTTATTATGTTTGACGAAATTTACAGTAGTTTATACTGTTTTCTATATATTACTTCAGTTAAAGCATCTATTAAGATAAAAGGAAATGTAGTAGATAAATATTATTACATTGTTTTAAATACTATATCCAACACCTTAAATTTAATTTTAACACTTAAACGTGCAGAACAATTTTGAAATGATTATGTACTATACAGGTGATATATTCTTTTCCAACCCTCCATAGGACGGGTGCTTTACTAATAAGATAATGTAACACCTGCTTAAAAATGAAGCCATTAGGGTTTCATACTCAGTATGACTTTACATGTCGTCGAAGTAAAATAACAATATCATTTAATATTCACATTTTTGATTTACTTTTATATTGTAATAATGGAAGACAAAATTCGAAAAAAATTGGTTTATTTTACAAATAATTTATCAAATCTTCATGTTGTTTTAACCCACTGCATTGAAAGAGGACTAATAACAATACCAGAAAAGGACGCAATTGTTGGTAACACATTTTCATTAGAACACTAAATATAATAAATACTAATGTAAATAAATTCATTTAACTCAGCAAAACTGTCAACTACCATTCGAAAAAAATGGAGCCTTTTTCGAAATGCTAATGGTTAAAAAACCTCCGTTAGAAGACGTTATAGATATTTGGAGAAATACTGGAAATGACCATTTGGTAACATGCTTAAATCAGAATGAAGGGCCAAACGCAATCCTTGATCAGCAGTTAGAAAATATTACCAGAATTGTAAACAAAGTAGAAAGAGAGACAGGTGCTGTTGCCAAAATCGACGCGTTACTTAAAACTAATTTGGAGAAGCAGGAAATGATAATCTTGGCTATTGAAAAGCAACACAAATTGTATTCTGATATTGCGGAGGAAGTTAAGCTTTCCAAACAGCAAATCCTCCTACTTCAAAACGACATTAAGGTGATCATCAATCCCATTCATTTATACTTAATCAGCAATTAATTTTGCGAAAACTGATTATTAAAATAATTGTAGAGAACATTCGAAGCAACTGAAGCCACCAATAAAAGGCAAGTCTACTTAACATTTTGATTAACATTAGCATAAGTATCCTCCTTTTTAGTCCATGGCAGTTTAACCCGTTTAAAAAAGGACTGTAATTATCGACTCCCCTAAAATACTCAATTTTACCCCCAAAATATTGCTTTTCAGAAATAGATCTTTTTCCCCAATTTCTTCATTAGTACCCCAATTATTAGGTATTTTACACTTAATTATAAATAATCATTGAATAACGCAAATTCAAATGAAGTAATATTAATAAGTTCAAATAAACCGAAAAGGGCAAACATGTCTACTTTTTATCAACACTTAATCAGATTTTTAAAGTGCCCTATGCACTTTTGTTGGCCCAAAGGTCTCAAAGGCATTATATTTATCCAAATCTTATATATGCAAGTTTATTGTCAACGACATATTTGAAATTTTATGGTTTTTTGAATTATTATTATCACTTTAGTTGAATTTTTGTAACTCAAAGCGAATTTATAGTAAAGGGTAAAATACGTAATAATTGGGGTGGCAATGAAGAAATAGGGGAGAAAGTACTATTTTTGGGAAATAATTTTTTTGGGGTAAAATTGAGTATTTTAGGGGTGTCAAAAATAATGTCTCTTTAAAAAATACTGAAGTCTAAACGTTTTGCTAAAATACTCATGTAAGATAATGATAGTGTGTACTCAAGAATATAGCTCAAAAAGCATATCCCAAAAGTGTCCTGTCTCACGTTTGCACTGTATCATGAATATAGTACATGACGGATGTAGAAAACTGAAATTTATAAAAATTAACAATTGATCTGTTAACGTAATTTTCATAAGGGCATTTAGTGGGTTCTGAGAAACCAAGGAAAGTTGGGTAAATGTATCAGATTTTGACATATCTTTAACCAATTACCTTCTGATAACAATAGAAGATAAGGATTTCCGTCATAGGGTTTGACGCCCTAGCCCGTGTACCACAGTCCGGCGTTAATTTTGAAAAGATAATTATTGTGTTTTATTATACCACCATAAAGGCTTTACAAAGGCTTTATGATTCCCCACGATTTGAGTTCATGGATGCACGCTTAAATCATGGTAATATATCATAATACATTTCTGATTTTGTTATAGGCTGAAATAGGTGGTAATGCCTACTTGAATAATAAATGACGGAAATTCATAGATTATTCATTAGGATTAACTTTACTATTTCCTAATATTTATTTTTTAGTAATTTTATGTTTTGAGATTTAAAATTTTCAATCTAAATTAAAAATGAAATACCCCTCAAACTGATGAGAAAATTATTTTTATCAATATTAATTGCCAACAATGCAACTTCCCGACGAGAAATCTAATTAAAAACTAATGGTCTTCTGATGGAGAACCTGCACTAGAATTTGCATCTAAATACAACGTATATGCATGCAATCCTTTGAATGAATGTCTAAACTATAAAATATAATATAAAATATAATGTTTATAAAATATAATAACGCATATTTTATAATGATATATTTTGTAATGACACATATTTTAATCTTTTTTTGATTTCTAGGATTTCCATGGTGTCAGAAGATACGCGTAAAATATATTTCGAAAACCAGCAAAAGAACAATGTTCACATACTTTCGGCCAAACTTAATTGTGTGTTTTTAGTTTTTCTTGCTATTTGCTTTTTGAAATTTATCCCTCCTTCAGTTTTGTCAGTACCTTTCGTTGCTGTACTTATACTACTATTATGTTACACTGGAATGTCGACAAAATACTGCTCCGATATTCTTGCAAGAGTTTCAAATTGAATTTATAATAAAGACTATAATGATGCAATAGATTATGTCGATAATTTGTTATCGTTTACATTAATGAGATAAATTATAATATTTACTTATTGGCAATGAAATATTTAACATGGAATTTTTAATATAAGATGTCGAACTGTCAATTTCAATTTAATGTATGCAGATCAATGCTTATGTTTTTGTAGAGAACTAATAAATCTTTCTGATACGGTGACATGTAATTCAATAAGGGTGCTTATATAAATACCCGTATAAATAATAGATCTTCTCCCGATTGGCCTTCACTTTTTGACATTTCCGTTTTTGACATTTGAATTTGCCGTATCTCCAGTTTGGCATAAATTAGATTTTTCAAACCCCCAAAATTTCGTACGTAGAGTTACGGTATAACGTGTGATTTATTTAATTAGGCTGCCGATTTATTTAGATGATAAATAAAGGAAAAGTGTCTTCTTGTGAACTCTAGTGGTCTTATTAAAAGACATGTTCTTTTTAGAAATGATGGTACAATAGCTCTCAGAGGAACGTTTCTTAGGCATACTAACCTGCGGAAATAATTTTGGCTGTGTTTGTTAAGCCCAATGGAAGTATGTTTTCGTTAATATGCGAACAGATATTCCGGGATGCATAGAGTATGATTTCTTGTATTCAAAGATTTATAATTGTAACTGGGAGGCACATTTTTGAAAACGAAGATACTAGTTTCTCTAAGGAGTTGTATTCCATAAGCCATTAATCAGCCAAGTATCAACAGTAAAATTATGCTTATTAAAGCAAGTTGGAGTTAGAACCGAAGATTGATTGGAGTTAAAAAAGCAAAGTAATTGCAAATTATCTCTCATAAATCCATTTAAAGAAACGCATTTGAGAACGAATTTTTGGTCATTTTCTTGAGTTTAGATAAGAATGCTACATATTTGTAATTTCGGGCGCACAGAATTTGTGCATAATGGTAGTTTTTTACAAACGAAATACGTGACTTCTTCAGCACAGCTAATAATCATACATGTTTTCGATCAAATTACAAGTGCAAATTGCGCATATAAAATCTATTTTCAGATATGGGATTACCTTTTCCATTAAATGTGTGCTGAAGAAGAATCCGGTATTTCAATCACGATATTGAAAATAAATGTAAATTCAATATAAGTATCACGTAATCAGTAATTCAGGAACTGCATCGTCAATGAAAATATATCGGATATATTCGTATTATTTTGCTGAATCGATTGAAGAAGTAGATATCTGCCTGGTTAGCATGTATCGTGCAGGGTACTCCCATGCAGTGCATGCATGCATTACTTGCACTGCATGAAATGCATAGTGCATGCATGCATTACGTGCACTGCATGAAATGCATAGTGCATGCATGAAAAGGGTCGTGTGCAGTGCACAAAATGCACGAAATGCATGAAATTAAAACATTCCTTTTTATCACTTCCTGAGCTATTTAATAATACGATTTCCTGGCAAATTTTTACTAATTACAATCAGTCATAATCAATTCACAACAAATACAAACGTTTTGCTGTGCAAATTACAAAAATATTGACAATTGGGTGAACACCATACAAAGTGTAATTTGAATGCCTTTACACTCTTCCTTTTTTGCTTTTCTGTTTTGCAAACAAACAATTTCTTACCATTTTATTCCACATCTTACCAAACTATTTTACCCAAAGCATTAAATCCTAAATTCATAAAATAGAAAACTATGAGATGAGAATGCTTAGCATACAAATGCAGACAATGACAATATAGTAGTTTATTATTATACCCACACTGTGGAAAATAAACGAATGTAATTTCTCTATTGGTAGCTATTGGATATATGACGATTTGGTGTCAAATTGTATATACGGAAGTGTTTTCGATGTACTGAAATATCAATTGAGTGGTAAAAAGAAACAGATTTTATTAAAAAGTCTACACTCGTCCATTAAAAATATACCAATATCTCTATACTGTACCCTATTCGTGCATTATGTGCATTTCATGCATTTCGTGCATTTTGTGCATTTTGTGCAGGTGGGTGCATGAAAACAATTTCGTGCGCACGTTGGCGTAAACTGGTATCGTGTTAAAATCCTATAGGTATATGACTTTTAAAACAATGACGTTTGGGGTTTAATTATCAAAAACTCTGTGACATGATCCCAAGAAAACGAAAAGTCGCATATAAAATTGGCAATGTTAACATTAAATACAAATCAGCAAAAATTATGGAGCTTTAATTTAGATAGATAGTTACAGCGATGCGCATAAGTCACGCATCATAGGCAGATAACATTAGGTTTGGGGTATTAGTCACCCGTCATAGAAAAATCTGTAATGTGTTTGAAAATGCCTCCCAAACAGTTTAAATCATTTTCAACCATTAAGGCACTTCCCTCTTTCCCATGCGAGCGTTGGATGCGTGACTTACTCTCATCGCTGTACATGACGTTGTAATAATATTGAATCCTATAACAATTTATGAAAAATGGTGCAAACAATTTTAAGTAGGTAATCTTTTGTATCTTATAATACTTATTCAGTTAGATGAATCCTAAAATGTCAAATATAGTGTAAAATCCTAAATGTATTCTACGGAAATGTTATCAATATTCGTTTATAGCAATGCTACGTGCTTCCATTTTCCGTAATTGCAATTAAGAATTTGAAGTTTGAAATCGTTTGTTTTCTAAACTGTTTGTGCTTAAGCGATGAATAGATGAAAATAGTAATATAATGAATACAATGGTGTAACAATATAATAAGTTTATAATGCAATGTACCACGTGAATATATGTTTTGATAATTTTAATTGGTGTGTTTCTTTCGGTTGTATTGACTTTGCTTTCAAATTTTTCTAAAAGTAGTGCGAATGAGTAGTACATTATTTTGTATATCAAGATGCAGGAATTTAAATCTTTGGCTTGTTCCTTGGAAATTCAGATTGAGCGACCGTTCTAATTCCACCTAGAATTAAAATGATGTGGTTGAATACACTGTTACAAAAATATCAAACATTGATGTAGTGGAAAGTCAACATTTTACAATTCCAATCACTGCTCCTGTAGCATACAGCTTTTCATTAGGAATAGCACCGACTTCAGTAGATTTGAAAAGAATTCTGAAGCTACTTGAGCCACTGACACTTTCCACTGTGCAAATCTCTCCTTTTCGCACAAGTGACTTAATTTTCATCTGATTTAAAAACAAAACAGGTAATAAGGTGTTGCATGAAAACAAATACAGTCGTATTACTAAATAAAACATTACCTCTAATTTCTGATCTTTGGGTTTCGACTTTAATGAAACTTTCATGGATTCTTGTTCACTTGGATTCCTTATGAGATACTGCCGTTTTGGTGCCTTATGGTCTTTGTCTTTTTTATCCTTTTTATCTTTATGCTTCTCACCATCCTTGCTTTTGTCTTTTTTGTCCTTTTTGTCTTTCTGTTTTTCACCGTCTTTGTGCTTGTCTTTCTTTATCTTCGTTTCCACCACAAGTTTTCCAAGAGACTCCCCAGTTGGTAGGACGAGGTTTGTTGACTGAAGTATTAAGAAAGTTGAAACAAAAGATTTTAGATTTGTAATGTGCCAACAATTCATTTTTAAATACAATAGAGTTTAGAGTTTAGAGTAAAGATTTTTACACTAACCTGTGTTTCGGGTGAAGGGAGTAGCTGAAGAACCTCGATACCTTCAGGGGACTTTAAGATAAGCGATGATCTCCCTGTTTGGCCGTCTGGCACGCTGTTGACAATAAGTACGTCAGCCCCTTGTTCACTTTTGATACTGTATTTTAAAGAACCAACACCTAAAGAGGACGTTACACCCAAAGTCCAACCCATTCCCTGTTGTGAAGGATTAGTTCCAGGTTGAACCCAGCCCACATTTGGACCAAGTACGGGGGTGTTTACACTTGTTTCTTGAAGATTTGAATTAGCTAACAGAAACAATACCACTGTGTTAGATTAATGTAAATATATTATTTGTTAATGTTTGTTATGTGTCAATTAGGATCAAACCTAGAGAAATAATCAAACTAGTAGACTGCTCTAATTGCGTTGAACCCATTTTATTCTTATAACAAATTCTGCGAAATGAAGCTCTAGGTAATTGAATCCAGGATAACAAGTAATATTTTATAACTGTAAAGCAGAACCAAAATTAAACGACAAATGGTATTCACCACATGAATCCTATTGATATACTATTATTGAAGGTCATTCATTGAGGTTTAGGATGACGCAGCACAAAACTCGGCACACTCACTCAACATGAACAGGCCTCGCTAGATATCGCACACTAAAATGTTCAGACACTGTAACTAACTATACTTTACTCTCATTTTACCCTTTAATGGCATTTGCCACACCAATCAATTGCAATCTGTGTACTTCCTTTTGAGTTTTCACTCTTTCAATTTTACTCTTATCTCACCATTACGTACATTGAACATTAAAAAAGATAAGGAAACTTCATTTCCAAATATAAAACTTTTATCGTACCTGAACACCATAGCTAAGCCTTTAAATGCAATTATGATTTAATGCTTAGTCACTGTCTACGGATGCAATGACATAATATGATTTATGGAAAAATGATATGTATATATCCTAAGGGAGCGCACATAAATAACGCCAATTTTTTACCCCTACAGCAGCTGTATAAGATTTTTTATTTGTTTTGCATGCAATTAATACATTTAGTAAGACTTTTTTGACAAATATTTACAACTTGCGTTTAATCAAGAAAGTTACTACATTGGAAATGATTGCTTCGTAGTTATCAAATATGTGTTTGAATTTGACAGCTCGTAGAGGTCCATAGCGAATTCCAAAGAATTTTAGACAAGAAATTTGTTTTCGGCAAATGACTGTCTTTGCAGAGGTTCTTACTTTGTTGAGAAATACAGCTGATTCTTCATAACACATCGAAGCTCCGAAGAGAAACAATGTTAACGCACTAATGGACGAAACAGCTATTGTAAGAAATACAATAGTCTCAATAAATGATATATTTCTATGTGTATCAATAAGGTTTAAAAGAGCAATTGCAGTTGTTGGACACAAAATAATACTAAAAAGGCTAATGAAAAATGAATTAAAGCTTTCAGTAAATTGTTTGTTCAGAACAAGTAAACTATTGTAGATCCTTATTTTCGCAGCCCCTGATTTAGAATCACTCCTGCATTGCATGAAAAATGAATTTTAATAGTTATACATATTAAGTAAAATTACAAATCATCTACCAGACAGAGTCTTAATATTGTCCGGATGTAAAATTCATCTATATAAACTCACCTCATGTTTCGTAGCCAAAAATAATTTTTGGAGGAATATAATACAATGTAGGTGACACAAAACCCTGCCACTGGTGAAGAAATTCCTGCATGGTAGATATCCAGCAATGCCGAAATTGAATAGAAGTAGGATTTTTCCAGTAGAACGTACAATAGTAAATACTTTCCTGGAAGAAATACATACATGCAGGATTGAAAGCAGATCCCAGCCAATATAAGAGAAAAACAAAACGATTTTGCAATATTGGCTGCCAATTTCGGATGACTTGAAAGATATTCTCCAGGAAAACCTGCAATACTATCTAATAAAATATTTACAAAATTAAAAAGTTATCTTCCAGTTTAAAATTTTTATACTTGTCTTAATAAGTATTTATCAAGTGATATGCTACATTTTTGAAATATTCGGTCACTTATTTTTCATTATCCTAAATATGGTTTTAACACGATTTGGAAAAACATGGATAATGTATAATCTGCCCATTAAAACTAGCTTAAACTTTATGTCCCGTATTAAATAGTATTAGTAAGGATTTGTAAAATGTTTGTGAAATTAAAAAAAGTCTTTATTACATTGTTTAACTATTACCTTTTGTAGCACAGAACTGGCAATCAGTAAACAATTGATTTAGTACATTAGCGATGAGCCTTCCCTTTCGTAGCAGATTTATCAGCAGAAATCCAATTAATGCAAATCCAATGGCCTTTATATAAATAAATAATAGCAATCGTAACAATAGATGCATTTGCCTTTGAAATACTTTTCCAAACGTTGCATAAGTCATACATTGCCACTGTTAAAATCCAACATATTTTAATCTTGTGAAACGTTATTGACAGTTTGCTTTTTGTCATTTCAAATTGATTCGTTGATCTTTTCCATTGAAGAGGAATGGCTCCCATGAAAAATAAAACATTCACACAGCTTCCAAAATTTAACAGAAAATTGTCATTGGGATTTTGAGGATATTGTGTACTTCGTTTGTGAGATTTTAAGTTTTTTTGGAAAATCCAGCCTTTTGATAAAGTAGACATTATTTCTTTTGAGATTTATTAAAATGTATGTTTTTATAATACTCTTTCTCTGCCAAATATTAATTTGAGCTACTTATCCTTGCATACAGCCGTAGGGCCATATCACTGAACAGTATTGACATTCTGTTATAAATATTTAATTAGGAAACAATTGCAATTAAATCAAAAATGTATATCACAAGGTTGAGTTTCTGCTTCTTTTTGTTGCTAGATTTATATGTCAAAATTTACTAACATTAAGCGCAAGGAGACGTAAACAGTACTCCTAAGCAGTTGCAAAAGGAGATATCTAGTTCTTGTGCAATAGTTCACAATGAAATATTATCCTTGAGTTATGTCTTTTAGGAAAAGAACGCATAATTTTGTATCACGCATTCTACTGACCAAAAAACATTAGATTTTCAAATAATAAAGAAATATCCGGCTCGTCATTACCGAAAATTGTCATATGATTATGGCGACTTTTAAATATACATGTGATTGAGAAACATTACATGTTCTGGAGTTAGTGCTCTTTGATAAATTATAAATTCCTTAAACCCCGGATGTTTTCAAAAACACTCAAATAAACACTCTTTGCTATATTTTTTCACAATAACGAACCCGAGTGTTTATTTTTCCTTCAAAAACTTAATTTATCATATAATTAAGTTATTATTTCACAATTCTCTGGCAAAAAAACAAAACAGTTATTCAGCAAAACTAAATTGCATTTAGTCATTGTTTCCGCAATGCCTTTCTTGCGTCAATCCTAAATGATTAAAGATATATCTATTCCTCTCAGTCACAGATAGATAACACACCTAATTATATAACCACTTATCCACATTTTCAAGTTTCTGAATAAAGCTACGTTGAATAATAGATACTTTAAAGTGCTTACAGTTAGTTATCTCATTTACCTTGATAGTATTTTGGCTTAGCGGTTTATAATCTTGAGCTATTTAATGGAAAAAAAGAATTTCATTATGATTCCAATTCCAAGCAATAGTAAAGCTTGTTAACACAAAAGAAAAATTTTATTTTTCAAACAACAACAGCTATAAGCATTGGTATTCAGGGTTTAAATAAATGATAGCCCTGAAACACTAACACAACGACGATACACAAATTTACGACTTAGAAAAAAAAATAAATTTACTATAATACCAACTAACGCAACTATCAATCAGACAATTCACGACAGGGCAATTTTCATGCAGGAAGTGGCCCCATTTTTTGAAAGAGGTTCTACTAATATTGTCTGCTTAGATTGGACACTTTTGCACCACCATTATTTTATGGAATTAATGTATTATTAAATCATCTTAGACGTGACTTTGCTTCCAGTATCATTAATGTTCTGCAGCGTTGTTTTACATACTTTATACAAAGATGGTTTTATTCATTTTTATATTCTAAACACGGTAATAATTTTCGAAAATTCAATACATTGTTAACTTCATTTACTAAAAGTTTAGCAAATTTACAATCTCTAATGAGTAAAAATGACAAACATAAAATTCAAGTAAAAGTATTCAAAATTGATTTATTTTTACATGAAAACAAGTTCTGATATTATATACAATGTCAAACTTGTTTTCTATTTCCATTTAGAAGTTTTTAATGACTATTTCCTTTTAAAAGTTTTTAATGACTATTGCCATTTAAAAGCATACATTTAATAAGGACAAGCTCCACACGAAATAAAGCAACGAATTAAAGCACAGCACATTATATAACGAGCAGTGTTCGCCTTACGCATTTCACACTGCGAAAAAAGCAGTGCAAAAAAGTGATAAAAAACGCGGAAAAAGAATGCTACGCATTGCGAAAAATGCGAAAAATAAAAATTAACATGGAATTGGGGCAAAATGAAACTCAATTTTTAGCAGGCGTTTCTATTTTTCGCATCTCGCAGTTTTTCGCGTTCTGCGATTTAACGCGCGTGAAATACGTACGAAATGCGAAATAGGCGAATACTGCTAAGGAGAAATCTCCTGCCTGGAAATGCAGTATAGAAAAAATAAACTGAAAATAACATCATAAGTTTGCAAACTCTAACGCCTATCACCCAAAATTGCTATTTTATTAGTCGAATTTATTCATTTCTTGTGACGTGAACTTTGACCATTGTGGGTTTTCGGAATTTCCATTTCTTTTGACTCCATATTTTCTTTAGTTTCTTATTAGTATGAAAAACCGTTGACCGCCAATATATTCTGATTTCAAGCAAAAATTCAATAATAGAAAAGACTATTGCAAACGACGCTATACAAAATATTGTGAGGACACTAGAGTTGCCAAAATGTAAAGGTTGTAGTTCCTCTTCTGGCCAACAATTTTTGCATTTGGTGAAATTATTCCTCTTATCGAAGTCCTGCCATAATTGGTACAATCCTGAGTGAGTTAGGACAAATAGTCTACCCGAGAGAATTGATCCTATCAGGGGAAAATTAGTACTTTGAAGTACCGAAATAAATCGCAACAGTAGGAAATCATTTTCCTGCGAACCTTTGTACAATTTTCTGATTGGTTGAATTTCTCTCCA
The DNA here is from genome assembly GCA_020352615.2 of Yoshiicerus persimilis. Lineage (NCBI taxonomy): Eukaryota > Metazoa > Arthropoda > Collembola > Entomobryomorpha > Tomoceridae > Yoshiicerus > Yoshiicerus persimilis. Next base: position 80,325,277 of record CM036940.2, read on the forward strand.
GTGAGATTCGTTGAGGAATCGATCGAGTCGTGAACTTCTGTCGATAAATATCGAATTTTCGCAGCGAGAAATCCACTTTTGAGGACTCGCGTAAGGAAAACCAGGTGGAAAGCGAAAGGACTTTGCAATATTTTCCGTGTTCTTCTTTTCATAGGTTAACGATGAAACCATAAAGTGGTTAATGGTGTTATTTCTGGCAAGATTGCTGAAAGTTTGAATCGCATCAATCACGTGTTTTTCATTTACGTGATGAAACAACATGGCTTCGAATTTGTGGGGTACCACTCTGCATTTAGGACCCCACCGACTTGTAATGTCAAGGGGATAAAAAGATTTGTTGTTTCTGAGATAGCACTCGTAATCGAACAAAATCTCTCTCTGTGTTTCACTATTGAAAAGAAACTGGTTGAATTGTAAATTTTTCCTTAAAGGACTGAAAGAAGTAATTCCCGTGAGATTTTGCAAGTCCGTAATGGATTCAATGCGTTTTTCATCTGGGGGTTTCAGCACATCGGCGACGACGAGTCCCTTGTAGGCGTTGGTCAAAACGATGAGCATTAGCAACAGTGGACCGATAACACAAATCACCCAAGGAGAATTTTCGAATTTCTTTCTGATTGGATAACTGACTTCCAGCACATATGCCCAGCATATGAGAATAAATGGAAAATTTGTTTCCCTTCTCAACTTTAAAACTGCGTGGATGAAAGCAATATCTGCTGACAATGATAAAAGGATGGTAACCCACGAGAAGGTTTCATATGGCCGGATGTAACCATAATAAGAGAGCTTAGGGTCATCCAGGACTACGCAAGAGATGAAATTAAAAGAATCTTCAACTTGTGCAAATTCAGTATGAGTATCAAAGGACCTCATCTTTCTGAACTTTGAATGTAACGTATGTGACTCAATTTCAAAGAAAAGAACAACATTGAAACCAATTTCGATTTTTGATTGAAAACTGACACGACCAAGTAATATTGTCGAATTTGGTAGAAAATCTAGAATCAGTGAAGCAATTGGGATTTTATATTTATCAACATCTTTCTGAAAGTTCAAATGTAAATTCCTATAAGCATTTCTTAGAGGGGGCCCATTGAATTCATTTGCAGTTTTCCCACCGTGCATTCTATCAATGACTAATACAAGTTTATCAACCACGTTGCTGTTTTCTTTGAAAATTTTTATCGCTCTTTGTCGGAGAGTTTCACTAGCATCAGCGTACACTTGGAATGCTAAAAGCTTCATTCCAAGAAAATAAGGATAGTTTAAACGTTTGCGTTTATAATTTGCACATAAGAAATACATGGACTGATTATCTTCATTTCCCGATGACACAATAAACCAAGATTTTCGGAGAAGTAAGAAATTTGAATTATGCGACATGCCAATTAAAGAAATGCTTTTAGAAATTATCAAGCCAAGAATTTCTTTTCTCACTATTACAAATAAAGTGGAGTGCTTTGGAAAATTATAAACTTTTTCTACTACTTCTTTCGTTTCCTTTCGTTTTTCTTTCGTTGAGAAAGATTCGCTGAAATAATTTGATAGAATAACACCACTCTGATCAGAAATGTTAAAATTCGGGACAATATTAGCCACACAAACCATTCTAGACATATAATCTGGTGATGAAATTTTCAAATTCCTGTAACCCAGCTTATCATAACACGATGGCAAGAGCTTGTTGTCTGAACATCTTTTGTCGTATCCTATGTCGTTAGGAGAACTGACTTTGGAAAATGCAAATGGGACTTCAATTTCTTGCAACTCGTCAAACACCAACTCTTCGAAAAGTGAATACGACTTTTTAACTGAATCCTCTATGAAGAGAATATTTATATAACATTCTTTTTCAAGCTCAGCAATTTCTTTAAGCTTCCAACCGATAGTCATATTTGTGTTGTAAAACAAAAATAAGAAATACCAATGGTATTTCATTTTCAAAAACTAACTTCTGAAGTGACAAGTATCTAATACGTAATAACCAAAAATTGTAACTCCGATAATTGAGACAGTTGTACTACGGTGATTATGATTTTAAGTGTAGAGAAATTTAGAAAAGTAGTAATGACTGAGCCCCGCGAAGCTATCAATAGGCCTTTATATTTACTCAACCTTCATGAATATTTTAAGACGTTTATGTCAGCATCAATCGATGTGGATAAAGGCCAAGTTTTGTGTTCTTACTATGTGTCCTTTTAAAAAAGAAACAATTTCAAGCTTTTATTTGACGAATTACAGTACCACTTGTTTTTTACTGACCAGTAATAAAAATGAATTTTTAGGATCAGTAATTTGAAATAAAATGAGCATTAAATTTTGAAAGTACTAACAATTCAACCTGCAATTTATATGAAGTATAATTGGATTTTTCGCTTACGATACCAAAAAATGAGCTTACGGTGCTAAACATTTTTTTAAGTTTCCTAACTTGTTCATATTTCCATTTGCATTACTTTCTTGCATTTTATAATTGTCATTCATGGTGTTTGCTTGGCTATTTCCTCTTCCGGAATCCATTTCAAAACTCATAAAAAATTGTGTGTTCTTCATTGTTTTGAACTCAATTTGATAGCTCTTAAAATATGAGAGTTAGAAAAATTATGAAAGCAAGATTTCACATACTATAAATATATGATTGGGTAGAATTGTAGTTTAAAAAAACTTCCCCTTCGTAAATAGCAGCAAATACAAAAATGTTCAAAATATTATGAAATAATACAGTTATCGAATTTTTGTACTTTTTTGAAACACGTGTGAGTCTCATTTCATTGTATGTAAACTGTGGAATAATAGAAGGCACACAGGAAGCTGTGTACCTATATAAAGATACTCGATTCATTTTACTACAGTACTGTATTAAATATTTATACAAATTGGAAAATATTTGGACACCTTTACATATGTTGAGAGAAAATGTTTAAGCTGAGGTTTATAATATACATTTATAAACATATGTAAAATTTATTGAAATTCATAATAAACCAGTGTGACACTAGGGTACCCAAGTATCGTCCGCAAAACATAGTAGAAAATAGATATTGTAAATTAGCATTTCCGTGCATCCCAACCCAAAACCAACTTTTGATGAACTGTTTGTTACTCGAAAATTTTAATGTGCAAAGAAATTTAATAAATCAATTGGGGGACATCCCTTTCGGTAGTTTTATGTATGTCCCAAATACATTAGTAATGGAAAATAAAATGCTTTTATTTTCTGACATAAGTATTACAACTTGCGCTTAATCAAGAAAGTTACTACATTGGAAACTATTGCTTCGTAGTTATCAAATATATGTTTAAATTTGACTGCTCGTAGAGGTCCATAGCGAATTCCAAAGGTTCTTAGACAGGAAATTTGTTTTCGACAATTGTCTGTCATTGTACAGGTTCTTATTTTGTTGAGAAATGCGGATGACTCTTCATAACACATCGAAGCTCCGAAGAGAAACAATGTTAATGCAGTGATGGTCGTAACAGCTACTGTAAGAAATACAATACTCTCAATAAATGACGTACTTCTTTGCACATCGAGGAGGTTTGAAAGAGCAATTGCAATCATTGGACAGAAAATAGCACTGAAAAGGCCAATGAAAAATGGATTAAAGCTTTCAGTAAACTGCTTGTTCAGAACAAGTAAACGATTGTAGATCCTTATTTTTGCAGCCATTGATTGTGAATCACTCCTGCATGAAAAAGAATTTTAATAGTTATAAATATTAAACAAAACATCGACCAGTCAGGTTTTTAATATTGGCCAGATGTAAAACCCAACTAGATAATTTTACCTCATTTTTCGCAGCCAAAAATAATTTTTAAAGGAGTACAGTGCAATGTAGTATACGCAAAATCCCGCAACTGATGAAGAAATTCCTGCATGGTAGATATCCAGAAAGGCAAAAATTGAATAGAAGTATGATTTTTCTATTAGAACGTACAATAGTAAGTGTTTTCCTGGAAGAAATACATATACGCAGGTTTGAAAGCAGACGCCAGCGACACCAACAGAAAAGCAGAACAATTTTGCTATATTCGCTGCCAATTTCGGATGACTCAAAAGATATTCTCCAGGAAAACTTGCAAGGGAATCTAATAAAATGTTTCTGAATTAAAATATTGCCTTCAAGTTTAAAACTTGTTAAATAATTGTTAATTGGTTTGCTACATTTTCGCAATATCAAATTATTTGGTTTTCATTTTTCTAAATAAATTTGAAATTGTTTAACACAATTAAGAAAAATAAGGATGATGTATAGCAATCTGAACATTAAAAGTAGCTATGACAATCCGTTATGACACGTGTTAAATGACCAGGTTAGGAAAATTTTATTGAAAGATAAGAAATCATTATTAAATTGTTTAATAGTACCTTTCGTAGCACAAAACTGGCGATCATTAAACAATTGATTTATAACATGAGCGATATGCCTTCCTTTTCGTAGCAGATTTGTTAGGAGAAATCCAACTAATGCAAAGGCTATGATTTTTAAATGCATAACAGCAACCATAACAAGAGATGCATTTGGTTTTGAAATACTTTTACAAACGTAGTATAAGTCATATATTGCTACTGTAAAAATCCAGCATATTCTAATCTTGTGAAACGTTATTGACAATTTGCTTTCTGCCTTTTCAAATTGATTCGCTGACCTTTTATATTGAAGAGGAATTACCCCCATGAAAAATAAAACATTGACACAGCTTCCAAAATTGAACAGAAAATTTTCTTTTGGAGTTTGAGGATTTTTTGTACTACTGTTATTGCCTTGTAATTTTTTAGAAAAATACGACGACTCAGTACATTTTGCAAAGTCATCATTGAAATTTAAGAATTTCTGCAATCTTTTATACGCTTTAAGGGATTTTCCACGGATTACGGTTTGCCAGTATGTATTGCAATATTTATTAGTCACCATGTTTCAAATAATAAGCGAATTAAGTTACTTAATAGAATGCTGCCAGCAAGCTGAATATTGTCGTGCTGAGCACTGAGTACTTTAACTTATCTAGTTACAGTACAATTGCAATTATATCACAAAATAATATGGTTTTGATAGATTAATGTTTCGGACTGTCAACCTGCATACTCCCAAAAATGATTTACGTGTAAGATAAGAAAACAAAAGCTGTTGTACTTCTACACAGCGAGAATTATAAATTCCGATGCAAAAAATTGTTTTGTTTTCAAGGCACTTTCGGAGAAATTCTGATGATTTCCTGTATCAAACATTGAAATGTATAGCGTGTGCACAGCGTTTATAACGAAAAATTGTTTATATTTTTCGGTGACACTGATGGATTGAGAAAATTGATGGATCAATAGAGACCGGCGACAGTAACCCGCAAAATTATTTTTGATGTAGCCGAAATTTTCATAAACTAAAATTAAGCGTTTTAAGTAGTTAACTACAATGCTTTTAGGGTTGGTAATTTTCATTTTTCCTCTGCAGGTAAACGTTTTTCAGAAATGCGCATTTAGGTATATTTATTTGCTGTCGTGGAGTTCTTTGACAAGGAATGATAACATGCATAATAACATTTAAGTGTACGGTATCTGCGGAAATGGTTTTCTACTAGATTACTGCTAAATATTGGCAAAACTTTCGTGAATATTTTACGCACATTCTGCACTACAGCTGAAAAGTGTCCTCTGAAAGTACTAACGCATTGTCAGTAAATCAAAATGTAGGAAAGGTGTCATGGAAGTATTGATAATAACAGCTATTAAGTCTTATGTATTTAAATGTTAATAAGATAATTTTGAGTTTCAATTTATGCAAAGGGAGGTTCTTGGTCTATTCCTTTCCTATGATTGTGTAATTACGTAATATGCAACCTAATCATGTTGGTGTGTTACTTCCTGGCTTTATTTATTTAAAGAGCATTTTAATGCCAGCTTTTAATTAAGGTGATTCGACATTTAAATGCCTTGCTTTAATTAAGGTGATTCGACATTTAAATGCCTTGCTTTAATTTAGTTAATACGGCATTGCTTTGCCTGGCTCTAATTAAATTAATATAGCATGGTAATGCTTAGCTTTAAATAAATTAATATGGCATAGTAATGCCTGCGAATGTTTTACTACTATGATTTTACATAAAAAGAATGATTAGAAAGGTTTCGGTGAAAGTAAGAGAATATTTATACCTTGGAGTTGAAATTAATCAAGCCGGATTGTAGAGCGAACTTTTGGTTGAGATATTTTCTTTGCACTTTATTTATAAGAAGAATGTAGTACAGATTGCTGTTACATAACAGTATAGGGACTGTTGTCTTATAAGATTTAGAAAACTACATGGAGAGATTAGAAGAGTATTGTTTTAGTTGTGTGTTCTTCTTCTCTCTCGCTTGCCTTTTTGTCGTGCTTGGTGTGGGTGTTGACTCCCGTTGTTCTACTTTGGGAAAGTACGACAAATAGTTGTGTGTCACATTTTTACACTTGATCTCTAAAGGGACTTTACTCTGGGCATTGAACCTGTGAATCGGAAGTATCTACCAATATTAGGGTAGAGACTTAGTTGTGACATCACTAAGGCATGAACATTGATGTGTTTTATGTGTTTTGCATATTTGAGACAAAGCTTGTGTAACAAAGATTTACATGTTTAGATCTGTTCCATAAGATATTATTTGTATAAAATATTGTATCTATAAAATATATCTATAATATTTAATGCATGTAACATTAAGCACCACTAATTAAACAGTTAATAAACAGTAAAGGGTAAATTCAATGCTAAATTTAAGTTCGTAATGGTCAAACACGAAGACAAGCGGTGCAATCAAACGATATTGTAATTCTAATTGAAAAATGTTGTTTCGCGATAATGTAAAGCGGTGCTGCTTTGAGATTGTATATTCCGCTGTATGCATAAAAAGGCAATAGCGACATGATACACTCAACTCCTAATTACTCTGATTGTTCTGCCAAATTCGTCAACACTTCTTAAAAAGTCGAATGCACACCTAAATCGTAATCATTCTAAAATTATATTTGAAAGGTGTTGGAATATTTGATTTAAATTACCACAATGAAATCGTCATTATTAGTTGTATTGAGCTATTTATCAATTTGTGGGGCATTTCGTCCACAAATTACATTCCACACTGAGTGGGATTGTTCTGGCGACGATTTAACTTTACAGAGCAAGCAACCAGATTTGATTGCTGAAGCACCGAGGATTATTAAATCTTTGAAAACGTATTCCCTTATCGGATTGTGAGTAAAATCTTTTGCAACCGGAATAGAGAATAAAAACTAGAAAGTATGTAATTAAATTGCAATAAAAATTGCAGATGGGTTCTATACACAAAGGCAGATTACGCAGGAAGTACCGGTCTTGTAGGAGGATCGCAAACCGTGCATTGTGTCAACGGGACGTTAGACTTTTCTGGAGCAGCGAGATACTTAGGACCTTCTGAAACGACGACGCCTTCCATCTCCTTCTACGAAGACACTTATTATGTTGGTCGTGAAGTCACAATTACAGGACCGGCGTCCGCCAATATCCCATTTTTGCCAAAATCTCTCATGTCCACTGGAGCCACAAGTTGGACACTCTATTCTGGAAAGGATTTTGATGGAATTGCCACCTGCTACGTTCCACCAGCTCAATATTGGTTCCAAAGTTTGGGTGTTATAAATGAGACTCTGTCAAATACGAGGTCTGTGCTGCGAGGATGCGACCGCCATATTGATCATTATTTTTATTGAGAAATCAGTTCAGATTTTAATAGTTCAACACTGCACACTTGAACTCTGACACTATGATTATCATTGCAAAATTTGAAATAAACATTATTTACTACAGATTTGATAATTTTGACTGTAATATTTTATTGCGTCATGTTTCACTGAAATTTATATTGAATTTTATGATATAAATTGGTTTTAATTTAAATAATTTTCATTAATTAAATTAAATGAATTAAACACCGGTAATGATAAATTGAAATATAAGTACACTTGTTGAACGCCTACTATGCGATGCAATAAAAATAAAACAGGCTTTGCATAACGGCTTATCTTTCTAAATTAAAATAAGTCAATCAATCAGTAATGGTGTTGTTCCATATCCACATAAAATACTATAAAGACCAATTAATCACCAACACACAATGGAATTGCTTAATCTACAAATAGCATTATTGATCATATATGCATGATTGAAAACTACGTAACTATTTTTAAATTACTTCTTTTTCGTTTCATTTACGTCATTGTATTTTTTACCCAAGGTATTTCTTCTAATTTTAACTACCAATGGTAAATTTTTCTTTATATTTCAAAATTTAGGTTTAGTTAGAACTAGCAACTCTAAGCTATGTTAGAGTGGGTAATCTAATGTAAATGCTATGAATGTCAACAAAGAACATTGAAAAAGAATTATTTTCAGATTCTGCAAAAATCTTCAAGAAAAAAGTTAGTAAAATACTTCTTCGCAAAATTGAAAATCGAATTGGTACCGCAGGAGAATTCATACAGGGAAAAGCAATTATGATGCAATCATTCAACTTATCTTTGGTGATAGGAAGGAAGAAAAGTATGGCGCTTATGTAGCTGATAATATTAATTACTATCCCCAATGAACTGCTACAAATAGATATGGAGAGGACACTAATTGCTTACCTTTAGAATGATTGATACATTTTCCTCTTATTAATATCGAGTAAAATATAACACACCAGTGTCCTTGTGTATAAAGACTTAATACTCTTGTTTACTGTCTTTATAAATTTAGAGAATGCTTTATGGTGCAGCAATAAAAATATTTTCATTTCCGAAGTGCTTGTGAAAGCATTCTCTTATTAAAGTTAAAGTACTAAGGCCTCACTTGGCCGACGCTGTTTGTTTATTCTACAAATTTCACGATTTGGTCATCCATTGCAATTCAAGAAGTATGAAGTATCTAAAGATGGTCAGTATTATGCAATAACAATTTACTTAATATGTAAATTGTGTTGTATGTGGATTGCAACCTAAAGCACCTAAAATGATGACACCCATTTTTAGAAAACAATTCACTTCAAACAAACAAAAGATAATACCATTTAAAAATATTGGATTTGCATTAACTTTTGCAATCAACTTTTACATTATGTATGATATAAATAATTAATTCTAAACGGGACGTGTAATCAACTATTTGAAGTTGACACGTAGTCGATGTCTGGCGTCTCTCAGGATTCACACCTTTAGGATTGAAATTTAGAAAATCAGCAATGATAACTGTTTTAGCACTTTTAAGTACTTTTGTACTATTTTTCGATTCGTGCTACTGTACCTCTTCATCAACAAAGTTTGCAAAAATCCCAGGTGTTGAAACAATAATTGACGCTTTGTCATTTACTTGTAGTGTTCACATCTTAACAGATATTGGAATTGAAGTGAGTCCAAACAAAAATGTAGATCGAGGTTCGATAGCAATCTTGAATGTGGACGGTTTAGTAAATTCCGATATTACTTCTCATGATTGGAAATTTCGGAAGTGGATTTTGTGTTATGTGAATATTTTCATTATAACTAGTTCACAGAGTATTGACGCGTGGACAGAATACAGAACTGTTTGTCATGATGATAGTCATGATCTTCGAATAAAATTCTGTTTCGAGAATTACGGCTACGATATTTTAATTTTATCTCCAAATTTACGTATTGATTTATTCATAATAGCTCATACCGCTCTGATCGTTTTTCCATTAGAAAACGTTGAAAGTGAAACTAAATATATCTACAAAATGTACAGAGTATTTCTTTATTGTATGACATGTTCAACACGTTGTTACAAATATGAATTTCCGTTTTTAAAGGAAGAGTCATTTGAAGAAGTAAGTCAAGATATAATTTTAAGATACACTGCCTACATTTACAAATATCAAATTGAAACAATTCTGGAACATGAATTTTGTTTTGACGTGCGAGGAGAAAATATTAAATTAGCTGCACAGGATCTTGTTTGGAATAGAACATTCTCACCTTTCTTGCCACTGAAAAATCAATCTATTTATTTCCAGGATGTGATAATCTCACTGTATATAAAAAATCTACCGTTCCATTTTTTAGACAAATACACATTACCAATATCCGTAGCTATATCACGAAGTGGAATGGCCTTTCGAATAGTGACTGGAAAGCGTAGTGTGAGTCTTGTTACTTGCGCTGGAATTCTGCAAAATATTCAATGGGAAATATACATAAAGCCATTTGACACAACTTGCTGGACTCTAATACTTACGTCAATTTTGTCTTTGTCGTTCTTTGCTACTTTTCAAAAATTATACTTCCATGGAAAATTCTTTTGCATACCCAAACTCAAAACAAAATCTATGAGCTTATTATTTAACTCTTTTTTGAGCCATGTCACCGTCTTGTTGGAACAAGGAGTTAATATTCGAAAAGAAATTACTAAAAGAACTGTGGCCCTCTTTTTTGGAATCTGGATTCTTTTTGGTGTAATTTGCAGTAATTCTTACAAATCCATTCTAGTTAGTTTACTGTTTGCTTCACAGAAAATTAATAGCAATTACAGTAGTTTTCAAGATTATGAGAATTTTGCGTTTTCCACTTTAAATCATGATTTCCATCTTATTCTGTATAAATTCATCGAGTACGCTCAAAATGAAATGGAAGATTCCGAATATCAATCTCTTATAACCATAGAATTCATCAAAGAAAATTGTTCAGATCCAAGAATTTCAAGTGCAATAGAAAATAAAAAATATACCCCATCGGATGGATGTCATGGTAATGGTAACTACTCAAATGATTTTGCAAGGAAAATAATGAAAAATTATGATTTGCTAAACGAGTTTGCCATTTCTGGAGAATGGGTTCTCAACAGCACGTGGCATTTTATATCCATTAATAAAACTCACATTGACCATCTTTTAAAGATAAATCATAGTACTGCATTTTTTCTGCGCTCCACTTTAATGCACTAACCTTCAAAGGCACTTCTATATTTTCCTGCAGAGACAGACGAATACCAAAAACACCGTGGAAGTATTTTGCAAAGAAATTGTGAATTTCTGAATGTTTGCCAAAAACGAGCTTTTGTGCATTATGACGATTGGCTGGACAGTAATGAAAATTATTTATTTCGTGGAAACAATTACTACAAGCTTAGTTTACAACATCTTCAATCCAATAAGTTTTGGGAGTTTCGGTATTCCTTTAATCAACATCATTTAAATTTCCGAATGCAAAATATTATGAGCTCAGGAATATTTTGGTTATTTGAAAACTGGGAAATTTTTTTCGACGATTTGGAAATCAGAAAGCTTAAGAAAAATAGTAATTTTGCTCAACTTTCTTTATCAGAATCCTTATTGAAACACAATTTGCAAAATTCTAATATTGTTTCCGTGTTTTACGTATTTTTCTTACTCAATTTAGGCTGTGCTTTAGTATTCTTGACAGAAATTCTAACTACAAACAGTAATTAGATCAAGGAATTTTGGCTTAGGTATGCTACGAGTAACTCGGTTCCAAAAAAAACTTGTAGGTCATTTTGCAAAAATACTAATTAGTTTAACTTCAGCCTAACGTTTAGTCTAATTAACGAAATTAAGAAGTAAATCAAATGGCTGGTTATCATTCTTTATTTGCTAAAATATATATCGTACGCAAGTTTAAATGTTAATTTATCAGTATACATTTCACAAAAATACATTTTATATAAATTTGCAATTCAATTGATTTATTAGACTACTATGTAGTACCACCTCGAAGGAAATGAGGAATGAAATTGCAAATATTACATAATTAGATGTTTTTGATAATGAGTTATTGCATTCTGGATTCGCAAAAATGTGCATCTTAAACATAAGAAATAAAATTCCATTAGTAATTGCTACTGGCTAAAAATCTGCTTAGCTTTTACTTGGTTGTCAAATTTTTCCTTCTAATAATAGTATTATGAAATTACGTTTGAAATCCAAGAACTTTGCATCATGGGGGCATATTTCATAAATGTGAACAGTAAAACGATGCCATCGTGTAAATAGAGCTATTAATCACGATTTCTAAAGTAAACTGTTGGAGAACATATCTGAGGTTTCAGAACTCGATTTGTCTTCAAAATTAAGGTGTGGAATTGCATTTGTCGCGGCATAATGTTTTCGCGTACATCGCGGGGCAAAATATTCAGCAGCAAAAAAGACGGAGGATATTAAACATCCAATTATGAGCATAAAAAATATGACGCGAAGATTCCACAATGTTAATGATTTGTTCTCAAAATCAAACTGAATTTCTTGGTATTTCCTTAGTTTTTCATACATGACGGCTGTAGTGTCATTATTCTTGATATTTGCCAAACCAATTTGTTTGAATTTATAATTTTCTACACGATCCCACACAGAAAATATTCCGGATGCAAATAGTGCAGCAGTTACAGGCATAAAGGAGTCCACAAATATTGAGTGTTTCTGAAAAAGAGTAGCCCAAGGAAGTACACGCAATGCATCCGGCGAAAAAATAAAAGATTTTCCTGGAATTCTTGTGAGGATCTCTGTATTAATCATAGGACTCCAAGAAATTGCGGCAACTCTCTGGGTGGTGTAAGTATATTTGAAAAACTTGTCCATATCGGTTTCAATTCTCATTCTCGAAGTCACAGTTTTGGGTAAGGATTCACTTATGATATCCGCTTCAGTGGCTTTGTACACAAGAATTTCATACTCTAGATGTTCATTCAATTGATCCCAAGTAGCAGGTGGCATTTCTGGAATTGGCATGATTAAGTTTGTTCTTAATGTACTTTTGTACCCCGTTCCTAAAATAACGGTCCCCAGAAGCCAAATAAGTGCAATGTATCTAGATCCTGGCGGAATATTTGACAGACCTTGCTCCATTACTATAGTGTACGGAAGAAGCAATGCCGAATCCCAGACAATTCGTTTCAATTTGCGATCATGATAAGAATACATTACCCCAAACAGAATAATGCTGATAAATATAAATGTAATTCCAGTAAATAACCAAACTGTTAGTGAAAACGGCAATACAAAAGCATACCATTCAATTTTAGCCCGGGGTTCTCCTGTAAAAAATATTTTATCGATTGTACCACACACTGACGTGAATTCAAATGCATAGCTCCAGAGTAATTGATGTCCTGCTAAAGGAATAATGTCACATCCAAACTTTTTATGATGAACATATCCCAATACGCCTATCCAAGTTCCATTTTCGTCAATTCCGCCCCACCAAATGGGATTGTACATAGTTTCGAATGTGTAGTTAAAATACTGTGCTCCTGTTTCAATTAATTTTATTCCTTTACCTGCAACAATAGTTTTCCGGTTGGAATCCTCTCCAACTTTGTAAACCAATGGCTTGAATTCATTTATGGCTACTTTTAAATGGCGACCTCGCAGCATTCCTCCCATTGCTTTTCTCATCGGAAATTCCGCGACTTTTCTAACACTCAATTTTTCTCCACTGTTGTAAACCAAGGGATCTGTCAATATATTTCCACTATCTAATCCAATGGCGAATTTGTCTTTGAATTCCTGTACACTGTAATGGCTCATTATTTCCGAGAGTAATTCTTCCTCTCCGATGAAAATTAATCTATCCCAACGCCTATTCATAGTTTCCTTTATGTTTTTGAGAAGAAAAGGAACTTTTGCAAAGTCCATTATCCAAATCAACACTGTATATCGAAACAAAGGCTCAAATCCAGTGTTTTCTGTAGACAATGATCTCGGTTCTACGCTTTCCACCATCGGTTTGTTATCTCCAATAAGCAAAATACGATCTTTTACCAGCTGCCAATCAAACTCAAGGTTTATGCTGTTGTATAGAACTAAGCGAATTGTTTGAGGATAAAAATGGCTCTCAACGTTGTGGTCTATTACTTGCAAAATCGTTTTGGTAATTTTTGCATCAATTTGTGACAGTTTTCTTGCTATTTTAATCTGAGAAGCCGAAACAACTGTCTTACTTATATATAAAAATATTACAAAAGACAAAAGGTAAAAGGCCATTTTGTTGCTTTCAACTATTGCAAGTGGTAAGTTTACACTTGCATTACATTAACTCTCTGGCAAACTTTTCTATTGTCCTGAACTAACTTTTTCACTATTTAGATTATTTAAAACTTTAAACTTTGAATATGCGTTTCTTGAAAGTATATTTAGTAACGGTGTATTCGTATACCTGTATATCAGTGAACTGAGTCATTCCGGCTCAGAGGGAAGTGAAATCAGTAATACACTTATGCGTTTATTACCAAAATATTACTGACCGTGACCTTGACCTTGAGTAAAATGTGAAAAAGATGTAACAATGCTATTAGCTAAGATAGTTCTGGAATGAATCCTGCTATACTGCATTTGTGAAATGGAACAATTTTGTGCATTGTAATACTGTCAACACAACTGACATTTAACCTGCCATTAATGAGCACGGATGCCGTCACCAACTCTCCTATTACAGTTAATAGTGGTTTAAGGGCGACATCGGTCTTGGTAAAATTCTGACACCTTGGAGAACGCCCTAACGAAACGTAGTAAAGATTTTAATAAGGAGTAAGGCAGCAAGAAATAAGAACTAATGTTTTAAAAATTGCTAAAAATTAATAGAACATCTCCGGTTGATAGTAAATGGCACTTTTAGAATTATGATTATAGCCTACACCTTGACAATGTCCAATGTGCGCTGTAAACTAATGTCAGTTTCTCTCCTGAGAAATGACTAATAATTATAAATAATTATTTCATTTAGCAAGTACAGTGAAAATTCTGATGAGCAGCATGAGTAAAACAAAATAATATATGTTTACAAAATCAAGGCAACTTTCCCATAGTGAAAACTAAATTGGGTGGAGAAAATAATACAATATTCATAGGAAATGTCTTAGAAACTATTCTTAAAAAGCTTAAAAATAGAATCACAACTAGCAGTCTAAAGTTAACACAATGTAATCATGCGGAATCAATAAATGTCAATTATTAAGAGTTGATAGGTTGTAATATCTTACATCAATCATGAAATTGTCAAGTTTCAAAAATTCTATGCATTAATGAGGATAAAATAACTCACTGGGATGCAAAATTTTTTGCCAAAATGAATAATATTCTTAAATGCAATAAATTCTAACTCTCCTTCGCTATTCCTGTAACTTCAAACATGTGACCTCAAAATTGTGAAGCAATATTTTATCTATTTCTGGTAGCTAAATACTCAAATATTGTATACAAATAATTGGTTTTGTTGTAACCACAAATGCAATTATCTAGTTTTACGCCCGACCCAAGGCTTCCAGAACAGTTTTGTCTGCCAGGGTTAGCTTTCATTTCCTCACACCCTGTAGAAGCAGCGTACGCATGCTTTAATTCGCTTACGTAGTAGTAGTAGAAGAGGAGTGCATTTGTTAATATTGTTTGAAATGCTCTTAAGTAGAAGCAGACTATGGTTGCCGTGGTTAGCTAACGTTTTAGTAAAAACGGAGTCCATCTGTTAACATTTCCTCAGTTACTTTTTATTACAAGCACTGTACGCCTGCTAAAATGCACGTATCGTAATAGGGATGTGTTAAAATAATAAGACACGAGATTGTGTAAATTCAATCGATTTGGTCTGTTTTCCTTTAAAATACATTTTAAGTCGGTTGGTTAGTATAGAATTAGAAAACAATTTAAATTATTTTCTAGGTGTAAGTGAATGCAAATTGAAGTACCTAAGCTGAGTGTATTTTACTGCTGTTTTATTACTCATTTAGTTTAGTACAGTTTTCCTGAAAACTCCTTTTTCCTGTGAAATGAGATGTGGTTTTAACCCAAGCAAGGGCTTATAGAACGGTCAAGTCTGTCTGTGTCTGTGAAGTGTTCACAGTGTTCTAGCAAGAAGGAAAAGCTGGTGATAATTTAATAATAAACGTTTTCTATTGAGAAATTGTTGTCGCTTACTACTTAGAAAAGTAATTATTGACGGGCATACTAATACGCAGGTTTAATCTACTGATAACTTGGAAAACTGACATAGGTAAGTCAATTTCTCAGCGACTAATGTAACAGCAGTTGAATGAAGATGAAGTTTAGCATGACTTGTAATCAATAGAAACTAACTCGAAATGCATTTCATTCTGGTAATATACAGTAGTGGGACAATTTAATGGCTTGTATTTGACCACTAACAGAAATAGTATCTTTGCAATAAATGACTGTTGCCTTTTTTCAGAAATAATATTTGTCTTCTAAAATAATTCGCATGTCATGCAAGAATATGCGTGCCTTAAGTGGAATACTGCGTTTTTGACCTATTTTATTAATTTCTCACATTTTGAATAATCCTTAGGTGACGAAGATATGGAAGATACTAATTTATGGAACATGTAGTGTTACTATTAAAATTAAGAATGTTCTTACATTGTACTACTATATTATTGTGGAGAAATAATGCATTTTAACACAGAAAAATATATTATTGCGATCAATTGCCTATTCCTAAGGAAGTATGGCATTTCTCATACCTGGAAAACTGACAATTTTTGGGCTGCAATAAAATAATTGTCTCATTGAATAAGGGAACTAAATATTAACTTGATATTTCAATTGGGACGTCAATGTTACATGAAAACCTGTACAAAATAGCTGTACTAAGTTGAACAAAGTGCCAAATTGTAGCTTTCATTTTTATATTCCAGTAGTATAGTGTAAATATAGTAGTACAGTCGATAATTCCATATATGGGCATAACTTATGCAGTCGGATTGGGTTTAAAATTAGAAACTTGACGTTTGGCGTTAAAAGACGAAAATAGTTATAATCCTTAGTTGGTTTGTCCTTAGTTAGTAGTTTGCATGATTATTAGTTATTCAGTATTTACTAGTTAGAGCACATAGAGAATATACGTCAATGCTATTTGCCAGTAATAATATAAAAGAGCAATACTTTTTCAATAAAGTAATCACAGTAAGTGAAGCATTTCAATAAGTTTTGAAGCTTCCATAGAATTGCGATACAATGTTCTCACAGTTCCTTTTGTTTTCATTCTTAGCTGTTGGAATAATTGTCAGTACTACCAAGGTAAATTTGATTCGCATTATTTCACATTACTAATATTAATGTACAAAACACAAAAGAATAGAAATCACAAAAACACTCCCGCTGTTCAGCTTTCAAAATAGTACATTATTTATTTTAAGAAATACTACACAGTGACAATTTATAATTAAAGCAAAGCAAAAAATATTATTATATCCTAAATCAATTTTCAAGTAATACCTATGTAGATTCTGGTTTAAGGTATAACTGTGACATTTTATAACTTTTTGCTTTGCAATAACTGTTTGGACCTTCCTTTATAAGATTTGAATATTAATTATTTCCATCGTAATAAATAATTTACTTCATAGGCATCGAAAGGGCAATGTGTAATGTTTGGAATTTGCAATACTTCGGAATACGGCGAAAACAATTCCCATAGCTGTGTAAACTACGGATCTTCACAAAAACTAAATGAAGCACAATTTAGAAAATTGCAGCACCATTATCGTGATTTCTCTGCCAATTATGGAAGAGAACTTTGCTGCAGTTCAGAACAGGTGGGTGACATTGTGGACAAATTGGAGCTCCTTAATAGAGTAGACGGCGCTAATGACAGTTGCTTGTCCAATATTAAACACATTATTTGTGAAATATATTGCGGCAAACGGCAATTTGAATTTCTTCATATATCTCAAACAAACCACAGTATAGAAGGTTAACATTTATTTCTATGGAACTGTGCATGCACTGTTACGTACTCAAAATTCTTCTTTAGACTTTTTCCGACATGTGACTAATAAATAAATAAATGTGCAACATTTATTTACTTATTATTGCTTCTGTTGATTTCAAGGCACAAAGCTGTGACTGGGTTGGAGGCATATATTTCAAGTGAATTTGAAACCCGAACGATAGAATCTTGTAAGAGTTCAGAACAGACCAATGCATTATGCGACATCAATTCAAGTGGAAACAATTACAGACGTAGGAGAGACGTAAAGTATACGACATACTCCGATTGTGACGCGGGCCCGGATAACTTTCTTGGAGTTTTAGAAAATGCTGTCCTTAACTATCCAATGTCTGTTAAATTCTTGATTGTTCAGAAAAATTCAACACCTTCATTTATAAACAAATACAATGAATACGGTGATTCTGTCATTGAAAATGGGGTCCAAGTCGTACCCATCGACAAAAGTTTCCCAAGTACTGACCTTGTGAATCCTAATGTAAGTAGTAACACTTATTGCGTACCAAAAATTTTTAGTTTTGTTTTACTGTTTTTGTGATATGTTCATATACTACCTATAAGTGTATGCATTTCTACATAAAATTATTTTAGTAATTTAACGTAATGCATTGTGAATGTTGTCCAATTTGATTATATTTGAGCTTATTACGATGTCATAGTTATTGTTCTGTGCAGAGTAATACAACGGAATCGGAAACACTTGTCTACATAACTGCCAACGAAACTTTCGCGGATACCACGGTATATCCTTCTATAAAAGGCATTCACAGCAGTCTTTGTAAATGGGCAACTGATTCTTCGGAATCAGAAGTAAAAGCGATTGAAAAAGATGTCATCTTTTATCATACGAAAAAAAATCAATTGAGTGATTTGCCAAAAGCCAATAAGGTAAGAATGCTTTGGATTTACTTACACAGTAAATTTATTTATTTATGAATGTTTATGAACACTGAATATTTTTGAAGAAATTTGAAAATTGTTACTTTTGTTTCACGTATTCAATTTATGTAGACTTCGAAGCTTTGTAGGGATAACTGTCCAAGGTTTTTGGAATATTCAATGATAAATTGTACGGATATAGAACATGAAGGAAGCACCGGTAATGGTCATTGTCAATTAATGCTCGAATCATTGGATATTTGGATTCCAGTAAGTCTTTCTATCGAATAATTGGGTTGCTAAAATGAAAAATTGTAAAATTTATTTCAGCTGAATATTTTTAGATTTATTGCTTTGACAATATTTTGTCAATGATTGGATAGTATAATGGCAAAAATCATAAGCCAGTAAGGGGCAACATTCATTCAGATAATGTCAACTCAAAAAATAATAGTCGTTCTTTCAGTTTTATTGAAGTTTAAATTTTTAATAAGTTGACCTTACAATTAATATTGTACAGAGGAGTTAATTATTGCTTTTTCTTATTATAACTGGATTGAAACTAAATATATTTGTTGGTTTTTAATTTCCAGTCGGAAGAATGCCAACGATTTTGTAAGAACCAAACTCGTGAAAATATTTTCAAATATGAATGCGAAGAAGTCAAACCACGTTGTGAAAATTGCACATCATTTTGCGAAGTGTCAAGTGTTCATGTGGTCATCTCGACATTTCATTTGCAAAGTTCTGAATAATGGAAAAATGTTATTTATTACGTTAATTAATTAGCGGGTTTTAGAAACTACCAAAGTGGTAAAACTCGTAGTCCGTTTATGAGGACATCACATTACTATTACAATAATTTATTTTGAATAATTATATAATTTTGTTTTCCGAAATATATTTCATTGAAGTAGAAATTATTATTCTGTACAATAGTTTTCAGATTATTAAAATGCAAATTAAAACCGCATCTGCAAAAGCTATCGATTCAGAAACTCAGTAATGATAAAAATAACTATCTTAGTAGCAAAAATCTTTATGCTTGAAAGTAGATATTATAAAAGAATTAAATTCTGTATTAAATTCTAAGTTCAACAACAGTGGTAGACTTTGGTTTGCTTTTTTGAAAAGACTATCTCAGGAGCTTATATTTCTTTAAACCCTGTAGAAGCATACTCAATTCTTGCTATAATTCGCTCACTTTTTAGTAAAAATGGGGTTGAAAATCGTACAAATGGTTCTCTTAACTTAATATTCATAGTCCTTCTAAAAGTTAGGGAGATTTCGCAAGGTGATCAAAAAATTAAGTTCACCGCTTCTAAAAATACGGGAATTTGACATTTAGTAAATAAATTTCCAAGGAAGTAAGTATACTGTTTACAGATTTCTTATTTATTAAATTTATATTTATTTAATATATTTTATATGCATTACAGTAGACTAATATACTATTCGTCAAATTAAGTTGTCATTTAAAGATACAACCAAAGTTAAAACATTTTTTTTTGCATTTTTTACTATAATTAGGCTTTTACTATAGTTGGCATTATTTTATAATCTTATTAGTCAATACTAACGTCTACTTATGTTTGCAATGTTTAGAAATAACTAGTGGTACGATGTACGATTACATTCATATTTCAACTTAAACACATAATTTTACGGCATTTGTAATGCTTCTTATGTTCATTTAGTAAACTCGTTCGAGCAAAGCTTTTGTTACAAATGTCACATTTGTAAGGTTTCTCACCAGTATGTACTGCAATATGTTGTTCCAGCACACTAAATCGGCCAAAGGACAAACCACACAGTTGACATTTGTGCTGTTTCTTACGGTGAATCAATGCGTGTTGTCTCAGTTCCTGTGCAGACTTAAATGGTTTTCCACAAATCTCGCACTGAAAAGGTCTTTCCTCATGTGCACTGCTAGGTCTTTGTTATTAAAAAATGATTTTTCGCATAAAGTGCACTTGCAAGTCTTTTTTCTGTTATGCCGCTTGGAATGCTTTCTTAATGCGCCTAGAAAATAGAAGATTTTTTGACAAATGGAGCACTTGTGTGGTTTTTCTCCACTGTGAACTTTTTTGTGCTTATTCAAGAAACAAGGACGGAGAAACGCTTTTCCACAAATATCACACACATGCCGCTTTTCCGTATGCCTTTTCATATGTGTATGCTTACTACTGCTTTGGGAAAACCTTTCATCGCAGAAATCACACTTGTAGGGTTTTTCACCTGTATGAACTACGGAGTGTTGTCTCAGATCCGCAGCAAATCTGAATGTTTTTCCACAAGTCTCGCACTGAAATGGTTTATTTCCACTGTGAATTTTCTTGTGGCTCCTTAGAGTTTCCAAAGTCCTAAATGCATTACCACAAATGTCACACTGATGTTGCTTTTCTTCATTGTGAATTTCTTTATGGTAAATCATTCTAGATTTCCTAGTAAATCCCTTATTACAAATATCACACTTATACAGATCTCCAGTGTGGATATTCATGTGAGTTCGCAAACTGTACTTCAGCACAAACGTTTTGTCGCATAGTTCACATTCGTATGATTTTTTGTCAGTGTGAACGCTGTGATGAGACAATAGAAGTTGTTCTTGAGAGAACGACTTCTGATAAGTATCGCATTTATAGGGTTTCTCAGCATGAACTGCTTTAGTATGTTTAGTTAATGATTTAGACGTTGCGAATTCTTTTTCACAAATGCTGCACTTAAAAGGTTTTTCTTTAGTATGGGATCTGATATGATTTTCTAGTTTTCCATAGCTGGAAAAGATTGAACCACAAAAGTTACAATGTTGACGTTTGGAATGCTTATTCATATGCTGCTTTAATACATACGGAGTCTTACAACATTCCTGACACACCTTGCATTGAAAACTTTTCACTTTAGTTTTGCTTCCAATCGCGTCTTCTTTTGATTTTTGAATTTCCACGAATTTTTTGTCATTCCGAGTGTCTTTGACAGAGGTATTTTCCTGAATTTGTAAAGAACTATTCAAACGGGATGATTTGTCAGAATTTTTACCATTTCCGCTCACACTAAGCAATTCGTCCCCAATGTGAATGCTTAAATGTTTTTCCAGGGCATTAAAATTCTTAAATGTCTTGTTGCAATAACCGCAATCCAATTTTTTTGATGTGCACTGTTGTCTTTCATGGCTTATCAATTCTTCTGGTGTACTAAATATTTTACTGCAACCTTGACAAGTGTGAACATAGTCTTTATTGTTTTCGTTTTCATTTTCCAGTTTGTTTGGACATTGTTCAAATATTACCCTTATATTCTGATTTGCTCCTTCATTTAAACTGTCACATTCCGTTTTAATTAGTGGGGTTTCTAATAAATCGTAGGTTTTTGTATCCTCTTGCTTAAAGGACCAATTCGGTTCTTCTGGAAAGCAAACTTAAAATTAAAATGTATGCTGTAATATAAACACCTGAAATTTAGGTGTAGATCTTAAAGTTACACGAAAAAATTTTCCTAAGCAGTTTAAATTTAAAAGGATATTAATTATAGGAATGTATAATAGTATTACGCATTCTGAATATTTTTCAAGAAAAGATCGATAAGCATGAGACTTAATACACGTATGAATTAAAAAAATATTGTTCATTATTTAAATTACCTTTAAAACTTGCTGACGTCGTATTTATTTCCATTTTTAACGATCGGTATACATTTCTGATTTTATTCCTTCAGTGAATGTAATAAATATTAAACCCTAGAAAAATTGACAAGCATTTCTCCAGAGAAAACTTCAAAATTTTGCTTATACATTTATTACTTTTATTAAAAAGATTGTATTCAATGTCAGGGTATATGTAATTGGTGTAATGGTCTTTAGTAACTGTAAAACAACCCTTAAAAATGACTATTTTTTATTACTAGGGGACTAAACATATGTTTGTCCAGCAGTTTTAGGCTGTTTCCCTCCTTCCTCTCTATTACTTGAATCTCATTATATCATTATTATGTTAATTTACGACTAGTGTGCGTCAGATCTTCTGGGGTATTGAAAGACCACCTACTGTGCTCGTGTGCTCATAAAAGTGTAAGTGTATTATGTATTTCATCAACTGCTGTATGGTATGTGGTATGTTGTTTGTGTAGTATGATTTAGTTCATTTATATCTCACCCATGAAATTATTGTCCGTATATTTGTCATCAGAAAATATTTTAATGTTTGTTTTAAATTGACACAGCGAAATTATTATTTGTTCGTGACATTAAAACTATTGATGATTAGAATGACGAGTAGAGTACAATCGGACAAATAACTCAGAAACTACTAATTTATTACAAGATAATTCAACTAATATATGTGGGGGGAGATAAGCTTGTCTGTCTCTTCTTTGTATTATGAATTATGTAAGTAGCCCTTTATGCACTTAATCTGTAGAAGGAAGAACAGCTTTCTACTGGTGGATGTGCGTCAGATAGGAGATGAAGAAATGTGTGTGCAAATTATTACGTGTACTCAGAAAATGTGGTTGTGAGTTTATTTTCGTGAAACTCAAATACTCACAACAAAAATGTATTTAACTATCAAAAGAATAATCAACTGAATATCTCAAAAATACTAACGAAAATACGAATACTCCGAATCAAGTCAATTACACTCTATGTCGAACCTCTGACTTCTCGAACCGTCGTTCTCTCTCTCTCTCTCTCTCTCTCTAACTCTCCAACTCAATCGGCGTCTTTTCTTTCTTCAGCAAACTACCTCCCAAGAACACCTGACTTTCTTATTTCCAATCCCAATGTCGTGAATACGCGAACGGGAAGTTTGTCCAGGTAGAAGGCACCACATAAGTTCATTAATTGCTTTTGGTGGAAGGCACCACTTGGTTCATTATTGGTGAAGGCTAAATAAGAAAGTCAGGTGTTCTTGGGAGGTAGTTTGCTGAAGAAAGAAAAGACGCCGATTGAGTTGGAGAGTTAGAGAGAGAGAGAGAGAGAGAGAGAGAACGACGGTTCGAGAAGTCAGAGGTTCGACATAGAGTGTAATTGACTTGATTCGGAGTATTCGTATTTTCGTTAGTATTTTTGAGATATTCAGTTGATTATTCTTTTGATAGTTAAATACATTTTTGTTGTGAGTATTTGAGTTTCACGAAAATAAACTCACAACCACATTTTCTGAGTACACGTAATAATTTGCACACACATTTCTTCATCTCCTATCTGACGCACATCCACCAGTAGAAAGCTGTTCTTCCTTCTACAGATTAAGTGCATAAAGGGCTACTTACATAATTCATAATACAAAGAAGAGACAGACAAGCTTATCTCCCCCCACAAGCTGCGCTAAGGTCATCTCGGTCCACTCTGCTACTTTGGTAAAAAGGTAAAGTAAACAACTTTTGTATTTGCAAAAATACCCACCTACAGTTAGTACGTAGTGTTTTAGGCAAATACTCAAATACAAATATATTTTTTTAATTAACCAAGTGAAGCAAAAATAGCAAAGGCATTGTAACAGTATATGTTTTATTTGAATGGGTGTACGTTTTGTTTTGGCCACAGACCTGTTAGACCAAACACCAGTACACATTCGTAGTTGCAAAAATATTTTTGCAAACTCTAAGTTTTTCAATTAAAGTATTTTATACTTGTGTCTAGTGTACTACTAGACAAGAACATATTTATATTTAGTTCTATCTTTCCAAATTAATAGTTAAAAATCAAGTATTTGCTATTTTTGTCTCTCAATACAAAACCAATATAAATAATACCATATGTTGCAGAGTAGGTCTCTCGCATGCCAAGTTAGAGTTCAATATAGTGCAAATTTATTACAAAGTACCTATTTATTTTCATTTATGCGTTAATCTCGAATAATTTAATAGTAACTGCCAAGTCATTCTATTATAAATTCAATTTACTTTCTGTTGATTGAACATCTGTTTACCATCGAATTTTTAAAATACAAATACACGTATAAATTCAAACTTTATGTGTCGTTGTCAGTTGAACCGCATAATATATATCCACGTAATTTCCTTTGTTCTCTTTGTTAACTACAGTCCTACGTGTAGTAAGGTACCTAGAGTACACACAGTACAGGTTGAAACTGAGTAACGGTACATGACAATGCAAAACTACCTACGTAAGTAATGATATTATGAAGTATATGCTAATCTCTTTTGTTTATATGTAGTTAATACCTTTCGCTTGTTTGAGTTTGACCTGAAGTAAACCGTATTGCCATACGCCTACGCTATTCCTTTGTGTCCACCACAAATACTTTGAATCTTTTTCTGGTTGTTCCTGCTTAAACTACTACAAGGTATAACAAAGTAACTACATTAATCTGTCACTACAAACTAGCCGACAATTTTTCTATTCTATACTTGTCTATAAATGTGTTTGTACAATTTCTTCATAAGTTCAAGCATTTTGTGCCTAAGGCAAATTTAAGTAGTATATGCTCTACATACCACACACATATGAATTGCAACTACTATTGCAGTAGTAATTCCTTTTGTGCATTTAACGCATTCTAGTAGCACTGCAACATTTCTAAAGCGCAAGTGATCAAACAAACGCGCGTTTTTACTACGTTTTTGCAAATCCCGTCAGTTATTTGACTTTCTACCGAATTCTTCATTTATTTCCCATTTGTTTAAAATGGAAGTACAATTGCAAGACGCGCTCGACCGTATCGCTGAATTGGAAGCACGAATAGCCGCGCAACCAAATGGAGCCGCTCAAGCAGCCCCAGCGCAACCACAAGTCCCATTAGTACGCTTAATACATCATGAAGCATTACACCAATTACGTCATTACGATGGCACTACCAACGTCTCAGAATATTTGTTCAAACTTCAGAATGAAATAGACACTTTGGGTGTAGAACGTACTTGGATTTTAACCAACTTTGATCGATTATTAGAGAAAGATGCTTTAGCTTGGTTTCAGTCCATTTCTGCTAATGTAACTGCACAAGTACAAGATCCAGATATAGATCTGGAAGAGTTATGGGAAGATGTAAAGCAACGTATGACTTTGTTTTTCGATCATTCCAGTCAGAAAGCTGTATACAGAGCAAGGAATAAAGCTTTAAAATTTAAACTAGGTGATGATCCTCAGAAGTACGTTACTAAAAAGCTGGAACTTTTGGGCAACATTGATCCTAATATGTCCGATGAAAATAAAGTTAAACAGTTGATACGTGGCATGTCTCCAGATTTGGAAATGACTCTTTCTTTAGTCACAATCAGGGATCCTATTGAGTTTCTCGGTACTTTGCGTAAAATGTCTGAAACCTTCGCAAATCAACTTGCAAGTAAATCATATTCACAGAAATCTGATTCCAATCCCTCTTCATCAGGCATTTCCAATGGAAATAATTACATGGCCAGAACTCAAAATAGACAGAATCCAAATAACAGAGCTACAAATACTAACATTATTTGTCATTATTGCGGCAAGCCTAACCATAAATCTCCCGAGTGTAGGAGTCGCTTAGCAGGTCTTCCCCCATCCGCTCAAGCACCACAAAACGGTCCACGAAATTTTAATAGACCTCCCAGAAATAATTTTCAGCAAGTTGAAAATTATGTTCAATATCCTCCGCGAAATCCTTCAAATCAGGCAGTGGTCTTTCCACCACCTCAAAACGTGGCTCAGCCACCTCCATTTAATCAGGGAAATTATCCCCCGATGCAAAACAATCAACAAAATCAAGCTCAACCTCAGTCGGAAAACTTCAGGCGTTGACGACACTAACATCTAGTGAGAGTACTGAACCAATTCCAACTTATTCAAGCGTTACTTTTTCAAATGATTCTCCTGTAGATATTAATTTCCCAACTAGTTGTATAGGTACAAATTCGGCAATTTCAATGCCAACTAGAGTTAAAGACTATTATTTAGAATGTAAGGATCAAAATAAAATAACATCCTGCAGCAAGAAATTAGAAAGCACAATAGAAATATTAAATATTGTAAAACCGACTTATGACCAAATTAGAACATGTATCCCAGACATAGACAAATACAAGGGTAACACAAACGCTGAAATTATTTCTCCCAACGATAACAACAATAGCGTTGTAGCACCTAACCAAGCACCAGGCAGTTTAGTAGCAGATACTTTTGTTGCACATACTTACGATGAAATTAGAAAACATTTTCCAAACATAGAGAGATACCCTTGCAATACAGATGGTGAAATAACTCCATACAAACCACCTTACAATGAAAGCAGTCTCCCTTCACTATTAACTGAGACGACTCAATTAACAAACACTTACGATGGTGTTTATCCTGTTAGATGGAGACAAACAGGAATAAATAGAGTATTACGTGGTTGTCGTGTAACAGTCAATGGTTCAAGAATACACTGTTTATCAGACACTGGCGCTACTATTTCTGCAATAAGTCCACAAACTTTAAATAAGATATTTTCATCAGGTATTCGAAATATAATTCATAGAATCTCTAAAGTCCCAACATTCAACGTTAGATTATCAGTAGGAAAAACCCAACGCATTCCAGTTAGAAAACAAGTAGAAATGTTCATTAGAGTAGATGGGAATAGACAAATACTTTGGCGATTTTTTGTAGTTCCTGGATTAAGTAACTGCATGGTTTTAGGAGTAGATTGGCTTCGAGCATACAAAGTACACTTAGATATTTGGAGAGATGAATTTTATTATGGCATTGATATGAATAAAGATGCTCCACGTAAACAAAAGTCAAAACCTTTAACTCCAAGTAACTATCCTCCACAGTCGACATTTACTCCTTCAGGCACTATGCCAGTTCAAACAAGTACTAGTACTCATTCAGACGACATACTTTCCAAATCAATATATTCAGAAACTACATCTCAGTCAATTAACGACTCACACACAGATTATTTAAAATCTTTAGACAGTCAACCTTTAATTGTAGAAGCTAAATTACCAACTAATATGCCTGATCAATTTAACTCAGACGATTTTCGTTTTCCTGATATTTCTGATCCAATTCACTTTCAAGCTTGTAAACTTAAAGTTAAAGAGTATGTTAAATTACTTCCTGGTCATTTCACAGCCATATCAGTTTTTGCTAACAATCCTCCTTCGGATGTAGTAGTAGTTTCTCCCAACAATAAATTAAAATTTTCCCAGGCAATCACAACTGGAAACGCAATAGTTAATCTTCACAATGGCAATGGAATCACTTATATATTAAATGCTTCTGCCAAAGTAGTTAAATTATGTCCTGACACAGTCATAGGATACTGTGAAGCTTTTGATCGAAATCTTGCATATGCTAATTTAGATGAAGCTTATTCCATAGTTACAGCACATAGAGATTCAGAAACGCCCTCCACCATAGACGAACAAGAACTTCAGCAATTACTTCATTCTTTAGAACCTGAAGCTCAGGATTTTGTAAATAAAATAACTGTAGGTCGCGAACTAACATTAGACCAACGGTACAGACTTTACAATTTGATACTCAGTTATTCAGATGTATTTAAGCAACATCCAAATGACATGGGCTGTACTCAATTAATTACACATAGGATTGATACAGGAGATCATCCTCCAATTAAACAAAGACCTTATCGCGCTTCCTTCGCCGAACGACAACATATAAATGCAGAAGTACAACGATTATTAGAAAATGACGTAATACAACATTCAAACTCTCCTTGGTCTAGCCCAGTAGTTTTAGTTTTAGTAAGAAACACGGTAGTTGGCGTATGTGTACAGATTACAGGAAATTAAACAGCTGTACAAAAGGCGATCAATACCCCCTCTTGCGGAACGATGACGCACTTGACACTTTTTCAGGAGATAGTTTATTTTCGTTAGCTGACTGTTCAGAAGCTTATTATCATGTACCTATGCATCCTGAAGACATACAAAAGACAGCATTTATCACAGGCGACGGCCTTTACGAGTATAAACGAATGAGTTTTGGACTCTGCGGTGCTAGTCAACCATTTCAAAGACTTATAGACGCTGTTTTAGGCGGACTGAAATGGACAGTAGCCCTCGCTTATTTAGACGACATAATTGTACACAGCAGAGACTTTGACTCACATCTCCAACACTTAGAAGCAGTTTTCATGGCTATAGGTCACGCTGGACTTAAATTAAAACCTGAGAAATGTAGCTTTGCTTGCTCAGAACTTAAATTTTTAGGACACGTTATTTCTAAAGACGGAGTCAGACCCAATCCAGACAAATGTAGAGCAGTACAAGAATTCCCAACTCCAAAGACAGTAAGAAATGTTCGTGCATTTGTACATCTTTGTGGTTATTACAGTAGATTTATTAAAAACTTTGCATTAATAGCAAGACCACTTTACAATTTAACTAAGAAAGATACCATTTTTGAATGGACAGACGAATGTGATACAGCTTTTCAGAAGTTAAAAGATATTCTTACATCTTCAGAAGTAATGACTTACCCAAAAGACAATGTACCCACCCGTGTTTACACAGACGCTTCGAAATTAGGTCTAGGTGCCACAATTGAACAACAACAAGCCAATGGCGATTGGAAAGTTGTAGCTTACGCGTCTCGTTGTCTTAGAAAATCCGAACTTAATTATCCTATTCCACACTTAGAATGTTTAGGAATTATTTATGCAGTCGAGACTTTTCGACCTTACATATATGGCAGACACTTCACGATAGTTACCGATCATTGTTCACTTTGCAAAATTATGAAACACGACAATCTCACAGGACGACTTGGAAATTTCGCACTTCGATTGCAACCGTATTCTTTTGATATTGAATATAAGAGTGGAGCGAAACACACTAATGTAGACTGTTTATCTCGCAATCCAGTTGATATTCCAGATGAACAAATAGATCCTGTTAGTTTTCCCGAATTGTTGAAGTCACTCACAGCAGTAGAAAAACTTGCTAATCTACAGAGAGCTGATCCCAAATTAGCTCCAATTATTACAGCTTTACAAAATTTACGGAAGAAACCTAATGCAACTATTCCACCACAGTTAGTACCATACACTTTATTACAAGGAATTTTAGTTAGAGCTAGCTTTGATGAAAATGCAAACCCTTGGCTAATTGTAATTCCCGCTGGTAGACGCAAAATTGTATTAACTGAAACGCATAAAAATACCGTAGCACATTTAGGTTTTCACAAAACGTATCAGCTTTTAAAAGTTCGTTATTATTGGAATCGCATGTACGCGCACACCAGAAAATTTGTAATGTCTTGTAAAGTTTGCCAACTCCATAATCGTAGAAACACCAATGTGCCTGGTCCCTTAGAACCAGATCCACCACCAAAGACGCCTTTTGAACGTATTGGAATTGATTTTATTAGTCCATTTAAAAAAACTCCGAAAACTCAAAATACGCACATACTTGTCGCTATTGATCACTTAACGCGTTACGTCGAAATAGTTGCCACTAAAGCTGCTGACACTAAATGCGCAATTAAAGCACTCAAATCTGGAATATTGTACAATCACTCTAAACCTTCAAAAATAGTGTGCGACAGAGGCACACATTTCACTTCGTCAGATTTTACCCAGTTCTGTTTAGAACAAGGGATTGAATTATGCTTTGCTTCGGCACATAATCATACTACTTCAGGAGTCGTCGAAAGACAGAACGATACTATTAAGCGCATAATTAAAAAGCACGTCAACGATAAACATAACAATTGGGATCAATATCTTACCCAAGTCAAATACGCTTTAAACTCCACTTATCATTCACAAACTGGTCACAGTCCTCTATACTTATTAACAGGCTGCCATCCTAGAGCAGACTGCGATTTAATGTTTCCCAAAATTGACAACCCAAATGATTCGCCTTCAGAGCCCGAGGCTCGTGTTACTAGAGCAGCTAAAGCTAGAGCAGAGGCGCGCACAAAAACTATTAAGTATCAACAACTTCGTAAAATTAGTTGGGATAAAAAGCACCCTGCGCAATTTTATAACGTAGGAGACAAAGTCCTTTTAGTTAAAGTAGATACTACCAAAGGACTTACAGCTAAATTCAAAGCGCACTGGAAAGGTCCTTTTCAAATTATTGCAAGCACAGGCCCCATGAATTACGATTTAGAAGACTTACGGAAAAAGACCAAAGGTCAGCGCCGAAATGAGAATGTTAGACATCTTAAGCCTTACTACTCCGAGTATTTTTCAGACAGTGAAGTAGATTATCAAACTGATTACTCGTCGCAATATGTAACTGATACAGACGAACCAACCTCCACTAAATATTTTGCATACTCTGACAACTCAATTCGGAGCGCTCCAATTATAATACCAAGGCCACCTGTAGTAATTGCTCCACCACCACGGCAACCAATTATTGCGCCTTCTCACAGTACGCATTCACATGTAACTTTTGGTTCAGCGCAATCTCAAATCTCCACTGTAACAGACAATACTAGCACTTTAACGTCTGTGCCAAGTTCACAGAGCAGTCACAATACGGTTTTTAGCAACAATTTAGAAAACCAATCGCAGCAGAGCTCGCATTCTAGTACGCAAACTTTGTCAGATACTAGCGCTCAATCTCAAGACGCTCAAGATTCCCAACAAGCGCATAGTAATTTAAATACCTCCAATGAATCTCAGAATTCAGTCGATCCTTCACAATTATCGCGGCCTACGTTGCCAAATGCTCCTAATAGAAGAGCATCTTTGTCTAAAGACCCAAATCCTATTTCCTTTAAATTGCCACAAGCGCCATCGCGAATTCCGACTCCAACGGGGACGACATCTTCGAGAGATGTTCGTATTCCACAGGAATCGTCGGGAGATGAATCCTCTACTTCTCGTAGAAGCACGCGCACTAAACGAGAACCAATTAGATATGATTCAGCGCAATATGATACTAGAAACTATCCTTCTACAAGCGCAGCTTCTAAACGCACTGCTAAAACAACAGCCACTTCGGCTAATACTAAGTCTAAGCTTTCAGCTAAATCTTCGGGTAAATCTAAATCAGTCACTTCTAAAAGTTCTAAGCAAACTACACATTCGCGCTTGACTAAATCAGCCGACATACCTCTTAGTTCTGATTCTTCTGATTCAGAAGCTGAAAATTTAAATCGTTTACGCAAATCATCGAAATCTAACACTACACATTCTTTTTGGTCAGACAAAAATTCAAATAAACTTATTGATTCTTTAAATTTGCTTTTATACCCTTTTGGTCAAGTTCAATGCTATGTTACTAACAGAGCCCCTGTTTCAGCTGTTAGTACTAAATTCATTAAGAAATTACAAAGTATCAATTATCCAATCAAATTAAGTAAGAATTCATTACCATCTTTGTATAATTTATCTTGGTTTGGAACACCCTCCAAAGAACATTACTCAAAATCTCAAGCCGTCGCGCGCTTAGCTATCCCAATCGATAATGTTCCCATTAATGACAAATTTCTCATTATAAAGCATTTACCATATGATATCGTTATTGGCGAAGATTTAATTCATTTGTATCACTTATCCGTTAATTCTAAAACCGATAAAATTCAAGTCAAATTAAAACAATTCATTTCTGATAAAATTTATAATAACTCCGATTCTGATTCTGATTTTTAAATTTCTGTTTCCACCCGAGTCGAATTTAAATTATCATTTTCTTTCAAGTCGCTCAAACCTTCGATTAAGTCTCTAATTATGTAAGTGCATTCTAATGTTCACAGATTAATTTTGCAACTCGCAAGGACAATTTCGTTTGCTTACCCACTGACAGCGACGACGATACGGAAATCCTAACACCTCAAACAAATGGAGTTGAGTTTCCTTTATTCCTAACCTAAATCCTCCAATATTCATAAAGAACAATTTCTAAATACTTACAAGTACGATTTCTTCCCGCTAAGAATCGATTTTGCATTTCACTGTTTGTATCAAATACAACAGTAACTTATAACTACTTCTAAACCGTAATTCAGTCCAACATACTGAATTAGTCGCTAAAATAACCCCAATGTAATTTACAACTTATGATTTCATTTACTACTCAGCGAATTACACTGAGTCAGACGCTCAAATATATCTTCTTGATATTTCACTAAATACGGTTAAAGTCAATCTGACACCGTTTGTTTCACAAATGCTTCTTCTTTAGCGATCAAGCACAATAACCTTCTTAACGGAGCATTGTCAAAGTCAAACCTAAGATTTCTCTTTCTAAACATTGATAGAAATCGAGACATAAACGCTCCTTAATTGACAATCCACTACGACAACTTTAAAAGTTCTGTTTCTAAACATTGATAGAAATCGAGACACGAAACACTCCTTAATTGACAATCTACTACGAAAACTTTAAAACTTCTCTCTCTATTCGTAGAAATCGAGACACGTCAATTAAACCCTTATTAACTTCGAAAATGATATTGTTCTTACAAATCTTATCTCACAAACCTACCTTACCATCACCATTAAATCCATACCTTAACCTTACACTCAACTCCTCATCATTAGCTGCGAGGAGACTATTTTTTGTATATATATATCATCACCTAAGTGTCAAAACCACTCCATTCTTCGTGGCAGCGGATTATTTTTCTTCATTATCAAAACTACGAATATAAAGGCTTATAGTCACTAGGGCTATGAGTCAAGTATAGCTATTACTTAGGAATTTTTCTCACCATGTTTTTCTTGCATGACAGTAATGTCAAAATTAAATATAATAAGTACTGCATGACATATTTGTCATTATAATAGATGCATGACATAATTGTCATTAATTAGAAATATGCATGATATTTCTGTCAAAATCAAATATATTATATACTAGGCATGATAGCAATGTCAATTAGTAGTCAAAAGTAGAAAATCATTATATAACAAGCATGACTCGTTAGTTGCATTAAGCAGTAGTCATGTATAAGTGCATGTGCAAAAACATTTATTGCAATGTACGTAGCA
The DNA here is from genome assembly GCA_020352615.2 of Yoshiicerus persimilis. NCBI lineage: Eukaryota > Metazoa > Arthropoda > Collembola > Entomobryomorpha > Tomoceridae > Yoshiicerus > Yoshiicerus persimilis. The sequence goes on from CM036940.2 coordinate 80,358,806, forward strand.
GTAGATATTACCATGTAATTCAATTTAATTATCTTTACAAATATTCCTAATCAAGTCACGTCGAATCACTACCAAATTATTTAATGTTCAGTCGCTCAATTAACCCACATTTAAATATGCCATTATTTTCTTTATTTACACCCAGCAATCCTTTTTCTGAGAGATAGCAACGATATCAAAACCGGGGAAAAATCCGGGACGAAAGCGGATGTGGTGTAGGATATTGCCTATGCAATAGCCTTCACCAATAATGAACCAAGTGGTGCCTTCCACCAAAAGCAATTAATGAACTTATGTGGTGCCTTCTACCTGGACAAACTTCCCGTTCGCGTATTCACGACATTGGGATTGGAAATAAGAAAGTCAGGTGTTCTTGGGAGGTAGTTTGCTGAAGAAAGAAAAGACGCCGATTGAGTTGGAGAGTTAGAGAGAGAGAGAGAGAGAGAGAACGACGGTTCGAGAAGTCAGAGGTTCGACATAGAGTGTAATTGACTTGATTCGGAGTATTCGTATTTTCGTTAGTATTTTTGAGATATTCAGTTGATTATTCTTTTGATAGTTAAATACATTTTTGTTGTGAGTATTTGAGTTTCACGAAAATAAACTCACAACCACATTTTCTGAGTACACGTAATAATTTGCACACACATTTCTTCATCTCCTATCTGACGCACATCCACCAGTAGAAAGCTGTTCTTCCTTCTACAGATTAAGTGCATAAAGGGCTACTTACATAATTCATAATACAAAGAAGAGACAGACAAGCTTATCTCCCCCCACATATATGACATTACTTTGTTGCAACTTCTCTCTCACTTTCATCTAATCTTCGTACTTACTTCTCAGTTCTACCACTCAAGTAAATCTACTCTCATATCAATTCATTGTTTGTTATAATATTAACATTCATGGTAACAATTAAATAACACTGATTTCATGTGCAACATTATTATTATTTGCATTACAATAAGTTTGGCTATGTCATATTAAACATATTTTATAAATATTTCGCAGTTCAGTTTTCTTATTCAGTTGACGTAATTGAATTGGTCTTTAAATGCTGACCAGCAGACATTTTCTCCATTCCAGTAGTAAATAAGTAAAGGAAGCCGACAAATAGTGTACATTGCGAATTGTAGATTATAAACTGTATGACAAGCAATAAGAAACTCTTAAAACACTTAGATTAGTATAAATTATTCTTTATATTGCTCTACAGTGGAATCAGATTTTTCACCTTCTGCAACGTCCGTACAATCGTTTGGACAATGTAACGAAAGCCGTAAATGAATTTTGCAACCCAATTACGTAGAGTATGTATAATTTTTTTCCAATCCCAATAGAAGTAGACAAGTTCACTGAGAACAGTAAAGACACAACCAAGCGACATTACTCCCACGATTATGAAAACAGTGTGTACTTTCATTGACAAGTTTACTGGTTTGGCTTTGGAATCCTCGTACTCATTTTTTGAAATCATTTGAAATGCCGGTAGATCTAGTAAATATGTGTCGAATAAAATATTGGATATTCCACTTTCGCTTAAAGCTTGTGTGGTCGCCATTAATTGATTCATAAACGCATATCGGAATTCCCATACAGTTGAAATACTTTTAAGGGCTGGGGTTTTTGCGAAAGAGCAAAAGACAGATGATTTCGTTTCTTGGAGCTTCGCCAAAGTTGCATACCGACGTTCTTCACTTACGTGGAAAAATAATTTATTTTCCATGTCACTTGCTGCTGCAAAGAATTCCTCGTTTCCAAAATCTCCTTTTTCGTCAGAGTTCCACACATACGTATGTTTATCTATATCGACGCCATACAATTTGAATTCATGTTCCCAGAACTTCTTTATTTGAACGGCGGAGTCGTAAGGCCCCTCAATCTCAAAGTGTAAAAATGATTTGTAGCCGTGATTGACGAGGTCGAGTAAATTTTCCATGATGACCTGATCGGGTGGGGCAATGACTTGCCCGGTCATGAATGTTTCATAAAAGAAGGTCAGAAGTACAGACGACAGGGAGAGAATTACATACAATGAATTCGAAATTGGCTGATGATCCTGCCGCACTATTATTGAGAACGTAGAGAAAACAACGTTCCCAAATTGGTGTGCAATCCATTTTCCAAATCCTTTTCGATAGTGACAAATTGCCACGGGAATGAAAAAACTTGGGAATATTAAAGCCCAAGTGAGTCCATCAAAGGAATTCTGCAGCCAAACCCACAACGTTATTTTGTGGTAAGAATGCCGACTCTCGCAATACAAATAAAAAGTTTTGCTTGTCGTCCTTACAAATTGCAATTCCGCTATATCATATTTGAAGAGGTATAGTCTGGGATCCTCTATTAATACGATTCCAAAAGATTTACGTCTATACTTCATATTTCGCAAAAATTGCATTGTATGCATATAATGTTCAGTGAAATTAAATTTCCTTCCCAGAATATGAGGAACTGTGTCGTGAAACAGCCATTTGTACTCTTTATTCAATTCAAATTTTTGAAGTACAGATTTTTCTGTATTCCCGCCTAGAATGTCTGTACTTGGGTATGGTAAATACTCATGTTCCAAAGTTCCAAATATAATCACGCGGTTGTGCAAATGGTTATTCTCCTGAATCCAAATTGAATCCCAGTTATCGTCGTATTCAGAGTCTATGGCTACCCAATTTTTTCCAGAATTGGAAGGAAATTTTTTGATACATTTTGTCGAACTGTAAATTATTGCAAAATACGTTTTCGAACTTAAAACTCTATTGAGAGCAAGATACATACCAGATTTTATCCTTTGAGATTCTTTAGCCGACGACAAAACGATAAGGAATCGGGAAGAGGATCGGTAGCTTCTGTATTGTGGAAATGGAGATTTTCTATCATTTCTCTGACCTCCAAACATTGTCGTTTTGAATTCGTTAAAATTGGGTTCCAGTATAATATTCAGGTTGCAGATTTCATTAAAAGTAGATTTTAGTGGCTTAACATAGCCATCGTACGGTTTATATTTGGGTGAATATATGGTCCACAGCTGAAAATACTGATTTTCGGATATCACGAAATCAATGTAAAAGTGTTTGAAAATTGTCAAGTAAAAGTTACACGATTTAAACTGCTCCAAGTTTAACAATGGTTTGGTGCAGACGGAATTTATGAGAAATAATTTAATCAATATCAGGGACCTCATTTTACTAATAGATTTACTTCTTACGGACTTTAATGTTTACGGAAAGTAATAATGCGGGTTGTTAGTAATAAAGATGATGGAATTAGATGATGAAGCGTTGGACGAAATTGGAGCAATAGAAATAAAAAAGCAGTCTTTTTATAATGTATGTTTCCTATACAAACTTATCAGTCTGTATTTCCGCTTACTACTCGTAACTTATTTCCTGCTTCACTACTAAATTACTAATCCATTCATAGAAGTCATTATTTTCAAACTGATTTTTCCTGCTAAGACAATTTTGTTCCCGCTTTATTATAGAGGAACAAGGAAGTAATCGAATGAGAAAGTAATGGCGTCGGTATGTAGACAAGAAGTACTATTTGTTTTATGGTAACTTTATTTCTATATTTGCCATTTCCGGGATTGACCGCCTAGATAAATTGCCACCTTATCGACTTCTAAAGGCTTCTAAAAGCGGTTTTGTGGGCCCCTGAAATTTTTATTAGCGAAGCCCCAGTTGTGAGCAGCTAATGAGGAAATACTGCGTTAATGTAAATAAGGAACTACATAAATGTGCATCAAGGAACTAAATTTCGAAACATAGTTGGAAGTATTCCGGGTTCCGTAATGACATATGTCAGGAAGTGTGAACGGTGTCCTATTAATATTAAATATATGTTACATTGAATTTTGGTAGTGAATGTCAAAGTAAGTATATAGGTATAGAACATTTGAATCAAGGAATCTTGCTGAAACGAATACTGTCCAAAAGAAAGTCGATGTACCTAGTAATATATCTTGTTTAAGAAACAATTCCTAATTTGGGAAGCAATAGTGTAAAAACTACAACATACTGGGACATACAGAACTTACATGGAATGGTTATTTCAATTAGAAGATTTAATATATATTAGCTTATATATTAGCAATTAGAATAGTAAATAACGTTTCAGTTGTTCACTTTTTATTCAATGTTGTCCACACAACATTTATAATGCCACTGATCAAAGGCCTTACCTTACAAATGCTTTTAAGTGAATTGATGGTCATAAAATAGATTATATTTGTTAGTAAGTGCGATGATGAAGTGTTGTTTTCATGTTAAGTACATTATTCTTTTCTTCGAAAGCTCAAATGTTTATACGTAAAGTGGAATTTATTCATAATAATACCATAATCTCGTTATCATAACCTCTCCAGGGCAAACAATAATAAATATAAACCCCTGAAGTTATGCTTTGTAATATAACTAATATATAAATATTGTTATATGTGTAAACAAGTAGATTATAAGTTGGCATAATGTACATAACACATTATAGTCATTTTGTTATACTAATTGAAAATCTTTTGTAAAGTGTGGGAAAGACGATTAGAATCCCTAAACCAGTTTAACTGGAAATTACTAAATTTTAAGCATTTTATTTTTGCAAAGGTATTAATTTACTGATTATAATACTTTGCTTTATAATGTCGAGAGAAGCATGGTGTCAAATGACTACAAGATGATTGATGTTTTTTAATTGTAATTCAAGTAAAATAATTTTGAAAAGCAGATTTAATTTATTATGGTATGAAAACCAAAATAACTTTTCGATGACGCACGGGCGATTAAAGCCAAAAGAAAGTCGGTCTAGTAACCCAAAGTATCGAAACCACGTAATGGAGACCACTTGTAATACTACGATTGTAAACAAACAGCTTGTAACTGTCGTGTGTAAATGAAATCCTCATTTCAAATGAAAGCTCTTAATCACAAACTAATGATCTTTTCGCTCGAAGCCCAATTTTTTTATGTTCCACTAAATACAGTCATAAATTTATTTGTCCGGAGTGATAATAACGTTTGCAATCTTATGCCCTTTCTGAAAAAAATATTTTCTCGGGGCACACGTCTTACTTTAAATACATGTCGGCTTATTCTTAGTCAAATTTCGATTAACCAAAAGTAAACAAATTCGTATACACCAATCTGGTGTATACCATGGTGTATCACCAATTTTCAAATAAATTAATGCCTGCAATAAAATTTCAGTTGGTATAATGGTACCCTAGCCGGTCCAATTTTCTCATCTTCTCAAAAAATCTAACTTTAGGGTCAGTTTTATTGTTTTTGATGCTGCTTATGTGCATTTCAATAAAAAGTAATTAAAACTTTGAGCAACTGAAGTTTTTGATCACCAATTCAGGTCATGCCAAATAAGTAGCTTCTTTTACAATATGCAATCCAATTTGGTGCCTTAGAATGCAAAAAATCATTCTTCAGACCTCAACAATTTATTATTAGATTGATTCAAAGAAAATCGTTAATATTCCTATAAGTATAAACGCATTCCTAAGGGTCTTAAACCGGAGTTCTGATCCCTTTTGGAAAGACCAACTCTGAAACAGTTGTACACATTTTCTAAGAAAATCACTCTGATTTTCTAGATTCCAAATTGGAGAAATAAGAAAGCGTGGCTCTTTCCAAGACAAAGGGCTGAAAATAATAAATGCAGTAATTGAAAAGAACTGTTCCATTTGATATTGTCATGAATTGACTGCATAATTAACTAGTGCGTTGTCTTAGTAATCTCAACATCTCTCACGGATTTATTTTTCTTTAAAGTTTATAAAGAAGTTAATTGTAATAAAATATTATCATATTACCAAACATTTTGGCATCCTATTAGTCTAGAAACGCAAACGGTGGAGAATGCTCACCAACCGATGGATATATTTACTGCCTCAATCTAAGCCAACTAATAAAACACTTGCTTATCATGAAGTTGATTGATTTTTTCAGCGGAAAGTTAAATACGGGAGTACGAATGAGGTAATCTAATATAATTCCATTAACTGATAAAGGCAAACTTATTTTGTATAAAATGTCGAGTTTGTGCTATTTACTTTACAAAAGTGTATTTGTGCAACCACTATTTCATCGAAATAAATATCCGTCCACAAAAGACTTTTTCTTTAAAATGTACCGCAAATCATTTATTTTAATTGTCGTTAGTTCCTTTGTGTGGGTACTACAAGCAGTTCCGTTAAACACAGCAAGTCGAAGTAAGAACCAACAATGTTCAATTATATTCAAGCATTTATTTATTTATCGTGGCTTTTAATTACGTATAAAAACCTACTAACGCCAGCTATATTTGGCTTAATTTTTTTTCAGCCGTCGTTGATGTTTCAACCAACAAAAAAGAGTATCACGACAGCAGCATACAGGTAAATCACATCAATGCGTCTGAATACATTGCTTCCTTTTAGATGTAGTTATTAGCAAAAACTTACAAAGTAACGCCATTTACATAACGCTCTTACTCAGATATGAAACAATTTTTTCTCGACCAATTCGGCTATGGTGATTACAGAAATGATGGCTGCAGAAATCATTTCTTCTCCCGGTATATTTCGAAAAATCCGAAACAACAATTGTACCCGGGTGTATTGTTTTCTACACTTAATACTTGATACATTTTGGTGTTAACCTGTGCTGATCAATTAACTAGACATTTTAGAAACTTTTGGAAGGGATGGCTTTTCAAGCTTTAGGGAGAAAAGGCGCTGGTTACACGTGCAAATTTCTAAATGGTATAGGTCACGAAATACCTCAAATTCAAAAATTTTACAAACATCAGAGTACTGCACAAATGCATCAAGTATTAAGAGAAAGAAAAAGATACAATTTGGCAAAATGTTTTTTGGAAATCATGTCGTCTGCAGAAAGTATGATTTCTGCAGACGAGCTTCTTCATTTCTGTAACAGCATACCCAAATTAGTCAGAACAAAATTTTAAAACTGAGTAGGAAAGGAACTGCATGTGAGATTGTGAAAGGATTACCTTGCTAGTCATTACAGATCGATGTGTAAATTACTTTTACAGCACAACCGGGCAATTGCACAATATGGAACGAATGGTTTAGTCTTCCAACCGGAACAAGATGCTTACATTTTCGACAAAGAAATACGCAATACCGATACCAAGGAAGATTCAAATGAATGTAGGCTGCTTTTTTCATTATTTTCCAACTGAAATGTAAACCAATTTTATGGTTGCCTTATAAACAGATTTTGACCTTTTATAACCACACAGGCAATTTCTTTTTTATTGCAGTTCCCATTTTTAAACCTGAAAATGGGTCTTATTTTGAAGGAGACATAATGGAACCATTGCCAGTCCTGGATGAACGATCAGGAGTCATTCCCGAAAGATACCGTTGGCCTAACAAAACTGTTATCTACGAATTTAATTCTTCCTTTCGTAAGTATAATTACATTTTTTTTGTATTTGCCATTTCTTGCTTAAGTTCTGCAAAAATTGGCAGGCTTCAATGCAGTGCATACGGCTGAATTTAATACATACTGATACTAAGGAATTTATTGTTAGGCATTTCCAAATTCCAAATAACCAAGCTTATTTAGAATATTCTGTCTTGAATAGATTCCAGATTAACACCACAAAAATGCAATACTACATAATACTTTGTATTTTGGAAAGTTTTGACATATAGTAAATTTACTACACTTGTATACCCAATCTGTTAGTTTTTTAAAACTTATAGAACGGTAACTAAGTAATTAATTATTTTAAAACGTTTTTTGTTGTTTTTAAAATAGCTGAGGATTTCCGTCAAACATTTCTTAGTGGGCTCAACCAGATTACTGGTCGAACTTGCATTCGTTTTAAGCAAAGGACAACAGAATCAGATTACGTCCATGTTCTGCAAAAGAGCGGTTGCTCCTCCTATATTGGAAGAATATCTGGACGGCAAGATTTATCTCTCGGTACTTTCGGATGCAGGGTTATGGGAGTACATATTCACGAAGTCATTCATGCTATTGGGTTTCATCATGAACAGTCGCGAACGGACAGAGACGATTTTGTCATTATTAATTGGGAAAATATTGGAGAAGGTTATTTGGAATTATTTTTTCACAAACGTTGTGAATGATGGATACCAATTGATCTGATCACGTTTTTAATGCAGGTTATGAGAGGAATTTCAACAAATATAATTCGACACAGGTGTCGCCTTTTGATGTGCCTTACGACTACGGTAGTTTAATGCATTACAGTCGTACAGCGTTTTCTTCTAATGGAAAAGATACTATTACGCCTAGGGATCCAGCAGCAGTAATTGGGCAAGTGGTTGGAATGAGTAATTCCGATTCGCTTAAAATTAATAACATGTATTGCCCTAGAACTTTTGGAATTCGCTTGAGAAACCTTCGGGATGGCAACGTAAGTTTTATAATATTCGGAACATATAATTAAAGTTTAGAAAAACTATATATTTGTCGAACTATTCGTTTTATTACTAACTAAAGTATCTGCAAGTTAATGGGGGCAGTTCTGAAGGAAAAGCTGTGATTACTTCAGCGTGGACTAATGCAGATCACCAAAAATGGACAGTACATTGGAGTAAGTATCACAAGCAGATGTTGTCTGCATCTGCATTACGTTCAAATTTAAATTTATAGTATGCTTCGGGTTCTACAACAAGCGTTTTGTATTTTTTTTTTACATAATTCCATAATGCCTGAAAAAAATACATATTAACTTTCCCTTGCTTTTCATTAATACTCTAGACAAATATCAATTTGAAACAAATGTCTTGATTAAAAACATTTGTCCAATTTGACACCTCCCTTATATAAGCGATAATTGTGATCAACTCTTCAATACTTGTATTTCATTTATTTTTAGACAACGTTCAAGAACCTAGTATTGGCAGTTCTTTAGTACCATGGAGTCAGGATGGAGGTCAAGTGAAGTCAATGAATGAAGTTATAACTCCATCATCAAGAATTACTGTTACGGTACTTATTTTTGTGTGGATGCATTGTTGTCTGGTATTTCTAGTACAAAGATAGTAATTTTTGGTATATTTCCCAGGGAGAATCAAGTTCAAACTATCAGCAATGGACAGTTAGGAAAATTGGGACTGAGGATAATCCATGGCAAGTTGTAAATCATCAAACTGGGAGATGTCTTTATAGCAATGGAGTAGGGATGCAGACTTCAACTGTTCCTTGTAATGCAAGTGATGAAAGCCAGATTTGGAATATATATGCTGCATAATTGGATTATCCATTTGCCTTAGCAATTTCTGTATTACAATTTTCAATAATTCTAATTTCGACAAATTTTAAAATTGATTGGAAAAAATAAAAATAAATATACTAAAGCAAATATATAATGGTATATACCCAAACATCCAACCGACTACCAAAACGGTATATATCGGAATGGTGTTCGAGTAGAACTGCATAAAAGCAAATGGAATTTTCAAATTCTTGCACCTCGATAAGCTGTACATCTTAGAAATATGAATGTCATTTTTCATACTAAATTATATATTTTAAGTGAAAGTATCAGTGAAAATATTGCATCCACCAAGTATGAAGTAGTCTTGCTTTACGATACTAAAACTCTGCTGAAATATGACTTAATTTATGCAAAGTATTGACAACGTGACTTTCATTAATACTTAAGCTTTACTAGCTTTGACACCAAGCGTGGGTTTACAGTGTTTCCAACAAAGCATGTGCATAGTAAAATGTCTTACTTTATACATATTTAACAAATCGATAAAGAATTGGGAATTTTTAACACAGAAAATCTTTTAAGTAAGTTATTATTGCTTAAATTATTACAAGACCGCTGGGATTTGAAAAGGCTTAGTTTAAAATGAAATTCAATAATACGTACAATGTCTATAATGCTTCTAACGCTGTTCTGCTTATCACGCCGTTCGGCCGCCTTTAAGTAAACAGAATGAAATAAAATCGAATGTTATTAATTATTTCGAATCGAAAGCTGAGTGGAACTTCTTAGTTGTAGTTATAGCTATAGCATACAGTTCCAACTTGAATACTGTATAATATTTGTAGACTTGAAATGTCAAGGCAAACTAAGGTTTAGTTTTCATCTTTGTCCAGTTTTCACAAGACTTGATATAATATTTTCCAAGACGTTCTTAAAAAGTATATTCCTTTCGTTAAACTAAATTGGATGACAACATTTGGTAGGACTTTCGTAAATTCTGAACATCAATGCTATTTGTAAAACCAATCGGAAGCGAAAGCGAAAACAAAACTATAATTTAGGAGTAACGCATTTTTAAAAATTTGACCCAATTTATTAGCCACAACCCTGTAAACACATTGCACACTTCTGTAGGCGATCGATCGTGCTAAAAGTGTGTAATATATGAACACGTCTGTTAGCTTATAGTTTTTGGAATGGTGTCACCTTGAAGAATATAAATATACCTTGCCCTCAGAGTATAACTTTAAAAGACAAGTGTACTTTGTTAGATTTATAAGCATTCGGACTATTAAAGAATTAAATCAAGAGGGAAGTAGTATTTAATATTAGACAAGTCCAGTCATTGAGCTGAATTCGTGTGATCTTACAGAAAACCTGAACTAAAACTTAATACAGATAAAATCTGTGAACATAAAATTATTTCCATAACTCCAAGGTCGAATCCAAAATAACAATTTTTGAAAAGTATTGAAACTATTTTTAAATAACATCGACCTATTTGGTTATTCTTAGATTATTAATCGTACTTATTTGCTTTAAAATATAGCAGGAACGTTTGTTTTAAAGGGTCACCATTGTAAACTCCTGCACCATGAGGACCCAAATATCTGTAATTTTAATATTGTTTGCAATTTCGGAATGCACGTTAGGATTAACATTAAAATATCTAATGGATGTGGAAAAGAACTGTTATATACAAGTTGTATTCTCCAATAAATCTTCAAATAACCAAAATGCATTATCTGATGAAGCATTAATTGGTGACCTAAGCAAAACCGACTACCCTTATGCAATAACCGAATTTCCTTCTCCTGTGAGCGAAAACACCTGCATCAGTGACAATTTAAAGGCATTATTAGCCAGTAGGAATCCGTATCCTATTCGTCATAGATCAGTGAAGGAATGCAATCAGGAATTAGATTCTCTTGAACTGAAATTTTCATCACCAGTTTTCTTAACTCGATTGAATTGCGTGGCAAACATTTTCGTTAATCTAAATACAAGGGAGTACAAAGAAATGATGTTGGCCAACTACATCAGTGAGACATTTAATTACCGACGCCTCCCTAGCAAGTACAGCTATAGGAACTCGGAATATTCAAAATACACCAAAGAATATTCGGAATATTTTTCAAACAAATACAGCTACAGGTACTCGGAATATTCTTCAGTGTATATATTTGTGGGCGAGGAAATCCTCGACCTGGCAAAGTCGAATTCTGACTATTTCTCTAATGTGGTCTTAATGGGATCAAAATTAGATATTGGATCACTGTTTCTAAGAAAGCCTTGGTACTTATTCACACGGGATCAAGCATTATACTTTCTTTGTCGGGAAGTGAAATATATGTCAAAGACAATTTGGGTTCATGCATCATCGTTAATCCAGTTTCCTTTAAATATTGAACATGCGCCTATGTCTAGTCTAATACTAAGAAGAAAAACCCAGCTGAACTTTATTGAAAAAAGTAGCGTGGCTCAAAATATTTTGATTTCTGTAAAATCCAAAGGATCTATATCTGGGGATTACAGTTACACAAATGCTCCTCTTAGGGATGAATATTTTTTTACTTTCTTTCACAAGGGCTACAAAGATATTGCTCTTGCCGTCATTTCTATTACTGCTAAACAATTTACAAATGCGACATTAACTGCTGAGAAAAAATATAAAATGTTTAAGAATCCACAAATAACGTTTTTCCACGACTTTTCTTTACGAACGGCATATAAGGACTATACGTACAGGGCTGTTATGGAAACCAGGGAACATTTCTTCAATTTCATTTCCTGTGTGGTTTTAGAAGATGCAAGTCTTTCCTTCTTTGGATACGTTCGGCCATTTCAATTAGACACATGGTTAGCAACCATTGCTTCAATGTCATCTCTAGTTGTGTTTGTCCACTGTGCAATGTACTTTAGAAAAGATGAAAGCTTACCGTTTCTCTTACTAGCTTACAGTTATCTTTTACAACACTCAATGTCTTTGCCAGCAAAGCTGGAGAAACTCCTTTGGATTAGAATCCTTATTGTGCCTGCGCTTTTTGCACTTATTCTCTTAACAGAAATGTACAAAGGCATCGTAACTGCAGATCTGACGGAACCACCACCCAACAAGAAAATCGAATACATTCAAGACTTAGTACATTTGCCAGAAGTAAAGGTATTCAATCCTCTGGTGGGAAATGACGGATTCAATCCATCTTATATTTCTAACCCTGTACTTCATACAAAATTGCGATATTATTACACTTACTTGAAACATAACAAAACCTGCTATCCATACCCAGGAAATTTATTGTCCTGTAAAATTGACTACGATACGAAAATTGAAAATTCAATATCGCAGAAAACAGTTGAGGATGCTTTTCAATTATGTAATATACACCAATGGTGCGCCACCACATCCTTTGAACTATTGCAAAACACTCCACGTTTATATGACTTAGTTAACCGCACATCATATTATGACAGTATTGTAAAAATTGAAAAGTCATTCCGCTTTTATCCTGGATTCCCCACTATATCACCTCAAATGTGGATTTCCCAATGTCACAATTCCATTTTTATTGACAAAACTTTTAAGTTGCATCGTTTTCTAAATGAATCGTACTGGAATTCAGAAACTGGAAGCATTATTCCTAAACGAAATTTATATTTTGGCAAAACTGGAATGGTTGAGCAAAGCTATGCTTCAGTTTTTGATAGTTATCAACTGCCGCTAATGGATTCATTTTTTCGAAAGCAGTCAGCTGCTTTACTTTATTCAGGTCTTTTAAACTCTTGGTTAGATAATTTTGAAATGTTTAATTTCACTCATTGCAAGGAATGTACTCAAAAAGAGACTCCAAAACCTGTATCTTTTCCAACCTCAAATATTTCCAGTATATTTTATGTACTGACTGGCGGACTGTTAATTGCGTTTGTAGTTGTATTATATGAATTTGTAGATGGATCAGTCATGTTTTATGTCCAAAAGTACACTAACTTCCTTTTGCCATTTGTTAATGCTAGAAGGTATGAATTATAAATTATAATATAACGGGATATTATTTTTGACACCCGCAATATACTTAATTTTACCCCAAAACATAGTACTTCTCAAAATACCAAATTTTTTCCCCAACTTGCTCTTTTAACTGCTCAATTAATATGCAATTTTACCCTTTAAAAACTATATAATCCCCTATTTGTAGTCGTGTCAGCTTTGAGTAATTAATGGATTATGAACGATAAATAACAATGAATTGACATATAAACTTATATATACTATAAAGACATATACAATAAAATGATTTGTTGAGTGCAAATGTGGTATGGTCTCTAAAATATTGTTGGCTGCAACAATGCCAATAGCTTGTGGATGGCAGTGTGTTGATTTAATTATTAATAAATAGAGATTTCATTACGTTAATGGTACTTTTATCATAACTATTATAAACACATTAAGCACAAAGAAATATAATGTTTACGTCCCGTAGCATCTTTTTAATCCCCCCGTGTAACATTTCTAAGTTTCCTCATACTAATAGGAGAAAATTAAAAATAACTGTTTCTATAGGCACATTGCACGTAATGCAGTAAAGAATTTTGGTTCTCAATATTGTGACATGGATATTCCATGTCCTCCTGTATAGACTACGAGAAGGAAACATAGGCAGTCAGGCTGGTAGGCGCGTTGGCTTAGTGGAGTTGTGTGACATGTCGTGGATGGATCAAATCCATCCACCGCCAGCTAATATTTTTGTGACTTTTCCAATATAAATCGGATGTATATATTTTACCTGACCTATCAATACCTATGTTTCCAATTATCCTCCTATTAAGTCTACCATTCTGAAGCTACATAAATTATATTACAATAGCACACACTGTAATACCTACTATAGTATTTCCCCCCGAGATGGTGGAGATGCGGGGTAACGATGCATAGGCGTAAAAACCTATGTCCCGTACTTCTCATTAGCCAAGTAGAGTTAGCATAGGTAGTGTACTTGGTCCATGTTCACATAGTGTAAATATATCTATCTTAAGGTATCTCATAAGAGATAGCGTGAACAAGACTGAGTATACCTAAACCCTCCCAATTAAGACGAATATACATATGTATAGTATTTATAATTGGCCGTGTGACCATTTCTCCCTCTATGTATGGACCGCAATAGGAAGCATAAGGAGAATAAGGAACAACACAATGGCAATAGATTAGTATAGTAATCTATAATATAATAAACGTAGTGAAAAGATACTACGATCCCGATAGTGACAAGACGATAGAAAGAGAGATAAGAGATTAGACTATCACTAATTTCCCTAACTTAGAAAACAAGAAGAGTGACCAGGCGAATCAAAGCCGTACAGTGTGTGCAAAAGAGGAGACCGACGAAAGGGAATGTGACATGGATATTCCATGTCCTCCTGTATAGACTACGAGAAGGAAACATAGGCAGTCAGGCTGGTAGGCGCGTTGGCTTAGTGGAGTTGTGTGACATGTCGTGGATGGATCAAATCCATCCACCGCCAGCTAATATTTTTGTGACTTTTCCAATATAAATCGGATGTATGTATTTTACCTGACCTATCAATATCTATGTTTCCAATTATCCTCCTATTAAGTCTACCATTCTGAAGCTACATAAATTATATTACAATAGCACACACTGTAATACCTACTATAGTATTTCCCCCCGAGAATATGAAGAATGTTTCACTCGATAATATTGTTGGGTCGTACTAAAAGGCATTCCCCAAAATGGATTTCGCATCCCCCAAATAAAAGGCACCCCTATTAAGTTGACCATATTTTCCCATTGTATACCATGCATCGCTACCAAATGGTCTTAAAACTTGAAAATGCTCCCCCAATAGAAAATGCAAGATTATTGAGCAATAATTACTGTTAGCATGCAAAGCGTAACGTGCATTTTTCTAACCTAACCTAATAAAAAATAAACAAACTTCAATGTAGACATATTATTAATACGGTACCTTAATAGGGGTGCCTTTTATTTTGGGGGTGCTAAATCCATTTTGGGGGGTGCCCTTTAGTAGGTCCGAATATTGTTTGATAAATCGGGGTACACTTTTTACAATTCCTAACGTGACATTTGACATTGACATTGGTCTAATTTTGAGGTTAATTTTAAGGAAAAGTCGGTTTTCAGTACATTCATGAATGTTTTAAGAATCTATATCTAAACCCCACGAAAAGAAAACAAAGTAGAAGGCCAAATAGGCAGCAATAGGAGAGCACACACAAGCCTAATAATAGGAGTTTAATAAGCCTACTTTAAGTTAGTTCACAGTTACTTAAACCTGTGCATAAATTAAGTTTTAAGTAAATAAGAGAACACGCCAGAACTGGGGAGACTATACTATGGATGAGTTATGTTCAGTGGCTGTGCTTAATAAGGAAGTTTGTTTTACTTAGCAACTATATATATAATATGCAACTTTGTCTCTTTGGACTGGCCTCTTACAGAATATTATATCACAAACCTTCCCTCAAACACTGTCTGCTATTTCTTCAAATATCACTCGTCTAATCTGTCTTTACTCTTCAACATTGAAGGAACAATAAAATTGCACCCATTTTACTACTATCCAAAATCCAGCTCAAGATTCATATACCAAGCATATATATTCGGATATCCAAGTCTGTCAAAATATGCCAAGTCCGTCGGAAAGACAATGTCTAGATATTGTTAGACCATAGCAATAATACCGTAACCTGAAAATACGATATTAAATCAATCCATCAATTCCATCTTAATGCTCAAAATTTGTTAGTATCTGAGTATGCTGGTAAAAGCTATCATCGCTTATTCACAGACAGATAGGCTGACAAAACTAAATCATGCTTAATGTACGGAAACACGTAAACGATTCCTCTAGAACAATTAAGAATTGATTTTTCAGTAGACCCAAGGAGTATAACCTTTATTTGTTTTTGATAAGGAGGCCTCAATAGGAATATTTACTAATATAAAGGACAAAATCGTCCCCTACCCCTATGCTTCCTGTCGTCATTGGAAACGTCCCTTATTAATATTCCTAATCCCCCATGAGGAATTTGGTTATTGGAGCCTCCTGTCCTGATGAACCAGCAGCAAACGAGAGCCATTAGTCTTAGAACCTTAAGTTTATACTCCTTAAGTTGGCCATAAGTGGCTTCAATCCCTTTAACTATAACAGTAAATAATATCTAAAATTCGATAATTATACTAAACTAATTGGTCAGTTTGAATAAAAATATAACTATGGTTACACTTGCAAAACACATCCCGGTAGTTCTACTCCGTAGAACAACCGTACACATAGTGTTGGGAACCCAGACGAAATGTGGCGGGGGAACGTTGTGGGAATTTCTAGCGGAGATCAGCTTCTGATCAGCAAAATGTACAATTGTAAGGATTTCATTATTTTACATTCTAAATTAAATTATAAACCTTAGTAATTACTTTCATACTCTCTATCATGAAAATTGGCTAATCAGGGTTAAAATCATAGAAAATTACCTAACACTGAAAAATGTCGGTTTCTTTTCAAATAATTAAGTAGTTGTTTGCTTATCTGCACATAGGTGGGAATAACTATCCTAAAGCAGCAGTTCAAAGAAGTGTACCTCCTGACTACTGTTACGGAGTACGTCAACCGTCTAAAGGTTACAAAAATAAGAAGCATTAATACTGCAAGTTAACGGACCTCGTAATGCATTGTAGTTTGTTACTATTTGCTCATATTCAGTCATAATTGACTTTGTAAACTATATTTCGAATTTTACTATGGATAATATGGAGCTATCAAACTCTTAGTATTGGATTTTGGAAAAATTTAAAATTGGCATACAAAATTAACCTTTATGATTTATTGCTGCACTACTGCCCGAATTCAAAATAATTTTTCTGCTGATTAATTACTTTGCTTTATTGGTCTATTACGCTGGTATTATAAATCTACCGTCCCAATGTTTCAAAGAAATAAAATAATACAACCTCAACTTCTGTTAGAAGCAATACTATGCAAAAATTACTCTGAGTTGAACGAAAAATGCTTCAAAAAAACTGGAGAGAGCAAGTCAAATAAAATAAACTTTTGCAACCAACGAAGTAGCCGAAATGACACAGAATTACACAAAGTATTTTAACGAATTATATCAAACCCTTCCTGAGTTATAGAGTCATGCATATAAATGCAGGACGTGAGACATGTTTAAAATTTAAAATCTGCATTTGCTACAATAAAATGATCTTTTATTGATTAATGTTTTTAGTATTTAATCCTGTTGTGAGAGAGAAATACTTTCAGAAGATGCAGACTTCTATTTCTTAAATAACTTTTATTCCCTTGTCAAGAATTAATTCAAGGCATTTATTTTATGCGATAAAATGTTTTGTCATGTCTTGCATTAGTATTTATAACACATGCATAGTAGTAGCCCCCAAAAATCAAATATAGTCAGTTCTCTTTTCTCATCACAGGTACAGATTATACTTATTATTATTCCATATGTAAGTAAGGCAAAAATATTATTCCATGTGTTCATTGTGGTCGTGGATTGTTCTGTGTCAATGCTCTCAAAATATAGGTATAACAAAATACAAAAGAATAAATTGAGTTCTCTATTCTGTGCTTGTGAGTCGATAAATGCTATCTGTTTTACAATTATATTAAACTGTCCCATATGTGCTGCTCCAATTTTATTGTTCATATGTCAGCTAAATTTGGAACAGAAATCAACCATAGAATTTCAATTTAAGATGCCAAGAGAATTCAAGGGATTGTTTTAGTAAATATTATGATTTAATATGTTCTTATAACGTTTTTTTAGATTTTCTTATCATTATATATGTGAAAGTAGACTGCAGGCTGAGTATAGTCCCACTTCTAATTTGTGCTCGGATAAAATTGATTTCTACAATGTATACTTTAACTCTGGTCTTCCTGTCAGTGCTAATAGCATTTGGGATATCGTCAAATATAAGTAAAATTTCAATTTCATTTAAACAAGTATAAAGAATATCCGTAAATTACGTAAAATAATTAAAAAAGTACGTTTTTAATGGAGATGAAGGCTATCCCGAAGATGAAACTCGTTCAGGAGTCACAGACAAGACATTGTTCTGGCCAAATGGAATCGTGTACTATTCAGTCAACAGGACCACCTATCAAACTTCCAAATTCTGTAAGTACACGAAGCAGAATAAAATAAAAATAATTAGTTTGCCATAAACGAAAATCGTAAATTTACCACAAAAACAATCAGTTATTCCATAAAAATCTATTTACCACAAAAGTATTAATTTTACCATAAAAAATCCTTATTTAACACAAAAATACTTATTATACCATAAAAAATCCTTATTTAACACAAAAATACTTATTTTACCATAAAAAATCCTTGTTTACCACAAAAATACTCATTTTACCATTAAAATATTATTTTTCCATATAAATCGTCGCTCAATACAATAATAATCATTTTGTCATAACTAATATTGCTTTTTGCATAAATTAATTGCTTTCACCATTTGAATTGTGATTAATAATATATGGTATAACAAATATTAAATTTTGGGAAATGCAATTTTACTTATGGCAAAATGATTATTATTATATTTGGTGAAGAATTATCTTAATAAATATTTTGGATATGAATGAATAGGTCTTAAGGACGACTACATGAAGGCGATTCAGGCTGCTATTGATGACTACCATAAATACACTTGCATAAAATTTGTTGAGAAAGCCGATAATGATAGCAGTATAAAATACTGGGTACGCGTTGACGACTTTTCTCTAACCGATCCGACTACAGACCCATCTTGTCAAGCAGAAAGAGTGGGATTTAAAAACAAGGAAAATTATGTAAGTTTTATTATTTAGCTGCTATGGGCCATAAAAACAATTAGTTTGCCATAAGCAAAAGCCGTCAATTTACCATAATAATAATCAGTTTTTCGTAAAAATATTATTTTACCATATAAATCGACTTTAAATTATCATTTTACCATAACAAATATTGCTTTTTCCATAAATCAAATTGTTTTCCCCACTTATTTTTTAATTATTATACAGTAAAAGCAATTTGATTTATGGTAAAAGCAATATTTGTTATGGTAAAATGATTATTTTTGTATTGAGTGACGATTTATATGGTAAAATAATATTTTTATGATATACTAATTATTATTACGGTAAATTGACGATTTTTGCTTACGGCAAACTGATTATTTTTATGGTGGAATGAAATACTTCCCGTATTCATATTATTTAGTTTACAATTCATAGCACCTTCGCTAATTACTATTCTTTGGAATACAGAGGATGAATTTGGAGAATTCAAAGTCGTATTGCGGCCAAGGAACAATTGCACATGAATTCGGACATGTACTTGGTTTATCCCACGAGCATACCAGAGAAGACAGGGACTATTACATCCAAATTATAGAAGAAAATATAAGTCAGACCACTTTTTAGTCAAATCCCACTAATTTCCAAATACTTTTGATTGTTTTGAAAACTCTTAGATCTAAAATGACAATAATTGTTTACAGGTTCTCCCAAGCAATTCATAAAGGACGGTTTGCCTGGTGCCTTCCTACAAAACGGTTCAACTTATGGACTCCCATTTAATTATGCTAGTATGATGCAATACCCTCCCGACTTTAAATCTTCCAACGGTAAAAATACAATGGCTACTAAGGTAAGAAGGCACAAATATGTCATTGATAAACAAAATTACCAATACTAAGTAAATATAAATTCATTTCCTTTGCATCAGAACAACCTTACAAATAGTGTTGGAGATCCTTCCGAAAAATCCTGGGGGAGAGCTGTGGGAATTACTCGGGGAGATCAGCTCCTTATCAACAAAATGTACAATTGTAAGTCGTTCAAACAATTTGCTTTCTAAAATTACTTTTATCATTAAAATTGGCTAATCAGGGTTCAAATCATAGAAAGTATACCTAAAACTGAAAAGAGTTGCTTTCTTTCTTTTAAAATAATTAATCAGTTATTTATTTGGTTCTTTTGTCATAGGTGGAGATAAATATCCTGCAGCAGAAGTTCAAAGAAATGAGCATTCTGACTACTGTCATAAAGTTAATCAGTCTCCAAGTTGCAAAAAGAAGCATTGATATAGCAATGCTGCAACAAGAATAGGCGAAAATGTAATATCTTGATATTGGGCAGTAAGATTATTCTTACTTATTCTATTATCAACTTTTCTGTTTTTTGTCTAAATCGAGTATACGAAAGAAATAAATAGAAAATATCCAAATAAATGAGAGTTTATTGACTCTGTTTCTGTTATGGCACTGTAGATGGACTGGACTAGACTGGAAGTAACAAAGTATCATAGACGACGTATAGTGGGCATAATGATTGAACAACAAAAATATTGGACAACGAAAATACATGGAAATAATCAGTCAAACAAGACTTATTAGGTGGACGAAATCGATTTTATGTTTTTGTTTTGTCTATCTGTCTGTCCGTCTCTCTTTAAGTTATATCACTCAGAAATCGAAGAAGCCATTAAGATAACTGTATAAAACTTTAAAAATAAATCAAGCATCGATATAGCTTGCATGAACTCGAAGATGAACACTCTATCACTTTTGACTTCCGAATGAAAAAATATAAAGCATTTTGCTAACTACAATGCCACAAGCATTTTCTGTTATTGAATATCCAACATGTTACTGCTTAATCTTATACAGGAGTCACGGTTCTTATAGTACATAGTGGTTATGATAGTAGGTGAATCGTAAATTGTAACTTAGTTCGGAGTACATCGTTTTGATGAAATTTTGTAATACACATTGGAGAGATGTTTAGTGGCATGTCTATTATAACATGGAAATGTAGGCTCTATATTTGGTACTATTTCTAGATTGACATCATTTTCAAAATTTACCTGTAATTGTATGTTATCTAGATTCTTTCAAATTGCACTCATTTTTTCAATCCATTCCGAGTAGTCAATCGGAAGATTGGACGGACAGACATGCAGACCTGCCATTTACATCGTGTATTGGCTTCTTTGATATGCATAATTCCTTTTATCAAGACCGCAATTAATCGCCTACTCCAACACGCATAACTACACTGCTGGCAATCACAAATATTGTCTTTGATCGCATTCATTTTTGAGTATTTTATTATTTATGATTATTAAGTAGCGGAAGCTACTTTATAATAATGCCCTGAACAATCTGTCTGTCTGTCCGTCTGTCTGTCTGTCTGTCTGTCTGTCTGTCTGTCTGTTGGCTCTATAACTCATGAACGGTTTAAAATAATTCGCTAAAACTTTTTGTGTATGTTCTTGGGGTTCCGAGGAAGGTCCCCTGTGAAAATGGGTGTGATCGATAAATGACATCTACTAAAAAAATTGAATTTTATATATAGAGCCTACAGTTCAGCACCCGCTGCTGATGTTCCATGTATTACTAAAAGTGTTGTGTATGTTGGAAAATTGAGGCGCATTTTCAGCACCGGCATCTGCTCAGCTCCATGTATTAAATTGAGGCGCATTTTCAGCACCGGCATCTGCTCAGCTCCATGTATTAAATTGAGGCGCATTTTCAGCACCGGCATCTGCTCAGCTCCATGTATTACTAATGGGTTTTCAGCACCTAATTGAGGTGTTATAACTCTTGAACGCTTCGATACATATACTTAAAATTTTTCTATTGTGTTGCTACGGTTCAGAGGGCGGTGTTAAATCTGTGTCGCTTCTGCTACTTCATTAAGTGCATTGGTTGAATGGTTTATTTCTCTATTGACTACAGTACGTAATTTAATGACTTTTGTATTTAGCATTTAATTATTTCTGGATTTTATTGGATTTATCTGCGTGAACAAATTGGGAAAATTGATATGGAAAAAAATTATGCACTATTACTTTATTATCAAGCTATTTTTTAGTTAATTAAAGTGCAATCAATCAACTGTCAACTGTGGTATTAAAATATGACGCATAGCTGATAACCTTAATTGCTGTACTTAATGCACTGTTATAAAAGCAGGGAGAGAAACCAAATTGTTTACTTTTACAGTGAATGAAAAACTTTAAGTAAACACAAAATGCATTTTAGAAGAGTATTTATAGTTATTTGCCTCGCTACGGTAGCAGCTACGAAGCAAATTTTAGAAAGACGATCCCAATTTTTAGATCCTGAATCAAAATATTTCCTAACATGGCAAGTTAATTTAGACGACAAATTAATAGAATTTGAAGCAATAGTAGAAACCACAGGATTTATTGGTTTTGGTATTTCATCAAGTGGACAAATGAATGGTGCAGATTTATTTATAGCTGGAGTCTCTAATAATGGCTGGCTTTACTCTTTGGTAAGAATTATTTTTCGAAGCTTTCACTTTATGAAATTAATCTGTATATTAAATTTTTAATGATCCCTATAGGACATGCATGGTGTTGATCATTCTCCAGTTGCTGATGACAAACACGATTGGAATTTGGTTTCTGCACAGGAAAACACGACCCATACTACAATTACCTTCTGGAGACTTTTGAATACCTGCGACGACCAGGATTATCCAATTACAGTAATTCCAATTTGAATAAATTAGGTTGACTATAATACTTGTAATTCAGCATTAAAAATGCATCATACAACATATTACTGAAAAATAATCTCAAAAAAGTTTTGTTAAAAACGATCAGCAAGGCATATAATTTTTAGGAGCGTACAAAAATTTATCTTGGTGGTTGTTTTAAAGTGGCTATAAAAATAACATTGACTTATCTTACAGTGGAAAATACTTTCCGCATTTTGAAAGAGTATTTTAAAAGTAATGTCTAAAAAAATTCTTACCATCGATTGTCCTAACTTTCGTGGCTAGGGGTTCTGAAAAATTCTCAAAAGTTAAAAAATTCAGTCTGTATCTATCGCCACGAATACTATTTTTTAAATATTGTTACCCTCTTTCAAAATGTGAAAAAATCTTCTACAATAACTAACTTTTTCCCTAATTTCCAAGCCACAAAAATTCAAAATTTTATTATTCAACCTGACATTTGACCCAATAAACATCATTTGGATCAGATTTAGCTCATTATACTATAAGTATGCTTAAATTCATAAATACATTTTACTACTCTTTGAATGTTAATAATTCTGTAAAATTTAAAATGTAAATTTACGAATGACAATCAACAGAGTAGCTTAAATTAAAAGTTTATGGTTTCGATGTTTACTTGCCTTTTTTTCTACAGAGTGACACCACAAGAGTCATATGGTCTTACGGTGCTACGGATGACGTTTCCTATCATGGGTCAAACAGAGGCACAAAATCTTTCAGCTTTCTGGCTCCAGAAGAGGAATCATGGGATCCTTCGAAGTAAACCAACTTTTTATATTAAAAGATTTATATTCGTTTAAATAACTAGCAAGTGTTAGTGGAAATGTCAATTTTCCTGCATTTTATTTTCCGAGCCAATCAAAAAACAAATGTCTCAAGAGTCATGGTTGGTTAATACATATTTTCAAGCTCGTTTACAAGTATAATTCTAACCAGATTAAAAGGTTATAGAGAGGTTAGACTTCGTACGAAAACACTCAAAGTAAACCAAGCTTAGTGACAACTTTAAATATAAATTAATGACATTTATTTATTATTAATAACACCCTTGTGAATGCTATCTGTAATTACCTTACAGATATACCAGATTTGACGTCACTTCTACGACCACCATGCCTGAGGATGAGACAACATATTGGTGTACGATACATAGAGGACCAAGAATTACAGGAAAAAATCACATCGTTTCGGTTAGCAGCAGCAAAAACTTAATTTTTATACTTCTGTTGTTTTTTGTTTTACAATGAAAGTGTGTGCAGTGCACTAAATATTTCTTAGGAATCCTTTCTAAAAAAGTAGATTTCCTTAATACATTTTTAAGTAACCTCCCCTTCCTTTTTTCTCCTGAACTGGTTTTCACACTCTGATCTGATTTCCTTCTACCATGATTTCCTCCTTCTTGAAGTCCATATGGCCCCTTGACTTCCTCCTCTCCCTATTTACTCCTGATTTGAGTTTATTCTGATCTTAATTGATATAATAAGATAGTGGGGAAAGAGTTTCATTGTACTTGGGAACGCTTATCTTCATACCATACCTACTTAATCTCTCTTTCATTTTTCAAGTGAATTTTTATTTGTCTATATTAAACAAAGTTGAACTCTGACAGAGAGCAATTTAGGTCAGGAGAAACTCAGGTGTAAATGTGCAGAGGGAAAATTCATGCCAAAGGATCTCAGGAGGATAGAGGGGAGGGTAATAGGAAATCATACCCGAGAGAAAGCCAGATCAGGAGGAAAACCCATGTAATCCATTATTAACTAAGTGGAGATGTTTGTTTATACTAGTTTGAGGCACTTTTGCCTAGTGACGATGCTTTAAAACACACACATCACTTTATATTGACAATATGTCATGCTCCTCCTGGAATGAATGCAACGGAACTGTTCGAGCCCTATATTGGTACACCAGGACACGACTGCTATGTTCCACCAACAGAGCAACCACTTCCTTTGCAATACTGTCAAGAGTATGTTTACGTGTGGGCTGTTGGAGGCAGGGTAAATTCCTATCCATCTATTACCATTTACTTATTTGTGCAATAGAAAATTAATTTATCAACGTATAATTTTCTAAAATTTACATATGACAGCTCTTAATCAGGCAGCATGTCATTTGTTATTTGCTTAAACCAAAAACAAAGCTGAGCTTGTTGCGCTGTTAGCACTACAGCATGCAAAACCGGTAGAATGTCATCTGGCGATATTCTGGCTATCGGTGTAAGCAGAAAATTGAACTAATCTTCCAGTTTAAGCAAAAAACTGAGATGTTAGCAAAAATGTACAAACTGCTACAAATCATACTATAAGCCACCAAATATTCAATTATTTATTTGAAAAATTAATTATTTGTAATTGATGTTACGGACAACTATGTGCTTTTAAACTTTTAATTTTCCGTAAAACTACCGGTAGTATAGGTATTAATGCTGGAAAAGCCTACTACAGTTTTGGAATTCCGGTGTAGCATGACATAATAAAGAGAATTAAAAAGAATTAAAAAATGCTTATATCTTTAGGGGAAAATAAACTTTCACAAATTGGGAAGAGCAAAATAAGGTTTATATTTACAATATTCTTAGCCGTCTCGATTTCCGGATAACCTTGGTTACCCATTCGGAGAGAAGGGGACCGAAATCTACTACGGACTCGAAGTGCATTTTGATAATCCTAATAATGTTAAAGACTTGAGGTTCGAGACTGGGTTGACGATTTATTATACTGACGAATTGAGGTGAGGAGAAACCAACTCACTTTTCATTGATACTATTGACACTCGGAAATAAAAGTGACTTTTAATTGTTCCCTGAATATTTAATGCAGGTTTTTCTTATTTTTGCAGAGAAATTGATGTTGGTCAAATGTGGACACCACATGGAACAGACCCATCCCTTATAGTTCCTCCAATGACATCGGACTTTGTTATCAGTACTCATTGTGCACCAACTTGTACGAATTTATTTCCACCAGAGGGAATCAAAGTATTCAACGTATTACTTCATTCACACTTAGCCGGTATCAATTTTTGCTTGGATTTCTTTTTCATATTTTAAACCAATAAATTAAATGTTTTCAATGTCCATCGTATTTTAAATTCTCTACTGTAGTAAATGTTATTACCGACTTATGTAGGACGGAAAATGGCTTTCCGCCATTTCAGAAACGGTAAAGAGCTGCCGTGGATTTTGAAAGACAATAACTACGACTTTAATTTCCAACAGAATGCACCAATCGAACCACAAGTTACAATTTTGCCAGGCGATCATTTAACAGTTGGTAATTATTATAATCACATGAACTACTAACCTTTTAACTAATATTAAAATATTGAAAAACGAATTGACTTATCTGTTTGTCATGAGAAATACTTTTTCTATTTAACTTTGCAGAATGTGTCTTCGAATCGACTGACCGAAACAATACTGTAGTTTCCGGTGGAATATCATCGAGGGAGGAAATGTGTGAAGTAAGTAATATTTAAAGTGTATAAATATAAATTCAATAGTCAATCTGACTTTATGAAAATTTAATTACCTAAAGATGCTTAACATTAGAAACACTAAATATGTTTGTAGGCAATATTTTGGTATTATCCAAGAATTGGAGTAATTGATTGCGGGAGTCAATATCCTTACGAGAAAGGAATTGTTGAATACGGTGTCACTAACTATACAATGTAAGCATATTTTCAAATTTCAATATTGAACTGTAATATAACACAAAGTAAATTATTAAGTAATTGCAAGTAATTCTTTTTTGAAGGGTGGAACTTGGCCCTTGGGTTACAATGCCATACATCTGGGCTCCAGAGGAACTAGCAGGACCAAATGGCACGGACTATGTGACAATGCTGAATACTAAATTCAATTGGACTGAAGAATACATTGAACAAATGAGAATATCGCGCCAGTATGGTGAACATGAGTTTCATTGTATTGTAGAAGGTCAAGACACCATATATGGGTTTACTCAATATCCCGAAATAGACGAAGAGTATGCTCCAGCAGACCCATGTCAAGGCTGATCAGACACGGCTTACATATTCATAATTATTTTAATTTAAGTATAATTTAGTTTTCGTTTGTGTACATTAACACATATTCGGTAAAGACCGACTATATTAAAAGGTTTAAAGGTTCATAATTATGCTTTCTATCAATAATTATAATATTCATGTTTCAAAACTCTTCGCTTATATTGATATCTTGTAAACTCATTCATTTATTTTGTACATTTAAGACTTAATTTTTGTCTGCCCACTGTGCATTTTAGACATGGCAAATGTGTCCACTTGACAGTGCAACCATGTTGAAAACTCATACCTTCTTTACAAAATATTTCAATGAAATTTATACCTTCAAAGAAAAATTCATAATAGAAATATTCAATAAATATATTCCCATTTCCACCAGCGACCACTTGTCATACTATAATCGAAAGCATCAAGTAAACCTACCTATATGTGAAATTCTTGATTAAAACCTTTTGTTTCACCAGTCACTAATAAATAATGACAGCTTTTAATCCAAATATGAGCACTTGGCCTTCAGCCAAAAATAAGAAATTGTTGTCCATTTTGACTTTTGTCAACTACACATACTTATGCTGTTATCGGGAATAATTTTTGGAGCATTGATATTATTACCTATATAACTCTCTATGTGCAACAACAAGCTTGAGATTATTGAACCGTATTTCAATAATCACAAACATTACGCTCAAATCCATGCAATTAATATATCAAGTGTTTGTGTAGATAAAAGTTGTTTATCCAGTGAAATTATATTTACGTTTGCATGATATAATGCAGATTTTTATGTGTCTGCTTTAACAGTCTCACAGTAACCCACTGATCGATATTCCAATGCACTTTATGACTGTACTTTACATATCGTGTGTAAGCACTTTATCTACATCTACAATATCTCCCTATGGAAGCTTCTGCAACATTATTTATTACCTAAATGAATTGGCAAACCATCGGAAATTATATAAATAACTAATACATAATTTGAATATTAAATACTTGGAATGGGAAACATGAGATGGGAAAAGCAGAGCAGGGAAAAAGGAAGAGGTAATGGGAATGCAGAAGGCAGCGATGGAAAAAAAATGCGATGGATAATGCTATGATGGGAAAATTACCTGATGGTAAAAGTCACCGTTGGTTTTATTTGCTGTCATTTAAGGCATCTTAAGAACATTGAATCAGCAGAAATGCTTACATCCTTTTTGGAATAGGCGTCTAAAATTTCAAGGTATTTTCAATTCAAACGGTGCCACCTTTGAACATACTATGTTTATATCAACCTTAAGTTTAATTTCATTAAGCCTTTGGATACCATAAACATTTCTGATATTTTCAGGTTACCTGAAAAAAACTAATAACTTTTAAGTTTCATGTTTACAGACACATGTAGTATATTATTTACTTTTCATTGAATGTTGACCATAGTAAATTTGTAGTACAACTGATCAATGTCCTTGCTTTACAAATTATTTTTGTGTGAAGTGATTAATTGGAAAGTGTTATATTTGTTTGAGTTTGTTAATCTACATATATATTAGGATGTGTTATCAAATAGAAAGCTAAAGTGTTATTTTCAATGCAGTTCATTACTCTTCCCTTTGAAAGCTCAAGTGCAATTTTTTTCATGGAATTACCTCTCCAAGTTATACTTATAATATATAAATATTTTTTATTAGCAAAAAGAGTACTTTATAATTTGCCACAATCTCATTAACACAATACTCATTATATAATATTTTGTAAAGTTTGGGAAAACCGATTAGAACCACTAAGCCTGCTTAACTGGAAATAATATTATCAATTAGTTAATTTTAAGTATTTTATTTTTGCAAAGGTATTAATTTACTGATTACAATACTTTACTACTTTTGTCGAGAGAAACATGGTGTTAAATGAATACAAGATGATTGATGTTTTAATACAATTTTGAGAAGTGGACATAATTTATTAGGGTATTAAGACCAAAATAACTTTCCTTTGACGTACAAATGATCAAAGGTTGTTACCAAAGTCAAAGGAAAGTCGGCCTATTAACCCAAAGTATCAAAGCCACGTAATAGAGACCACTTCTAATATTAATAATTACACTTCTAATAGTAAACAAACAGCTTATAACTGTCCTGGGTAATTGAAACTCTAACATTCCAAATGAAAACTCTTTCATTGAATGTGCTAAGTTGAGCAGTTACGACATTGGCTTCAAGAATCATTCTCAATAATGTATTGGGTTAATTCAGTAAATATTTATAATTATTCGAGAACACTGAAATAGTTGGCTTGAGCGTTAATGTTGGAAGAGCGTATTCATTGAGTTGTATTTAAAAGTTTTACATTATAGTTTCAGGCACCTTTTTTTTCTTTGAGAGCATTATTGACAAGGATCTTTATTATTTCAATGCAGGATTTAGGTATTTCATTAGTCATTTGTTGCTGACTATGTTGTCAGTAAAAATACATGCAAAAATTTAATTATGCATATGTTATGCATTCTTGGCATCTTTTCAAGAAGTAATTCACATCGGGGCAAGTCGTTACCACTAAATTCATCACACACACAACTCTCCACGAAGTTCGTGGGCAGGCCACTCGTCGAATTTGTAAAAGAAACCAAATTAGCTTAAATGTATGCAACTTAGAGTATTGCAACTGATGATGTATTTTAGGATTTGAAGAAATATTTCAAAGATACATACATTGGTTGAGGCTACAGCGGCTACACTCCAGCAATATTCTCATCTTGTTACTGACATGTGCACGAAAGGCTTTTTAATAGTTTGCCTTGTACCAACAATTCAGTGGAAGTTTGGGACAATCGCTTAAAAATATTGTAAATACATCTCATTTATCACTTTAGAATTTATTAGACTTATTGTAACGTAGTGTACCACAGATGAGAAAATTGATAACATGATTTCCGGTTCTGGCTTACATCCAAAAACCAAAAAGGATACTAATGCTAAGTTGGACTCTATAGACTACTTAACTTGGTAGCAAATTATAGCGTAAAAGATTACTGGAATTTAATAAAGGGTGTTGAGTACATTATGTCATTGGTTCGTATGCTATATTTGAACAGAATCCTCTTTTAAGCGAAGATTGAATATTTTACCTTTAATGTTGATTTTTATATTACACTAATAATGTTAACCATAGTGACTTAAAAGTGGTGTTGGAAAAGTATGACTCATACATAGCTGATAAGGTTAATTACAATACCCAATGAACTGTTATAAATAGAGATAGAGGATTCAAATTGTTTGTCTTTAGATAGAATTAAAACATTGCTTACCTTTACAATTTAACGCACAAAATGAATACTAGAATTGTATTTATGATTTTTGGGCTCGCTATGGTTGCAGCTTCAAAAAATATGCTAGAAAAACGGGCAGAATATTTAGATCCTGAATCAAAATATTTCCTAACATGGCAAGTTAATTTAGACGACGAATTAATAGAATTTGAAGCAACAGTAGAAACCACAGGGTTCATTGGTTTTGGTATTTCATCAAATGGACAAATGAACGGTGCAGATTTATTTATAGCTGGAGTCTCTAATAATGGCTGGCTTTACTCTTTGGTAACAACTATTTTTCATAGCTTTCACTTTATTAAATTAATCTGAATGTTAAACTTTTAATGACCATTATAGGACATGCATGGTGTTGATCATTCTCCAGTTGCTGATGACAAACACGATTGGAATTTGGTTTCTGCACAGGAAAACAGCACCCATACCATAATTACCTTCTGGAGACTTTTAAATACCTGTGACGATCAGGACTATCCAATTACAGTAATTCCAATTTGAATAAATTACATTTGTAGTACTACATCAATAGTTGTAATTCAAAGTCATAAAATTTCAAAAATTAAT
The DNA here is from genome assembly GCA_020352615.2 of Yoshiicerus persimilis. Taxonomy (NCBI): domain Eukaryota; kingdom Metazoa; phylum Arthropoda; class Collembola; order Entomobryomorpha; family Tomoceridae; genus Yoshiicerus; species Yoshiicerus persimilis. The sequence continues at coordinate 80,389,524 of CM036940.2, forward strand.
ATTTTGACTGAAAGACGAAAAGAACTAATTTTTGTATTGCAAAATAAATAAATTTTGCCACTAAAACACTGTAATTATTAATGTTTCCAAAGAAACTAATATTTAAAGACGTACAAAAAGCTCTCTTGGTGGTTCTTTTAAGTGGAAACAACCAAAAAGTTTTTACATGTGGAAACACAGAAATATTTGGCTTTACGCCTCTTAAAAATGAAAGTCTACTTTGGTAGTTTAATGTAAAATATCGCTTAAATTATCAGTTATATGGATTAGATGTATGCTTTCCCTTATTGTATAGAGTGACACCACAAGAGTCATATGGTCCTACGGTGATACCGATGACGTTTCCTATCATGGACCCAACCGAGGCACAAAATCTTTCAGCTTTTTGGCTCCAGAAGAGGAATCTTGGGATCCATCTAAGTAAACCAACTTTTTATGTTAAACAATTTATATTCATTTTATTTTTCGAGCAGTTTTTACATTTAAAAAATAAAGTGTCTCAAGAGTCATGGTCATGAGTAATGCATGTTTTCAAACTCGATTACAAACATAACTCTAACCAGATTATACTGACCAGAAACACTCAAATTAAAATAAGTTTATGACAACTTTAAGTACTTAATAACATTTATTTATTATTACTAACACATTTGTAAGTGTTATCTGCAATTACCTTACAGATATACCAGATTTGACGTCACTTCTACAACCACTATGCCTGAGGATGAGACAACATATTGGTGTACCATACATAGAGGACCACAAATTACTGGAAAAAATCACATCGTTTCGGTTAGAAATAGCAAAAACTCAATTTTTCTTGTATTATTTTTTGTATTATAGGTATAATGACATGTCTATATGTAGTGTAAAATCCTAATTCTTATTTCTTAGGAAACATTTTATATTCCTAAACACCGCCTTTCTAAGATAACAAGCAAATTCCCTTAAGGCGTTATTATATAGCAATTTACGGTATTCTCCTGATCTGGCTTTCTCTCTGGTCTGAATTCTTCCGCTCCATTTACTCTTGACTGAATAAGACTCTTGACTCAAGAATGAATATTAATGAATAAGAATTAATCCCAGTCACTGCTCAACTACTTTTAATGCGGGTAACTAAAAATTCACCTGAAAAAATGGAAGAGAGATTAAGTAGGGACTCCCTGTTTGGATGGGATTTGTGGGGACGGGATAAGAAAATTCACAGTACTTACAAGTACATGTACTTCAGTACATGTATGTTAATACAGGGTGTCCCAGAATGTTATGTACACACTTTGATCATGAATAACTCAAGAACGGCAAGGTTTACTTAAACGCGGTTAGTACCACTGAAAAGAGGACAATATTTCCAATCGGAGCCAATTTTATCAATGGGAAAATTGATAATATGGACCTGTCAGAAAATCGCGAAATAAAAAATTGGAAAATCTGTCCTCCAAATCGGTGGGTCATATGCAGAGTGGTTGCCAGTGACTGCCAGTGCTATTTGGAGTGCCTTTGGCTTGCGTGAACCTCTCGGGTAGGGTGAGACAGATTCGGTAGCATTCAGAACACTTGTTTATGAGCCATCAAAAGGTAGAAATTCAGAATAACATGGTCATAAATGAAAACTCAGACAAAGTTTGTGAAGAGGTTTGGCCAGGAGGAATTGTGTGCTGTCCACTAGTAACCATCGTGGCCCATGAACAAGTGTTGTGAATGTTACCGAATACGGTCTCGACCTGCCCGAAGGTTCACGCAAACCAAAGGCACTCCAAATAGCGCTGGCAGTCACTGGCAACCACTCTGCGTATGACCCACCGATTTGGAGGACAGATTTTCCATTTTTTTATTTCGCGATTTTCTGACAGGTCAATATTATCAATTTTCCCATTGATAAAATTGGCTCTGATTGGAAATATTGTCCTCTTTTCAATGGTACTAACCGCGTTTAAGTAAACCTTGCCGTTCATGAGTTATTCATGATCAAAGTGTGTACATAACATTCTGGGACACCCTGTATATCTACAGTTAGTCCCAATATGTCAATGAATGGTCCCAACCAACACGTCAATGAATGGTCCCAATATGTCAATGGAAGTCATGCCAGGAGGCATGACTTCAGGAATAAATGGAAGGTAGGAGAAAGTCCGATCCGGAGGAAAGCCCATGTAATCTGTTATTAACTAAGTGAATATGTGTGTTTATACTATAGTTTGAGGCGTTTTTGCCAAATGACGATGCTTTAAAGCACACACATCACTTTATATTAACAATATGTCATGCTCCTCCTGGAATGAATGCAACGGAACTGTTTGAACCCTATATTGGTAATCCAGGACACGACTGCTATGTTCCACCAGCAGAGCAACCACTTCCCATACAATATTGCCGAGAGTATGTTTACGTGTGGGCCGTTGGAGGAAGGGTAAATTCCTATTCATCTATTAGCATTTACTTATTTGTGCAATAAAAAGTTAATTCATCAATTTACATAAAACTTTTAATCAGCCATCTTTACATTTGGTATTTGCCTAAATCGAAAACAAAGATGAGCTGAATGCTGTGTTATATACTATGGATGCAAAATTGATATGATATTGTTGGTATTATCGGTATTCTTTGGGGAAAAAATTAATTTGTTAGTGTAAAATAAGGTATATTGTTACAATACTATTCTTAGCCGTCAAGATTTCCGGAAAACCTTGGGTACCCATTCGGAGAGACGGAGACCGAAATCTACTACGCACTCGAAGTTCATTATGATAATCCTAATAATATTAAAGACTTAAGGTTCGAATCAGGGTTGACGATTTATTTTACAGACGAATTGAGGTAAGGAAAAACTAACTCACTTTTCGTTAATACTATACTGACACTTAGAGATTAAAATGAATTTAACTGTTTCCCGGAATATTTATAAATTTATAATGTATAAGCAGTAATTTTAAAAATCAATTTATCTTTTGTTACAGAGAAACTGATGTTGGGCAAATGTGGACACCACATGGGGCAAACCCTTCCCTTATAGTTCCTCCAATGACACCTGACTTTGTTATCAGTACTCATTGTGCACCAACTTGTACGAATTTATTTCCACCAGAAGGAATCAAAGTATTCAACGTATTACTTCACTCACACTTAGCCGGTATCACTTTTTATTTGGATGCGCTTTCATTTCTATATGTCCATCACATTGCACAGTGCATAATGTAATAAATATTATGACCGACTTATGTAGGACGAAAAATGACTTTCCGCCATTTCAGAAACGGAAAAGAGCTTCCGTGGATTTTGAAAGACAATAACTATGATTTTAATTTTCAACAAAACGCACCAATTGAACCACAAGTTACAATTTTGCCAGGCGATCATTTAACACTTGGTAACTATTAATTATTATGATCACATTACTATAACTAACCGTCTAACTAATACTACAGTATGGACCAACGAATTGGCTTGTATGTCGTATCTTATGGGAAATGTCATATTTATTTGCTTTTACAGAATGTGTCTTCGATTCGACTGACCGAAACAATTCTATAGTTTTCGGTGGAATGTCTTCGCGGGAGGAAATGTGTGAAGTAAATAGTATTTACATTCAATAATTATAAATTATGTAGTCATTCTGATTTTATGAGAGTTTTATTAAACATGTTTACATTAGAAATTGATAAAGTTATATTCACTAGTAAATGCGAAAATTAAATATTTTTGTAGGCAATATTTTGGTATTATCCCAAAATTGGAGTAATTGATTGTGGAAGTAAGTATCCTTACGAGAAAGGAATTGCCGAATACGGTGTCACTAACTATACAATGTAATTAACTATTTCTAATGATAATATTGAACTGTTAAGTATCAATAAATAAACTATAAAGTAATAACAAGTAATTCTTTTTCGAAGGGTGGAAGCTGGTGGTTGGGTTACAATGCCATACATTTGGGCTCCTGAGGAATTAGCAGGACCAAATGGCACGGACTATGTGACAATGCTGAACACTAAATTCAATTGGACGCAAGAATACGTTGAACAAATGAGAATATCGCGCCAGTATGGCGAACATGAGTTTCGTTGCATTGTAGACGGTCAAGACACTATTTATGGAGTTACTCAATATCCTGAAATAGACGAAGAGTATGCTCCAGCAGATCCATGCCGAGGCTGAAGTTCAGCCGCTGAACAGTTATAAGTCATAACAAACAGCTTCACATATTTATAATTTATTTGATGTAGACGTAATATAATATTTGATTGTGGTTACTAACATGTTTTCCGTGAAGACCGACCTTATTAAAAGACTTAAGTTTATTAAAATTGACTGTCCGATTTACGACTATTTGAAATCGTCACTTCTGGCCTCAAGAGATAAATACCTATATTGTGAGTCGCTTAGTATTTGAATTCTTTATATCCATAACCACCAAACCAAGGTCGTAGGTTATACGGTTTTTGAGATATAGAATTTATCTGTGGCTCACAGTACACTATATCTGTATAAGCAATAATATGTTATTTGTTGTAATATTGAAAATATCATTGACTACAAAGATCTTAATTGGCGTTAATAAAATAATTTCATATACACAAAATCTTCATTTTATTCAAACGCAGTAATTTATATTTTCTCATAAGTATGGCTTGTTATTTTTTGGAAATAATAAACAAATAGCGTACCACATTTTCTAAATAAGGATCCTTTGGCTTATCCATTGCAAAAATTGGGATTAATTACCAATTGGTGTATCATTTTTCTGAAGAAGAGGGGTTATATCATTTTCAGCGTGCCTAATCATGTCTACTGTATTTACAACTTAAGCAAGTGAAAGCATGTTGTCGTCATTAGGGGTATGCCAGAAGGTCCTTTATCTTGACAGTGGTTGTACATGCATCTTGGGCTACGATATATATAGGTAGATATGGATTTTCTGGATGGATGGATCGTATACATGGATATGAATATTCTGAAGCAGCTTTATATGCATGTAGTATTGTTAGTTAGTTAGCTGATATTAAAATCACAAAATTAATCATTTTTCCAAAGAAGCTTTTATGAACAAAATAACTTCTAATAGATATGTATGCTTGAAATGGTCGACAGAACACAATTGGATAAGAAGTTGAACATACGACTATAATTATAATCAGAGTTAACTGCTGATATTATGAACTGTAGTCGTCAGGCACGTATCCAGAAAAATCATCACGGGGGGGCTTAATGAAAAATACTTTTCAAAAAGTGCTAATTCGCGCGCAGCGCGAAAATTTTTTGACATTTCAATGAAAAAATCCCTCTTTTTCAAGAATTTAGGGGGGGCTTTAGCCCCCAAGCCACCCCTCTAGATACGTGCCTGGTAGTCGTGATAGTGAATAAATTTTGTGCCGTAGTATAGCTGAGGAAAAAAGAGTTTTAGATTATGAAGACGTTTATATTTGCTTTGAAATGAGTTCTTATTTATAATCTTATTATTACTATTGATTTTGTTATTGTTATATCATAATGTTGCCTGCAGCCAAAGTTATTGAGCTTGGCACTTATCAGGTGGCGCGTATTCCTTGTCTATTTCTGGATACTGAACGTTTCCAGTAATCGTGTCTTCACCATCAATTGCACAGTGAAATTCATGCTGACCATACTGTCGAGAGACCCGCATATGATCAATATACTCCTGAGTCCAGTTGTACCGAGTGTTTAGAGATGTTATAAAATCCATTCCATTTGGTCCAGCCAATGATTCGGGGCTCCAAATCCAAGGCATGTCAATTTCCGTGCTGACTGGAATTCTGAAAATAAAAAATTATTAATTTTAAGAAAATCATGTCCAAATTCAAGTATCTAAATTTCAACTAATGAATTTCGAAAAATAATTTTGTTATAATATTTATTTCTTACAAAGTATAATTTGTGACTCCATACTCAGCCAACGCTGTAGTCAAAGGATAAACGCTGCCACAAGAACTTACAGAAATTTTTGGATAATACCAGAATATTGTCTGTAAATGGAATTATATTGCATGTAGAACATATTAATACTGTCAACCTTAATGCATTATGAAACATAAATTAAAAGAAACTAACCTCGCACATTTCTTCTCTTGTTGAATATCCGCCTGTAATCACTGTATGATTTCTATCCGTCGAGTCAAACACACATTCTATAAAGAATTAAAGCATTAATTGTGTTGTGTTTCCAATATTTGCGAAAGAGGTTGTGTACTATAAACAGCTTACCAACAGTCATTTGATCACCAGGCAAAATTTTAACAGGTTCCCATAATAACGCATTTTGTTGGAAATTAAAATCATAATTGCCGTCTTTTATGATCCACGGAAGCTCAGTACCGTTTCTGAAATGTCGGAAATTCATTTTTCGTCCTAAAATGTCAAAATGAATATAAAAGTTATTTAATTTTGTGCAAGGTTTTAGCCTCGATGCTGAAAATTTTTAAGGACCCTAATCCGTTTATTTCAAGAAAATATGACTTTATCACATAAACACATTTAAGTAATAAATATTTATCTGGTCTCAAGCTCTCCAGTGTAGCTACTCTGAACTGATAATATGCATTTGCCTCATGCTATAATGGAATTTTACTAATGCTTTAGTACCTTTGCCTTTAACTAAAGTAGAGTACAAAAAATCCTTCCTGTACTTGAGATAAATGTAATAAATCCTTAACAGCAATAGCTGTAGTAGACAGTAGACTTTAGTAATGTATAAATGATGTATACCGGCCAGATGAGAATGGAGGAGTACATTGAAAATCGTAATGCCTTCACTGGGAAATCTATTTGTACATGTTGGAGCGCAATGTGTACTGATGACAAAGTCCGGAGTATTTGGAGGAACTATGAGGGATGGATTTACGTCGTGCGGTGTCCACATCAGGCCGGCATCTATTTCCCTGAAAACATGTAATTATAGGCATACAATCACAGTGCTTTTTTTTTCTTTAAAATTTCCATTTCGGGTACCTCTGGCCTTATACCCCAAGAACGATTCGAACCAACTACCTGGCACCATACAAAAAGGTGTTGCCAGATGTTCTTGGGTATGTCTCAGGGGTACTACATGCACCCCACCGCCAAATTACGATCAGCGCCAAAAATTGGACACTGGTAGTCATTTTAAAATTTTCATAATGGATAACAGCACTAATCCGCTTTATTTAATTTTATTCTTAATTGTTCCCTAAATTCAAGATTCGACCAAAATTGGAGACTATACTATATTTAATTCCAATAATTCTTGATAGAACAAATGAGTGGCACATACCGCAATGCATCCGTATGGTAAATTGTCAATCCTGTTTTAAATGCTAGTCCTTCAATATTAGTTGGATTATCGTAATGCACCTCAAGCATGTAATAAATAGCTTGATCCGACTCTCCAAATGGATAACCAATATTTTCTGGAAATCGAGACGGCTGAAAACGTAATATGTAAAATTAGGTCGTAGTACTTCACCTTTATATCATGTAAATCAAATTTAGTATTTCTTTTGTTGCTTAAAGAATGTGTTGTAAGAAGTAATTACTAGTTTACCATTCCTCCAAATGCCCAAACATAAAGATATTCCCTGCAGTACTCGAAAGGCAGAGTTTGGTTTTCGGGAAGGTAGCACTCATTTCCGTCTGTACCCACGTGGTGGTCAAATAATTCTGTGGCATTCATTCCAGGTGGAGCATTGCACATTGTTAGTATAAAATGATGGGTGTGCTTTACAGCGTCCGCATTATCCAGAAAAGCCTCAAACTGTTAAATGTAATATTTAGAAGGAAATCGGTCATCAAATTAATGATTAGCTGTTCATTCTGCCAGCACTTATTATGTATGACATGTCAGTAAGAACAAACAGTGTCAATATTGTGGTTACAAACAAATGTTGTTTTGCTTTAGCTGAAAAACTTACCGATACGATATGGTTTTTTGACGTAACCCTTGGTCCTCTATGAATAGTGCACCAATATGTTGTTTGTTGTTTGGGCATCGTTAAATTAGTTGTTACATCGAATCTTTGGTATCTAAAATAGCATACATTATTTTTATTAAAATATAGTGGTTTAAAAAGAATATTTCAATACTATCATAAATTGAGATTGGATCTACAGATAACTACAGAGGAAGGAATGAAATTTCCTTCCTCAATAGTAATGGAAATTTCCTTTCTCCCCAATATCGGAAATTTCATTTCTCCCTAATAATGGAAATTGTCTCGTCTCTATTAAATAAATTGAATTTCCTTTGTGTGGAAATATTATTTTCCAATTTATATATTTTGTACTAAGAAGGTCAAAATTCCATCACTACCCATGCAGTTCTTACCATAAGGTTCATGAATGACTCATAGATTTTTTCGTAGATAAAATTACTTATTTAATCATTAAAATGTAGTGACAGTTTTTTTTACTTTGTTGGGTCCCATTCTGGTTCTTCAGGAGCCAAGAAATTGAAAGAAACTGTTCCTCTGTTGCCTCCATGATAGCCAAGATTATCAGTAGTGCCGTAGGACCAAATTATTCTTGTTGTGTCATTCTGTTAATAGAAATAAACTGTACTAGTAACAAAAGGAAAAGTCAGCAAGGCAAATTTATTTTGATTATGCCTGTCTGGTTCTATCGGACTACAGGACAAGCTGACTTTGGTGTTTTAGAAGTGACTACCTCTCGGATTAAAGAACTGACTGACTGACGGGTTGTAGAACTCGCTGCCTGTCGTGTTACATACGTTGCAGCCTGTGGGGTTACACGACTCGCTGACTGACAAGATATAGTAGATGAACCTCACTGACGTGTTATAGACCTGACTGACTGACGGGTTATTGAACTGCCTGACTGGCGGGATATAGACCTGATTAACTGTCGGATGAATTTTTATTGAATGTTGCGTACTGTCTGACTGACAGTCTAGTGAAGTTTGATTATATATCGAGAACTGTCTGGACGACTCCCAGATGAAGTCAGTTGCAATTTGCAATACAGGGTAATTGAAAATCAAAGGTTTTAAATGTTACCGTAATAGGAAAGTCTTGACCGTCGCAGGTATTTAAAAGTCGCCAGAACTTAAGGTGAGTATGGGTAGAGTTTTCTGATCCACTCACTAAATTCCAATCGACATGATTATCCTCTATTGGAGCATGTTCCACTCCATGCATATCCTTGGAAATTAAATAAAATGTAATTCCTTTAATTGTTTATATTGTTGTCATGTTTGAGAAACTTACCATGAAATAAGGGACCCCATTGGCAATGCCTCCAAAAAATATGTCAGCTTTGTCCATTTTACCACCAGAAGAAATTCCCAATCCAACAAACCCTGTTGTCTCTACCAAGACTTCAAAATCTATTTTCTCTTCATCTAAATTGATTTGCCATGTTAGCAAATATTTTGAATCTGCATCCAAAAATTGACTTTTTGGTTCTTGTTTTATTGCCATAGCCGAGGCTATGCAAAAGACAATTAGGATACATCGAATATCCATTTTTTTAGCTTTATTCGCTGGTACAGCAGTTTCAGTGAACAAAGACCTAATGTTAACGCTTTATTTGAATTTTCGTGATACTTATGTAATTTTGTTTGTCAGTGCGGTGCTTAAGTGTTATCATGTAATTACTTATCGGTACAAGTTCTGTTTAGCACTTATGAGGCGTTATAAAATTTGTTGGATGCAGCATGGTATGAAGCATACCGCAGCATACATAAATGTGTATTAATACAATGCAATTACACAGTATTAATGACCAGGCTGCCTGTGTACAGCATATTACTGATCAGTGTAGAGAAACGCAAAATTCAGTGAGCAGTAATTAAACACTGTATTGTATTTTGTATTCTTTTCGTAAACGGATGGATACAAATTTATTAAAATTCAAAATTCGCGCCCATTAACTTCAAAAGGGCCGAATTGATAATGAAATTGATAAATAGGAAATTCAAAATTAATGCTTCGTCGAACTGCATCACACATTTTAACCTTCTCCTCAATATCGCCTCCTAATCTATTAAAATAACCATTAATCAAAGAATTTACTCTTATAAGACTTGTGATTTGGCTCTTGTGACAAACATTTTGTAGGAAGGTTCTGGAAACCCAATGTAATTTGCAATTGTATTAACATAATAACACATTTTGTCCCACAGTTAGTAACTAGGGTAGACGGATAGTAGACTTTCAGCTACGCTTCATTATTCAGCTACGCTTCATTATTCAGCTACAACTCTCATATGAACTGCCGGTGTAAAATAAAATTTTGTGCATAAATTATTGAAATACTCATCCCAATTGTCAGAGCCGTATTCCACAAGGAATTGTTTTAAGGCAGATTCTTTTTCTGACATCGTCAGAAATGGTTTGAAAATGTTTTTGACGTCCAGGTCCCCTTGTTGGATAACAGCCGTAAATTCTCTCAATAGTAATGTTGCCAGGCCGATTTCTACGTAATAGGGATGATGAACTGTCAGATTTTCAAAATGTCGCCAAATGAGCTAAGATCAATAATGTGGCTAAAGTTTTGTTCCTGTACAGCTGCGGTAGCGAAGGAGTAAAGAGAAGCTATAACAAAAATTACGGTACCATAAGGTTGAAATACTAACATTTTAGTAACTTCTTTGAAAAAAAGTTTTGTGGTGAAAACTTTTATTATTTGCTATTTCAAGCCAGAAAAGGTATGCACTTATACACAGCCCAAGCAACAGAACATTAATGTAGACTCAAGACTTTCATTTAAAATTGTTTTGTAATCACAAATATTAATCCATCGTAATAATCACTCATTAACGCAGTACATTATCAATCATATTTGCTCGGTTAACCGAATTTCTGATGTGAAGTTTTGCTTTTGAATCCGAAATAAGGCCGTACTACATCAGTAAATGATATGTATTCTGCTGCAAAGTTCACGTTTGTTTGCTCTCTTTCCCTTATTGTCTATTGCTGACATTTCATTGCATATTATGACAACTAAATGGTAAAGTAAAGCGACTTATTTTCAGATCAACGTTTTTATAAATTAATTGAGTGCAGCTTCATTGCAAATTAATAGCAGTAATACGTCATTGGGTGTTAATCTACATGTATATCTTATGTATGTATATATATATATATGTATGTATATCTACATGTATTTGTTTTTAAGTGCAGTGATAATTTTTTTCCATTGAAGTTCATTACTCTTGACTTTGCATACTCAAGTATTTGCACAGTATAAAGTGTTATCCATTAATGGAACTGAATTAATTTCTACTTCAAGGTAGATATTACTGCACTAGTAGAAAATATAAATCTGCTTATTTTTGTAGAGAAAAACTTGTAGTGAATGTTATCAGAAATTCTTTCATTAATTAATTCATTGGAAAATTGGAATGGATAATAATACTCAGTAAAGTATAATAAAGCCGATTAGCATAACCACACCAATCTGTTAATAAAATTGTTATTGGTCTAGTTGAAGTATTTTATTTTCCTAAATATATGTATTTACTGATTGCAATATTTAAATGCATGCCAGAAGAAACCTGATATAAAATTATCGTTAAAGTAATAAATTAACGCAAGACAGTTGTTTTGTTAATTATACTTCAACTAGTATACTTTTGGCATACCGATAATTTTTTATGGTATTAAAATAGTAAAAACAAAATAATTGTTCTTTGACGCACAGAAATGATCAAAGGTTGTTGCCAAAGTCAAAAGAAAGTCAGCCAATTAAATCAAAGTATCAAACTCACACTGTGACTCAATCCACTCTACTTTATACTCATACTCTCCATTGAATTTGATAATGCTTTTACATATTCTGCATTACAAATAAATAGTGGCTCAAAAGCTATACATAAATAATACATTTACATAAGTACCCAAGTAATGAAAACCAGAGTTGTATTTTGTCCGTCTTCTTTGTATTTTGTCCGTCTACCTGGACAAAACGGACCAATTAAACAAAATGGACAAAAAGCGAATATAATCCTTGAACCTTTAACTTGAAACAACCTATTTACAATATGATACTGAGAAAGATAAAGCCTTTACATTCAGAATTGTTGTCGTCTTATTTAAGTCTATCGTCAATTTTACACATCGTTTTCTTTAATTTTACGTCAACCTGTATTCTAAATTTTAGTGTTATTATTCACAAAGTAAATTCCCAAAATTTAATTTTCTATGTTAAGCTAGACTGTTTCCTAAGCTGATTATGCTACTTATTAATAATTTCAACATTTCTGTTGTAAAACTCTATGTTTATATTAATATCTTGCAGATTTATTTTTGTCCATATCCACATCCACTTTTAATAGTCCACTGTCCATTTTGGAAATTGCTATTTTGTCCACTGGACGGTGAAAACCTAATGAAAACTCATATACCTACATACAAAATATTTCATTTAATTTTATACTTTCATATGAAAATTCATAATAAAAAATTAATAAATATCTCCGCATTTCCAACAGGGACCACCAGTCGCAAATAAATAAGGTAACTGAAATTCTTTCTGATATTTCTGCAAAAGGCAGTTTTGTTCACAAGTCACTAATACATAATAATAATTTATATCAACTGACATTGTTTGCTTACATAGTCATAGATATTTCTTAAAGTTGGAAATGGTGATAGAAATGCAAAGAAATTACAACATGAACCGGATGAAATGCACCAAATGCCACAACTTCTGTTTTTTGGTTTGCTATTTATTTGGACATTTATTTAATGGTGTAATTTAGTGAGTGAAAAAAACTCATTTGGAGAATTCGTGTATTTTTGTGAAATCAGTCATTGAAATAATTTGCTTGAATCCAACTATGAGCACTTGGCCTTTTGCCAAAAATGAGGAACCCTTTCCTATTTTGACTTATGCCAACCATACATACTTATGTTGTTATCTTTAATGATTTTTGTAGCATTGATATCGTTATAACTAAATGACACACAGCAATAAACTTGAGATTGTTGAACCGTATTTCAATAGTAATTACAAACCTTACACTTCAAATCCATGCAATTATTGAATCAATTGTTTGTGTAGATAAAGTTGTTGATCCAATGAAATAATGTTTACGTTTGTGTGATAAATATGTAGATATTTATTTATGTACTCTGTACTTAAAAAGAGTGGCACAGTAACACACTGATCGATATCCCAGTGTACTGTATGGTAGTAGTACTTTACAGTAGTAGTAAGTTTACATATGTTAGTATTTAATAATTGAAGTCCATTTATTACATTCTTAATTTAAAATAAGAAGCATTAGGAACCGTAATTTTTTTCAAAACAGGAATAAACTCATAGTAGAATACAATGCCTAATAAATTTGAATTAAATAATATAATAATGTAACCCCCAAAAGGAAAATTTAAAAACTATATTAAACACAAACTATATTCTTGGCAAGCTTATGGACTTACATTTCTATATTTTACAATAACCTATTCGTTGGAATTAACAAATAAGAAACCACCTAATTTACAATTTAATCAAAGTTCGCGTCCATTAACTTCAAAAGTGCCGAATTGATAAATGCCATTGATAAATAGGAATTCATAATTAACGCTTCGTCGGACTGCATCAAACATTTTAACCTTCTCCTCAATATCATCTCCTAATCTATCAAAATAACCATTTATCAAGGAATTCATTCTTGCAAGACTTGTGCTCTGACTTGGATCTTGTGACTCAAGAAACATTTTGTATGGATGTTCTGGAAAACTGGTGTAATTTGAAATGAAAGTAACATAGTAACCCATTTTGTCCCAAAGTAGGTAACAAGGGTAGGCGGACGCTAGACCTTCTGCTACGCTCCCATATTCAGCTGCAACTCTCATGTGATTTATATACTCTACAAAATTTTGAAATATAATAATTATTCCTGTAAATGTATGAACACCATAAAAAATTATCAGGTTGAAATATTAAGTCAAAAGTCATAATAAGCGTTTCCAAAATTTATAATTTTAGTATCCACATTAAAAGTCATAAGTTGCTAATACCTTCAGTATAGGATTCAGTTCGCGAAGCGGGTCCAAAACCGTAAAAGTCGTACTGGTCTTCCATCCATTGGTACCTCGAAGTTCCATCTTTTCTTAACAAAGCTTTTAGCTGTGGGTCTGTCTCCTTGTGCTCCATTAATTCAAACGCTTTATAAAATCCTCTTAAGTAAATGTGATCTTGTTGAATGAGAACAGCATATTTATCTAAAAGGAGAGTTCCTCTGGCAATTTCTGTAAAGAAATTATGATATACCATACTACTTTGTATTCCGGGAGTAACCATTTCGACTAGGTCACTAAATCTTGGAGGAGGAACAGTTTCAGGTTCAGATTTATAATTGATTTCTGCAAATTGAAATTCGTACTGTACACTTCGAACGTACGCATCTAACATTCTTTTCTTTATTGCTGTATTATTTCCCAGGCGTTCATAATAACCGTCTACGAAACGTATATACGCTTCTAATAAAGAGCCATCAGAACCAGAATTCGCTTCTATGAATTCTCTGTAAGGATGATCAGGATTATTAGGCAAATCCGCTAACTGTGCAATATGTTCCCCCATTTTGGCCCAAACTGTGTAACAAGGGTATGTTGTAGCTAACGCTACCCCAATGTCATCATATTTTGCAGCAATACTTTGTGCACCAACATAAGCTAGACCGAAATAAATGAAATAAATGAATAAAATAAACGAAAAATTCGTCTGACGATATATTCAACCAATAAAGACAAAAACTTCAATCATTAGGACGAAGCATTAAATTTAAGTCTTTTAATAATATACTGAAATTGGTAATACGAGTAACAAATTAAAAAAATAGAACCTTACCCAGAACATCCGGAACCATTTGTACTGGCGGTGTAAAATTAAATTTAGTGTAATAAATATTGAAGTACTCATCCCAATTTTCCGAACCGTAATCCAAAAGAATCTGTTTTCTAGCTGGATCAGTTTCCCTTTCTGACATCGTCAAAAATACCTTGAAGTAGTTTTGGACGTATAAGTCATCTTGCTGGGTCATTGCCATAAATTTTCTTAAAGGTAAAGTTCCCAGACCGACTTCAACGTAAAAGGGATGATGAACTGTCAGATTTTCAAAATGTCGCCCAATGAGCAAAGTATCGACAATTTCGCTAAATTTTGGTTCTTGTCCAGTTGTTGTGGCCAACGAGTAAAAAATTGCCACCAGTAAAAGGAAAATGTGATTATTTTTAAATGCCATTATGATTTTGCTTCCGAAATATTTTTTAAGGAAATCTTTCAGTGTTTACTGTACAGTCGCTTTACGAGACTGCATGTATTTATATACAAACCAAAATGCATCTAATTTTAAAAACTAACGTATGAGTAATTCTTAACTTCTGTAATCACGAATATTAATCCATCATTAATTAAAGTAGGACATTATCAATCATATTTAATATTTAAGTAGCTACATGACGTTCTCTAATTATCCCGATTCCTAGTACTTACACCAAATTTTTATGGTGTATATGTGTACACATGTATGTAACGGGTACATAATACGTACATGAATAATATATCCAAAATAGGGTGCCTTAGTAAATAACAGATTAGTTTCATTTACGTAATTTTACAGTTAATTATATTGGTTATCATTTTTTGTTCAAGTATGTATTGCAGTAGAACATATTCCATTTACCAGCATTTCCACTAACATTACTTCTTTAAACTCAAGCAGTTGCTTCAAAATAAAGTGAAGTGTTATGCATTACCTTTAATACTTTTATCAACCCTTTGAACGTAAAGTATAAAATTAGAATCCCCAAATGGATTACCACTTCGGATGTATACTACAAAAGCCTGAATAATCCAAGTTTTGACAAAGTAGTGAACCTAGCTACTGGCGACCATAAAGAAGTATCGAATCATGTGTAACTGCAACTTAAGTATGCATGAGCTAAAAGAATAATACTTATCATCGCGTGAAGAAAGTGTATCTATGTGTTGTATCTTCTTGAAACCATAATATTATTTCTGCAACAAATATTAGTGAATTACGATTTTGCTCTCAAGAACGAGGTATTATAGGTATTATTTAAATGAATTGTCTCATTTTGTTCTTTGGCTGACGTTAGGTTTTCCCAACGGATGGTCAGACACAAAAAACGTAAATTACTGAGACTTACATTAAAATAGTATACAGTTTTTAAAAGTTGTTATCAACTTTTTATTACGCCGGATTAATATTAATATCCCGTTAAGCTCATTATTTTTTTAAAAATTCAACTTGTTATATTAACATGTTACTTGAAAGCAAAATATTAAATTAGGGATGTATTTGCATCATTAGGGGAAAGATATAAGAACTACAAAATTAAGGGTGACTTTTATTTGAGTATGGATACAACCTTGCGCATTTAAAGCAAATCAAAACTGTGTGTTGCTTATCCTAATTACTTTAAAAATGACACGACTTAGATGTCGAATTAAAAAAATGTATCTCCTAAATCTCTTGATATTTATAGCCATTACATTTGGTAAGCATTTAGCTGTTGTTTTGCATGCAGTGTATATATTTATTGTGTTTTAATGTATTATACAGTAACGGCTCAATATATGACTTAATATCATTAGGATTCAATTCACCTTACTCAAATAAATACCTCAGGTGTGTAAGCACTTTATCTACGATAATTATGTTGTGAAAGCTACTAAAACTTTATTTATTACCTAAAATGAATTGGCAAATCATCTGAAATTGTATAATTAATACATTAATTAACACAAGAGTATTAAATTTTTGATCGGACGACATGAGATGAGATAAACAGAAATAGAAAAGCAAAAAGTAGCAATGGGAAAAGACTGCGACGGGATGCATGCTTAAGGAAATTACTTCAGAAGAAATTTTTACTTTCGTGTATAAGTAATAATGAAAGTAATAGGCTTCTAAATTTGCCGGTATCTTCAATCCAGATGGTGGTTAACTTTGGTCAAATTATGTTAATATCAACCTTAAGTTTTCATTTCATTTAAGTATTTAGACACCATAAATATTTCTCTTATTTTCAGGGTAAAATATGGAAAATAAATTATAACTTTTCAGTTTCGTGTTTCTCAGAGACGTGTAGCAGCAGCAGCAGCACTATTCATTGAATGTTGTCCACACAACATTTGTAATGCAACTGATCAACGGCCTTGCGTTACAAAGGCTTTTGTGTGACTAATTGATATGGAATGGATTATAATTGCTGGAGCTTGATAATCTATAATTGTATTATTGTTTGTTATTAAATGGGAAAATGAAGTGTTATTTTCAATGAAGTTCATTACACTTCCTTTGAAAGCTCAAGTGTTTATGCAGTAACGTGAAGTGCAATTTATTCATAAAACTGTTATCATAACCACTCTATGGAAAGCAATAATAAATATAAACACTATAGATGTGCTTTGTAATATACAAATATTTTTGTATTTCGAAAAAGTGTAGTTTATAAGCTGACATAATCTCATTATCACATAATACTCAAGTTATTACGATAGTGTTTTATAATAAAAAACCGATTTAAACCTGTTTAACTGGAAATAATATTGCCAATTAGTGAATTTTAAGTATTTTATTTTTGCAAAGGTATTAATTTAATTACTGATTACAAACTTTACTACATGTCGGGTGAGTGAAGCATAGTGATAAATGAATGCAAGACAGTTATTGATGTGTTGTTAATTCTAGTTCAAGTAATATCATTTTGAGATGTATACATAATTTATTATGGTAGTAAAACCAAAATAGTTTTCCTTTGACGCACACATAATCAAAGGTTGTTGCCAAAGTCAAAGGAAAGTCGCCCAATTTACCTAAAGTATCAAAACCACTTGTAATATTACAATCGTAAACAAACAGCTTATAACTGTCCTGTTTAATTGAAACTCCCATTCTAAATGCAAACTCTTGCCAATTGATAAATTGGCCAGTTACACAGTACACTGGCTCCATGAATCATTCTCAATAATAATAATACACAGGTATAATTCAGTCAATATTAATCATACTTCGAGAATATTGAAATAGTTGGTTTCGGCTTTAATGTTTGAGTGATGAAGATGAAATTGATAAATTATTCGATTTTTGAAATAGAAATGGTAGCGCTGTTAACGATAGAACTCGACTAAGTAAAAAATTCTCGAGTTTTCTACGATGACAAATATCTTAGAGTATTATTATATAATACTCTAATTCAATTCAAGGTTTGATACTTCTGTAGCTTTCTAAATCGCTGAAGTTTTAACTCATGAATCCTAAGACCCCCAAAAGCTGTGTCGCACTATAATACTCTCATATTAAGTAAATACACTGTAAATACACACAACGCATACTTAGATCATTAGTTTTCGAAAAAAACATGCGAGTACATTACATTGGGGAATCTGTTGATAGTTTTCCAATAGGTCTTGAAAAAATTTTCCACATATGAAATTTTAGTGCATTTTCTAGGGTACAATACGTTCCACAGTTATATAATTGTTGTGCTACTATTCTTTGACCTAACGAAGACCTCTAATTTCACCAATTTTTCATTTTCTGCATTAATAATTCAAATAAATTGGATTATTTTATATACTGCGGCTAATGTGAGGAAGGCTGAAGTCACGAATTCAGAGACTAGATTTGGCAGATTCGACAGTAAAATTTGCAAAGGAAAATTACTACACCAGATTTTTTAAAAGCCGCGATTTGCAATCGCAAAAAGTGGCATGTAGGTATCTTTTCCCTTTTTGTTGACAATATTCATTAAAAAATGGATAGTAAAATAAGTAAATCCTGCATTGCAATAATAAGGGTCAATAATGTTCCCAACACGAATAAAATTGTGCCTGGAATTATAATGCAAAATTTGAGTTGAATAAGCTGAAACATTAAAACTAACTCATGTAATTATTTCAATATACTTGAATTATTATAAACATTGACTGAAGTATACCAATGCATTATTAAGAATGACTCATGAAGTTTACATTTTGAAGTGAGAGCTTCAATTACACAGGACAGTTATAAGCTGTTTGTTTACGATTGTAAAACTACAAGTGGTCTCTATTACGTGGCTTTGATACTTTGGGTTAATAGGCCGACTTTCTTTTGACTTTGGCAACAACCTTTGATCATGTGTGCGTCAAAGGAAAGTTATTTTGGTTTTAATACTCTAATAAATAATATTCACTTCTCAAAATGATATTACTTGCACTAGAATTAACAAAACATCAATAACTGTCTTGCATTCATTTATCACAATGCTTCATGTAGTAAAGTAAAGTAGTAAAGTAATCGGTAAATTTATACCTTTGCAATAATAAAATACTTAAAATTCCAGCAAATATTATTTCCAGTTAAACTGGTTCAGTTATTCTAATCGGCTTTTCTACACTTTGCAAATCGTTATCATAGTGGCAAGAGTATTATGCGTTAATGAGATTATATGCCTCTGTTTTACAAAGCATAACTCACCTAGTGTTCTATAGTATTTAATATTGTTTGCATGGAGTAGTTATGATAAATAAATTGCACTTGTTATTGTATAAATACTTGGGCTTTCAAAATGAATAGTAGTGAGAACTTCATTGGAAAAAAATAACCATTCTTATTTGCACTTAACAAAAAAAAGTAGTTCAACAAATATAATCAATTTTAATCAATCAATTCAAACAAGTCATTTGTAAAAAAAGGCCATTAATCAGCTGTATTACAAATGTCGTATAGTTAACATTCAATGAAAACTGAATAATATACTACACTATAGGAACATACGAAACTGAAAAGTTACTATTCAGGTAACCTGACAGTATGAGAAATACTTATGATATCTAAAATAAAAGCGTAAATGAAATTAAAGCTAAGGCAAGGTGGATATAAACGTAATTTGACCAAAATTGACTACCATTTTGGTTTTTTTCGGATATGAAAGTAATTTCCTTAACCACGTCCCAAATGAGCCGAAATACCTCAGATAGAACGGCTTTTCCCCATCAAACAGTTTTTCTCATTGCTGCCTTTCGCATCAGATACTCCATCAGATACGTTTCCCATCGCAGTGTTTTCCCATATTTATTGTATTTATTTTCAGTTGTGATCACTATTCGTTTTAATCTACACTAAACAGTAACATGCTGTGTGTAGTCAGCCGGGACGCATAATAGTGTGTAATTGTAATACTACACATTAATGCAAGCTTTTGTTTTTCTATCCCTATATGCTCAAAGAAATTAATCCCGCTTGTCTGTTGCGATATGCTGCATACCGTACTGTATACATAATATATTATAGTAATGCCTCGACAATGCCAAGCAGAAGTACCGATAACTAATTACATGATAACAATTAAGTACCGTCTTAACAGAAAAATACATAAATATCCTAGAAATGCAAATAAAGCGTAAACATTAGGTCTTTGTTCACTGAAACTGCTGTCCCAGCGAATAAAGCTAAAAATATGGATATTCGATGTATCCTAATTGTCTTTTGCATAGCCTCGGCTTTAGCAATAAAACAAGAACCAAAAAGTCAATTTTTGGATGCGGATTCAAAATATTTGCTAACATGGCAAATCAATTTAGATGAAGAGAAAATAGATTTTGAAGTCTTGGTAGAGACAACAGGGTTTGTTGGGTTGGGAATTTCTTCTGGTGGCAAAATGGACAAAGCTGACATATTTTTTGGAGGCATTGCCAATGGGGTCCCGTACTTCATGGTAAGTGTCCAAACATAACTACAATATAAACAATTAAAGGAATTACATTTTATTTAATATGCAGGATATGCATGGAGTGGAACATGCTCCAATAGAAGACAATCATGTCGACTGGAATGTAGTGAGTGGATCAGAAAATTCTACCCATACTCATCTTAAGTTCTGGCGACTTTTAAATACTTGTGACGATCAAGACTTTCCTATTACGGTAACAGAATTAGTATTCGTAGATGTTACACATTTATAATAAACATCTAAGATTTTTGCAAAGCCGCGTTTACAACTTAAAACCTTAGAGTTTCAATAACACTGTATTTCAGCAGACAATCTTTCAAACAGTTATCCGATATGTAATCAACCTTCACCAGACTGTCAGTCATATAGTACAGACAATCAATCAAACCTCACCAGAGTATACCCAATATTCAATCAAAACTTACCAGAGAGTATCCGATATTCAATCAAACTTTTTCCAACAGTCAGTCAGACGCAAACAGAACCCAATATTCAGCCGAACTTCCTTTATATTTAGTCAGGTCTGTACCCCGACAGTGACTCAGGTCTGCAGCCCGACAGTCACTCAGGTCTGCAGCCCGACAGTCACTCAGGTCTGTAACCCGGCAGTCACACAGGTAGGTAACCCCGCAGTCACTCAGGTATGTAACCCGACAGTCATTCAGGTCTATAACCCGACAGTCTCTCACTTATGTAACCCAACAGTCACTTAGGTATGTAACCCGACAGTCACTCAGGTATGTAACCCGACAGTCACTCAGGTATGTAATCCCACAGTTACTCAGGTATGTGAACCGACAGTAACTGAGGTATGTAACCCGAGAATCAGCCAGCTCGGTAGCCCGACAGTTAGTCAGTTCGTTAACCCGACAGTCACTCATGTCTTTAAACCGATTGTCGGTCATTTCTTTAAAGCGACAGTGAGTCATTTCTTTAAACCGACAGTCAGTCATGTCTTTAAACCGACAGTCAGTAAGTTCTTTAAACAGACAGTCAGTCAGACAAAACCAAAATAATCAATGATTGCCGATTGCTTGTTCATTTTCCTTTTATTAATACGGTTTATTAAGTGGACGAAGTTCACTTTTGGTTTTATTTAGTCTAAGTTTTTTGTCAGTGGTATCGATTGCTCAAAAACCCATTGAGAATCAATCTTTCTAAAATAAATGAAGCATGAGAATAGCTTGGTCAACTTCGAAGAAGAGCACTCTGACCATTGACCTCCGAATAAAAAATAAAAGACGTTTTGCTAATTACAAAGCGATACCTTTTTTTATTATTAAGTAACCAAACTGTTATAGCTACCCTTCGCCCACTTTGCGACATCGATTGACCGGTTCATTTCTTTTAACAGAATGACACAACAAGACTAATTTGGTCCTTCGGCAACACTGATGATCTTGGCTATCATGGAGGCAGCAGAGGAACCGTATCTTTCAATTTCTTAGCTCCTGAGGAACCAGAATGGGATCCATCAAAGTAAAAACCTATCACTAAACTTTAAATAATTACTATCACCGATCGCATTTGAAACTTCCAGTCCATCTTTGGAAATTAATGAAATATATACAATCAATTTTTAATGGAGAGGTGTAAACGAATGAAACTCTTTGTCCAATGATTATCTATGAATCATTCATGAAATTTATAATAAGAAGTGGGCAGTGATAGAATTTTGACTTCAGCACAAAATATATAAATCAAAGATTACTATTGCATACGAAAGAAAATTTCTTTTACTTGAGACTTAGGAAATTTCCATCATTGGAAATGATAGAGTCTACCCAATTTCAATTTATGATCTTCTTTCAATATTCTTTTGAAACAATTTTGTTTTTTATTGCTATTTAGATATCAGCGATTTGATGTAACAACTAATTTAACGATGCTCAAAGAACAAACAACTTATTGGTGCACAATTCATAGAGGACCAAGGGTTACGTCAAAAAATCATATCGTATCGGTGAGTTTTTAATTGAAAGCAGAATAGCATTACATTGCACCCAATATATTGATTTTGCATTCACTGATATGCCATAGCACTGCTATTACAAAAAAGTAATCATTAATTTGATGAAAAATGTCTCTAATTATACATTTAACAGTTTGAGGCTTTTCTGGATAATGCCGACGCTTTAAAGTACACCCATCATTTTATACTAACAATGTGCAATGCCCCACCTGGAATGAATGCCACAGAATTATTTGACCACCACGTGGGTACAGAGGGAAATGAGTGCTACCTTCCAGAAAATCAAACTCTGCCTTTTGAGTACTGCAGAGAATATCTTTATGTTTGGGCATTTGGAGGAATGGTAAACTAATAATTACTTCTTACAACACATTCTTTACTTAACAAAAATACTAAAGTCTTCCGTGATATAAAGCTAGGTGAAGTATTAACACCTATTTTCTTATTTTACGTTTTCAGCCGTCTCGATTTCCAGAAAATATTGGTTATCCTTTTGGAGAGTCGGATCAAGCTATCTATTATATGCTTGAGGTACATTACGATAATCCAACTAATGTTGAAGGACTAGAATTTAAGACAGGATTGACAATTTACCATACGGATGCATTGCGGTATGTGCCAAACATTTGTTCTATCAAAAATTATTCAAATAAAGCAGTATCTCCAATTTTTGTCGAATCTTGAATTTAGGATACAGTTTAGAGTATATTAGTAATTAAATAGATGATCAGTGATGCTATCCAATATGAAAATTTTCCCAATGACAAACAGTGTAAATTCCAATTGAAACACCATGGTTACTATATAAGTGCATGTGCAGTTCATGTTCATGGCAATACTTTGTTTTATGTTTCATTTTGAATAAGAGATCATCACGATTGTAGTATGCCTACATTATATGTTTTCAGGGAAATAGATGCCGGCCTGATGTGGACAGTGCACGACGTAAATCCAGCTCTCATAATTCCTCCAAATACCCCGGACTTTGTCATCAGTACACATTGCGCTCCAACATGTACAAATAGATTTCCCAGTGAAGGCATTACGATTTTCAATGTACTCCTCCATTCCCATCTGGCCGGTATACATCATTTGTACATTACTTTAATATAGCATAATATTTTCTGCTTATAGCAAACACAGCTTAATTTCAAAGGATATTACTAAATTTTACACAAGAAACTCTATCTGACCATGTTATGATAACATTGTTATCCTTAACTCTTAATATTAAATGTGCTTAATATTATTCTTAATTCTTAAAATTAAATGGGATTTTTAGTATACTCTATTTGTCGGCTAGGTATATCAATTGACTAAGTTTCAAAAGCAAATCCTATAACTATTATTAAGAGGAGCGCAGCGAACTCTTTATAATAATGAACGATCTGTCTGTCTGTCTGTCTGTCTGTCTGTCCGTCTGTATGTTCGCGTTAAAGCTGGGCACGGCAACCAGCAGAGTTAGAGGTGGGCACAGTGACCCGCAATCAAATACTTTACGCTCACCGCGCGACTCTTTGTTACATCTGTGTTAACGGGTTTATTACTAATTAAATTAAGTTTCATGGTGACCAATCTCGTTCAATTGTTAAAATCTTGGAATTGTAACAGCCTTAATGCAAGGGAATTGGCAATAAAGGCATACAACATATTGCAAATCGATATTCGCTTGGTAAACAAAATTAGTAGGATAATTTTCAACTGGTGTACCCCAACATAACGTATTATAATTATACTAGCTTTTCTTTCTAACACACTTCTGCATTTTCTAGCACATTTTCAAATTTTCACATAATTGTACTCTTAATTTCCAAAATTCTAGTGATGTTCTCTAATATAGATTAGAACATTTTATAAATGGTATGTTGATTTTTATATTTTAGGACGAAAAATGAATTTCCGGCATTTTAGAAACGGTACAGAGCTTCCATGGATCCTAAAAGACGGAAATTATGATTTTAATTTCCAACAGAATGCGTTATTATGGGAACCGGTTAAAATTTTGCCTGGGGATCAAATGACTGTTGGTAAGTTAAATGTTAAGTTGTTTTAGTACACAATGTCTTAAATAAATATTGCCGACAGTTACTTTGGAAGCACAACACATTAAATTCTTTTATTTTTGTAGAATGTGTGTTTGACTCGACGGATAGAAATCATACTGTGATCACAGGTGGATATTCAACAAGAGAAGAAATGTGCGAGGTTAGTTTCGTTTTAATTTATGTTTCATAATGCATCAAGGTTAACAATAACAGTATTAATATTATTATGTTCTATATGCAACATAATTCCATTTACAGACAATATGGTGGTATTATCCAAAAATTTCTGTAAGTTCTTGTGGCAGCGTTTATCCTTTGACTACAGCGTTGGCTGAGTATGGAGTCACAAATTACACTTTGTGAGAAATAAATATTACAACAAAATTATATTGGGAAATTCCTTAGTTGAAATTTCAATACTTGAATTTTGACATGATTTTTTAAAAATTAATTACTTTTTATTTTCAGAATTCCAATCAGCACGGAAATTGACATGCCTTGGATTTTGAGTCCTGAATCGTTGGCTGGACCAAATGGAATGGATTTTATAACATCTCTAAACACTCGGTACAACTGGACTCAGGAGTATATTGATCATATGAGGGTCTCTCGACAGTATGGTCAGCATGAATTTCACTGTGCAATTGATGGTGAAGACTTAATTACTGGAAACGTTCAGTATCCAGAAATAGACAAGGAATACGCTCCACCTGGCATGTGCGTGCTTAATAACTTTGGCTTCAAACAAAATAATATTATGACATTGACAATTATATTAGCAATAGCAGTGATAATATTATAAATGAAAACTCGATTCAAAATAAACGTCGTCTAATTCCCATTTTTTCCGTGGCCATAGGACAAGAGACATTTACTGTCAACAATTCAGTTCATAATATCTGCATTTAACTCTGCCCACTCTGATCATAACCCAAATAACTGTATTAGTGACAATGCTCAATTTCTCATGCGATTGTGCTGCATATTATCACATCTTAGTTGATGAACCTTACAAGTTTATTTTTGTTAGTAAAAGATAATTTAGAGAAAATGTCGATCTTTGGAGATTTTATTACCAACTAACTACACTGCATACGTATGATGTTACTACAGAATTTTCTTAATAATGTATAAGTATACCATGGTCATAAATAAATGATTTGATGCCCCTAAGACTCTTAAAATTAAAATAACTCTGATTGGGACACATTACTTTATTACTCTGTTCCAAAAAGTTAAATGCAATTTAAAAAACACAATTCTGTACTAACTTGAATAGTATAGCCTTTTAGAAAGCATTTTAAGCATACTATTACTATATGCTGAAAATTATATTTTTGTAAATGAGTTGGTATAGCATGAGCATGATGCCAAATATCGTGAGGGGTGATCTCGTCACTTGCAACCCTAAATTCGAGAAAACAATTCTTTATCAGAAAAGGCATTGAGTCGTAAATAAATTTGATGTAGCGCTCTCGGCAAATAGGTAAGCTTTATGAATAAATGTTGATGAAAATACCAAAATTTATTGGGTTTAGTGAGACAAAATGTAGGTTTTGCAATATTATTTGAAAAATTATTAGGAATTTTACAATATGCATTAGTTTTGACAACATAGAAATGAAAATTTCTTTAGCTTCGCTCGAAAAAGTCATCTATCCAATGTGTTTTTCTGAAAGCTTCATGAAGCCAATGTTATAACTGACAAACTTATCACACTCGGTGAAACAGTTTACATTTGGAATCATTTGGAATGCAATTACATTTGACAGTTATAAGCTGTTTTTTACGATTGTAAAACTACAAGTGGTCTCCATGACGTTATTTTGATACTTTGGGTTAATAGGTCGACTTTCCTTTGACTTTGGCAACAACCTTTGATCATTTGTGCGTCAAAGGAAAACTATTTTTGTTTTATTACCACAATAAATTATGTCAACATCTCAAAATGGTATTACATGAACTAGAATTAACAGAACATCAATAACTGTCTTGCATTCATTAATCACCATACTTCACTCACCCGACAAATAGTAAAGTTTGTAATCAGTAATTAAATTAATACCTTTGCAAAAATAAAATACTTAAAACTCACTAATTGACAATATTATTTCCAGCTAAACCAGTTTAAATCGGCTTTATCACACTTTATAAAACACTATCATAATAACGTGAGTATTATTATGTGATAATTAGATTATGCCAGCTTATAAACTACTTTTTTCGAAATATAAAAATATTTGTATATTACAAAGCATATCTATAGTGATTATATTTACTACTGCTTTCCATGGACAGGTTAGGATTACAAATTTATGAATAAATTGCACTTCACGTTATTGCATAAACACTTGAGCTTTCAAAGGAAGTGTAATGAACTTCATTGAAAATAACACTTCATTTTCCTATTTAATAACAAACAATAATACAATTATAGATTATCAAGCTCCAGCAATTATAATCCATTCCATATCAATTAGTCACACAAAAGCCTTTGTAACGCAAGGCCGTTGATCAGTTGCATTACAAATGTTGAGTGGACAACATTCAATGAATAGTGCTGCTACACGTCTCTGAGAAACGCGAATATGAAAAGTTGTAATTTATTTTCCATGTTGCCTGAAAGTAAGAGAAATATTTATGGTATCTAAAGACTTAATTAAATTTCGATAGCCGTAAATTATTAAAAAACATTGGAAGTAGATAAACATTGATAATATGAAATAAAAGCTACGTGTATTACGAATATTTGTTTTTATAACTTCCGCATGACATAACAATGTATTTACAGTGCATTTGCTTATTTATTTTTTCTTATATTTATTGCAATTACTTATACTAAAGCAATAATCACGTAGCAATTGGTATGAGTTTTCTGGTCAAAAAGCCTTGCCTAACACAACAGAGTTGAAGTTTTGAAAAAAGATGATTGAGCATGAAAGGTTAGGTTTTGAAAAAGGAATTGAGAGAGGGAGATAGAAATTACTGATCACCTCTCGGTAAAGAGAGATGAGAAGCTCTCAACTCAACTCTCAATTTGGAATGAGAGGTGAGGTGAGAGAAGGAGTTTTAAAAATGGAGATGTGAGAGGTTCTGTTGCGCCCATTGAGAGTGAGAGTCATGACGTTACAGTAAAGAGTAATGCGAGGGTACATCTCAAAATTCACTTAAATTTCGATCTCTGGATTCTTATCGCTGTCTACTTCTAATTTATCTTCATCTGCATTCTCATTTTCTACGTATTCTTGAAAAAATTGGCACCTTGTATAACTCACTACTTTGATCGGAGCGACGGCGTTGTTTATTTGCCATTGCCTTCCTAAGGTTCAGAACTTTATTCTAAGTCTTGTAATGAATCATAATACATGTCAACACAATTCTCTTTTGTACTTTGAATTCAAAATTTTGATAAAAGAATTAATGTTGAAAAATAATACTTCATTAAATTGTGAAGCAACTTATCAGGAATTTAAAGGTTTACACGTTAGTAGAAGTGCTTGTAGATTGGATATTTTTTACTTGCCACGTTGCCACGCATACTATGCATCATATTTTATAATGCCTCATTAATATCAAACAGAACGACTACCGATAAACAATTAGCTGATAACGATTAAGTACCGTCTTAGCATAAAAATACATAAATATCCCAGAAATGCAAATAAAGGGTAGATATTATGCCATTGTAACCTGAAACTGCAGTACAAGCTAACAAAGCTAAAAATATGAGTATTCGATGCACTCTGATTATCTTTTGCATAGCTTCGGCTATGGCAACAAAACAAGAACCAAAAAGTCAATTTTTGGATGCAGATTCAAAATATTTGCTAACATGGCAAATAAATTTAGATGAAGAGAAAATAGATTTTGAAGTCACCGTTGAGACGACAGGATTTGTTGGGCTGGGAATTTCTTCTGGTGGCAAAATGGACAAAGCTGACATATTTTTTGGAGGCATTGTCAATGGGGTCCCTTATTTCATGGTAAAGTCTCTTACATATTACTGCAGTGTAAATAATTAATGGAATGGAATTTTATTTTATTTCAAAGGATATGCATGGAGTGGAACATGCTCCAATAGAGGACAATCATGTCGATTGGAATCTAGTATCTGGATCAGAAAACTCTACCCATACTCATCTTAAGTTCTGGCGACTTTTAAATACTTGCGACGGTCAAGACTTTCCTATTACGGTAACATAATTAGTATTTGTAGATGGGTACATAAATATTTTACGAATTTAATAGTTTCAAATGATGTATATTTATAATAAATTTCCAAGGTTTTTTGCAAAGCCACCTTTACAACTTAATTGAACATTTTCGTATTTTTAGGCCGCCTACGTAGCGGGCAATGCTCATTTTTCTAAAATATATTTCTTTTAATAGAATGACACCACAAGACTTATTTGGTCCTACGGAACCACAGATAATCTTGGTTATCACGGAGGCAACAGAGGAACGGTATCTTTCAATTTCTTGGCTCCTGAAGAACCAGAATGGGATCCATCAAAGTAAAAATCTATCACTACATTTTAATAATTAAATAATTATTAACACCAACAAAACTTAAAACTTCCATTAAGTTTTTCAAAAAATGGTGAAATATTGATAATCTGTTTTTCATGGAGTAGTGTAGCGAATATAATTAAATAACCAATTATAACAGATTCTATGAGTAAATCATGAATATTATGATAAAAAGTGGGATAAAATATAAAGAAAGATATAAGATACAAATATAAAGAAAGATAAAATATAATTTTGAACTAAGTACAAACTAAAAATTTAAAGAATAATATTGCACACGAAGAAGATGTCTTTTGTGTCAGAAACAAAGGACATTTCCATTATTGGAAATGTTGCTAAATCCAATCTAAACTTATATTTTTCACTATCCCTTTTAAGCTATTTTATTTCGTATAACAGTAGTGTACCCTACTTTAGATATCAAAGATTCGACGTAACCACTAATTTTTTTAGACAAGCCGACAGACTGAGGGCCGAAGGGAAACCGGTGCCCCCACGTCGTCGTGCCAAAAAACCTGGCCCCGCACCACAACAAAATGGAAACCCGGAAGGGCGAAAAAGGAAAGAAAGGGAGAGTGGAGGCGAGCCCACGGGCGACTCCCCTCCTAAGAAAATTAATAAAACAAGAGCAGACGGCCAAGGGACATCGAGAGAAGCCCAGGCCCAGGATCCACACAGAGTGGTGGTTACGGACAAAGAATACTCCTTTGTCTCAGAGCAACAACTCCAGCAACTAAAAGAATTTCTCCAGACACGAATGGTGGCATACCAAGGCATGGACTTGGTCGGAGGAGTCAAGGGTAAACCTTGGAGGTGGGACGATTGGGGGCATATCCCGTGTAGCACAGAAGCTGCACAGAAGTGGATGATTGCCCAGATCAAGGATTTCAGGAATGAGGAACTAATAGGGTGGGCGGGGTACCCAAAAAAGAACTTGGAGTTATTCATTAAATGTGCCCCCCCACCTGAAGACTCGCCTGATCTCAAATTAATTTTTGGGAATTTAAACAAATTTGCAAAGGGACTTCAAGTCAGGCTTGGTCAACCAATTAGGTATGCCGTCCTGAAGAAGAGCTTTTGGCAGCAGAAGGCGAAGGGCTACTACTACAATCTCTGGGTGGAGGAGGCTTTTTTTGATCTCCTCAAACCAGAACACGAGGGACACTCAGAATTTAAAATATTCAGCCTCTGGTACACTCTGAACTGCAAAGTAGGAGAGCGCCTGGGGGCAGTGGCAAGGGACCCACGGGACCCTCAATAACCAACACAACATCACTACTCCAACAACGGAATGAATGAGATTGGTATGAATGGTTTTTCTTCTTTTCATCTTTTTCTTCTAATCAATAATTCTCGAATGGCAACAGAGAATCCGAGGCATATTGATATGCTGGATTCAAAAATCAAATTGTTGGCAGTCAGCAATTGGAGCCCAACTCCCTATTTGGTGCTCCAGTTGAACGTCAACAGACATGCAAATCGAATGCGGGCGGGCGGGTGGGCTTGCCTGCACTCAGAAAAGAAACAAGTAGTGGTGAGGGACTTGTACAAAATAATTATTTTGGAAATAGCGCACTCACATTACAAAACTAAACAATATGGAGTACATAGGGATCGATGACTCAGATTATTGGACCTAATGTAAGTTCACCTAACTCCCCCAATGTGAACTTCCTCCAAATTAACCTACAACACTGTCATGCAGCCACAGCACTTCTGGCAAAGAAGGAGTTGGGACAAACATACGTTATTCTAATTCAAGAACCTTACGTCTTTAAGGGGATGGTGAGGGGCTTGAATAGGAAAGGGAAAATGCATGCTGCGGAAGGGCCCTTGGGCCCCAGGGCATGCATTATAACCTCACCGAACATTGTGGCCTGGCCTTTAATGGACTTTTGGACAAGAGACCAGATAGCAATAACAATTAGAGAAGGAAAGCGAAACATAGTGTATGTCTCCGCATACCTACCCTACGAAGAGCAATTGCCCCCTAAGCCTCTAGAGAACCTAATTGAGTTCTGTGGGAGGCAAGGGCTACCGATAGTGATTGGCAGTGATGCCAACGCACATAACGAGATTTGGGGGAGCACTGACACGAACATAAGAGGAAGTGCACTCCTAGAGTTCATCACAACGTCAAACCTCAATGTAGCTAATAGAGGCCACACTCCCACCTTTGTGAACTCTATGCGCAAAGAGGTAATTGATATAACAATAACCTCAGACGACATGCTTGATAGCATAGTGGGATGGCGGGTGGAGCCAGAAGGAACACTCTCCGACCACAGATATATCAGATGGGAAACTGACCTCGGGAAATGGGCTCCTATCTCGTATAGAAACCCAAAAAGTACAAACTGGGATTTATTTGAGGTAGAGGCCCAGCAACAATTAGCGCTGCTATCAACAAATCAGATAATTACGGCAACCGAGTTAGACAGCAGAGTAAGGGGCATCACTGGGGTTCTCCTCGGAGCCTTTTACAAATGCTGCCCACTCAAAACAATAACCACCAAACATTACGTAGATTGGTGGTCAAATGAAATCTCCACATTAAGGAAGAAATACCGGGGCATACAAAAAAAGTATGACCGAGGTTTCAATGTTTCCAGGGAGGAGCTCAAAAGAGTTCGTAACGAATTCAAGAAAGTTCTCCGGAAAGCAAAACGGGACTCCTGGAGGAAGTTCTGTTCGAGTATTTCCAACACCAGAGAGGCGAGTAGAGTAAGCAAAATTTTACTAAAAGGTCCCAAAAAATCTTTGGGCCCCTTGGAATTGGCCAATGGGAAATTCACTCAATCAATGCATGAATCTTTGCAAGTGCTGCTGGACACTCATTTCCCATCAGACCCAAATAATGGGGAGATGAGAATCGAGTGGCAGGTGGATGACTATTCTACTGTAGAAGAAATCATTACAGCAGATGATATAAAAAGGGCGATTAGGACATTTGCTCCCTACAAGGCAGCAGGTGATGATGGAATCACGCCGGCCATGATGCAGGGTATAGCAAATGAACTAAGCAAGCACCTAGAGCCAATATTTAAAGCAAGCCTGGTGCTGGGCGCAATACCCAGTACTTGGAGGACTACGAAGGTAGTCTTCCTACCAAAACCAGGGAAACAAAGCTACCAAAAAGCGAATGCTTGGAGACCTATCTCTTTGACTTCCTTTCTGCTGAAACTTCTTGAAAGGCTAGTAGACTGGAAGCTGAGATCAGGGCCTCTGATGGACAAAATGATCAAATACGGTCAATATGCATACATAAAGGGCGTCTCTACTGAAGCAGCATTGCACCAGCTGGTAGCTCGGATAGAGATGGCACTTAAAGCAAAAGAGCTAGCTTTAGGGACCTTCCTCGATATAGAGGGAGCCTTCAGTCATGCAACATTTTCAGCTATTACTGATGCAATGCGCAGAGAGGGGATCGATGCAGTATTGGTCCGATGGACCGAACGCATGCTGATGGACCGCACGGCACTTGCAGAAGTTGACAACTCACAACAAGAGAAACTGGTTGAACGAGGGTGCCCACAGGGAGGGGTTTTATCACCCTTATTGTGGAACCTCGTAATACTAGAACTACTGGAGGAGCTTCATAGCCTTCGGAATATTCATAAACAAGCATATGCTGATGACCTAAGCACCCTACAAGTGGGTATGGACCCAAATACGGTAAGGGACCTTTCCCAAAGGGCACTAACAGTAATAAACGAATGGTGCAAGAGGAGGCAGCTGTCTATCCACCCCGAAAAGATTGATGTCATACTTTTCACCACAAACCAATTCATTAAAATGAAACCACTCATTCTGGAGGGCAAAGACATACCTTTCAAGAATGAGGTAAGGTACTTGGGCGTTATATTGGACAGAAAACTGACATGGAAAGCCCATTGTGACCAAAAATCTAAGGAAGCATTAACAAAGTTATACCAGTGCAGAAGGGCTCTGGGAAAATCCTATGGACTTTCCCCCAAGACGATCAGCTGGCTATACACTGCGGTTGTGAGGCCTGCACTCACCTACTGTAGTGTAGTATGGATAACAGCAACTGAAAATGAACAACGAATGAAAACACTGAGGGCAGTACAGCGTACAGCACTGTTAATGATAACAGGAGCAATGCGTAGTTCACCCACAGCAGCTCTGGAGTGCATAACAGGCATTCCTCCAATAGAGATCTTTCTTAAAGAGTCTGCAATATCAACATCGGCTAGGTTACGCGATACTGGGAAGTGGCTTCATTGGCATGGACGAGGACGTGGTAACCGGTTAAATCATGTAGACTTACTAAAAAATCTGTGGGACGGGATACCGGGACTAGCATTGCCCTGGGAACGTATACCACAAACTAAACTGGCTTCGGGGAACCTCGAAACCCGATGGGACTCCATAAAATCATCTACGGAAACAAAAATGATCCTAGAACCATCAGAAAGGCGTGTAATATGCTATACAGATGGGTCAAGGATCAATGATCACACGGGGGCAGCAGCTGTGATGTACTTCCCACAGGGCCAATTTCAAGTTGCCCAATCGCTAGGAAGACACGTCACAGTT
The DNA here is from genome assembly GCA_020352615.2 of Yoshiicerus persimilis. Taxonomy (NCBI): domain Eukaryota; kingdom Metazoa; phylum Arthropoda; class Collembola; order Entomobryomorpha; family Tomoceridae; genus Yoshiicerus; species Yoshiicerus persimilis. Next base: position 80,423,333 of record CM036940.2, read on the forward strand.
TTCCAATCTGAGGTATACGCCATCATAATGGCAGTAAACGAACTATCCCAACGAGGATGGGAAGAAGAGGTCATAATCTACAGTGACTCAATGAGTGCCATTAAAGCACTAGCCGGGGACTACACAGAGTCATCGCTGGTGGCCGAATGCTCTCAGGCAATAGCCAGAGCAACATGCAAAATCCTGATACACTGGGTGCCCAGTCACACTGGAATACCAGGCAACGAATTAGCAGATCAAATAGCGAAGGAAGCGGCGGGGACCATTCCCTGTGGGCCCGAGCCCTTTCTTCCTATTTCCTCTAGAAGCTGCAAAACTATGATTGGGAGTTGGGCATCTGCCCAACACACCAAAACCTGGAAAAATAGACCAGACTGCAGACAGGCAAAAATTTTTCTGCCTACTCCCAAAAGGAGGATCAGTAAATACTGCCTTAACTTAAATAAAGCATCCTTAAGGAGGCTTACACAAATGATCACAGGGCATTGTCACCTGGCAAAACATATATCAATTATAACGAAACAGGGGTCACCCCTCTGCCGCTCTTGTGGCTTAGAGGACGAAACGCCTGAGCACATTGTGGGCCAATGCCCGCGATACGCAATGAATAGAAGTATATACTTGGGTTACTGCATAATACCGACTACCAACCTCTTTGAGATACCCTTTTCTTCAATGCTAAGGTTTTATACCGATGCTAGTCGAGAAGCTGGTTAACCCTACAGTAACCTGTCCCGAGGAGTTGGCAATGAGCCCGATCAAGTGGCCTGAGCCCTGGACACTTTCTTCTTATAGAATGTTGTTCACCTCTTATAACAGAACAGAACAGAACCACTAATTTAACGATGCGCAAAGAACAAACGACTTATTGGTGCACTATTCATAGAGGACCAAGGGTTGCGTCAAAAAGCCATATCGTATCCGTAAGATTTTAAGTCAAAGCAAACATTATTACTTTTTACCCACCGTATTGATACTAATTGTACATTTACTAACTTGTCGTAATAAAGGCCCAAAAAGAGCAGCTATTAATTTGACGGCTAATTTCTTTCCAAATAATATATTTAACAGTTTGAGGCATTTCTGGATAATCCAAGCGCTTTAAAGCACACCCATCATTTTATACTAACAATGTGCAATGCCCCACCTGGAATGAATGCCACAGAATTATTTGACCACCACGTGGGTACAGCAGGAAACGAGTGCTACCTTCCCGAAAACCAAACTCTGCCTTTCGAGTACTGCAGGGAATATCTTTATGTTTGGGCATTTGGAGGAATGGTAAACTAGTAATTACTGCTTACAACGTTACAACTCATTCTTTGCGCAACAAAGTAAATACTAAATTTTATTAGCATGATATAAAATTGAAATTACCACCTATTTTCATATTTTGTGTTTTCAGCCGTCTCGATTTCCAGAAAGTGTTGGTTATCCATTTGGAGAGTCGGATCAAGATATTTATTATATGCTTGAGGTACATTATGACAACCCAACTAATGTGGAAGGACTAGCATTTACGACAGGATTGACCATTTACCACACGGATACTTTGCGGTATGTGTCAAATATATGTTCTTAGGATAGAAGAAATTGCGCCAAAATTTCTAAGGGAAAAACCATTTTATACAAATAATGTTTTTGGCTATAGGTGTTTATTTTAGTGCTACTATTCAATTTTACACTGTAAAGTGCTAGGAAAATTTTAAAATAGCTAATTTTACTTAATCTTACGTGAAATTAAATGTTTAGGAAGAGGTCTGTTTGATACTATTCTGTTATTATAGTCTACAATCAGAAGGGTTAATCATTGCCCCAGGTCAGATATTAGCCAGTTTTCGACCTTGCAGGTTTCAATGACTTTTCAATCACCCACCCAAGATTAAGATAAACCCTATTCAATTCTAATATTATGACCATAGTACATTGCCATAGCACAGACAAATATTCTCCAACCTATGAACATGAGCAACGAATTGGAAATATTTTATCTTTTGTTTAGCAGATAAAAATATTATGTGGAGGCAGTGATGCTATTTAAATACTCTAGAAAATATAAAGGGAAAGGAAAATGGATAAGAAAAGGTGAAGAAGCACACAATTCTAGAAAAGACATGAGATGTAATGTAAATGTAACTTTTTAACAAATCTAGTTTAAAAAAGGATCTCAGGAGCCTTCTTAAAGCCGTCGCACAGAGGTGCCTTAAATATCATGACAATTCTTTAAATATACTACTGGTTGCATACAAGTATTTGAAGGAAAGTTCAAAGAGAGTTTTTAGAGGACTCATTTGCATTCGAGTTCTTACTTTATTTCATTTCGCCCCACAATTATACGTTACATATTTTAGGACGAAAAATGAATTTCCGGCATTTTAGAAACGGTACAGAGCTTCCATGGATTCTAAAAGACGGAAATTATGATTTTAATTTCCAACAGAATGCATTATTATGGGAACCTGTTAAAATTTTGCCTGGTGATCAAATGACTGTTGGTAAGTTGGTTTTTAGTACGCAATCTCATCCATAAATATTGTCTACAGTTACTTTGGAAACGCAACACATTAAATTCTTTTATTTTTATAGAATGTGTGTTTGACTCGACGGATAGAAATCACACTGTGATTACAGGTGGATATTCAACGAGAGAAGAAATGTGCGAGGTAAGTTTTGTTTTCATTTGTTTCATAATGCATCAAGGTTGACGTAAAAGTATATGTTCTATATATTATATAATTCCATTTACAGACAATATTCTGGTATTATCCAAAAATTTCTGTACGTTCTTGCGGCAGTATCTATCCGTTGAGTACAGCGTTGGCTGAATATGGAGTCACAAATTATACTTTGTAAGAAATAAGCAGTTTAACAAAATAATAGTTTGGAATTATTAGTAGACATTTAGATACTTGAATTTTGACATGATTTTCTTTAAATTAAATTATTCATGTAGCCCAATAAAAATAAAACTTTAATAATTTAATTTAGAATGACTAAATAAAATTTGTTTCAGAATTCCAATCAACTCGGTAAATAAAATGCCTTGGATTTTGAGCCCTGAATCATTGGCCGGGCCAAATGGAATGGATTTTATAACATCTTTGAACACTCGGTACAACTGGACTCAGGAGTATATTGATCATATGCGGGTCTCTCGACAGTATGGTCAGCATGAATTTCACTGTTCAATTGTTGGTGAAGACACGATCACTGGAAACGTTCAGTATCCAGAAATAGACAAGGAATACGCTCCTCCTGGCATGTGCGTGCTCAATAACTTTGGCTTCAAACAAAATAATATTATGATATTAACAATAATATTAGCAATAGCAGTGATAGTATTATAAATGCAAACTCGGTAGAACGCAGATTTAAATTTCGTCATAATCCTATTCCTCTTCCTCAGGCATACGACAAAATATATGGCCTGTCAGCAATTCTGCTCATATTGTATTTGTATTTGACTCTATTCCCGCTAACCATAACCCTAGGTTCAATTATTATTATTCATTATCATATTATCAAGCATACCATAGTTATTATTACCAGTAAATTTTTGTTTGTAAAAAATCAGCCAAAAACTTACTTCATAATTTATATAAGCTTATACTTAAAAGAAATGGTTTCCCAATTTGGGAGACCATTCTGGCATGCAGTATTATTTCGTCATTTACGGTAATATTATCATGATGTCAATTTTTAAGTATTTCTCATTCTGAATGAGAATGAGATACACGGTGCTCCGAATAATTTAACAAAAACCTATGAATGAGATAACCGTTAACATTTTGGTTTTCAAAATTTCGCTAATCTTATAATGTTGGAAATGTATTTTCAAAACAACCTACATAAATTGTCCACAACTTTTAGAAAGTACTGTTGCTTTATATGTAACTAGTTTTCGTTGTTATAAGCAAATTATAATTATAAACATATATAATTACAAGCAAAATACGAATAAAATAAGAGAATTTACGCAAGATGCTTCTCCGATGTCTTGATTACATTATAACATTCTTTAACATCCATTAATTGTCCTAATTAGTTCTGCATAGCAGAAGGTACCTATATGGGAAATAAATGGTGACAATGGGTTTATTTGTACTACAAATTTCCAGACCCATTTGCACGTCAATAAAACTTTTCGCAAATAGCAGCAATATATCACATTTTCTCAGCTTATAGAAATTATTCCTTTTATTGAGTAATTATGTTTTTTTGACAACATTTGAACGGATTTCATATATATAGAAATCCAAGTGCGATAATTTAATCGCAAAGTCGTAGCCCATTGGACACTGAAAAATAAAAACCGCTATAAGGTCGGAATAAGGTCGGAGTATAACATTTTCATAAAATCCAACTCAGGTTCCCCCTCCCCCCCCCGGAACTCGAACTCGGAACCCTATGCATACAAAAAACCATAACCATGAGTTTGGTGTTCCTAGTGTACATTTTTACACTAAAGGTACTTCCATTTTCATGTTTATTGACTTTATTATATGTCTTCAAAAATTACTAGTCATGTAATAATGGATTATGGGCTAAATTCCACATTAATAACACCAATTGGATATTGGATAACATTTCAGGTTTTTATGGCGACAGAGCAAAAACCCAAAAAGTTTTTCCTTCCCTGAGACAGTGAAGACACCAATTAGCAGTTTCCCCGCAATCACTAAATCCAAGGAGCTATAAAAAGGCTTGACAAAAGGTTTGGTCTTTATTTTACGTATTCATTTGTGGAATACTACAGACTATTTCAATAGAGTCGTAATTTTTGTAATTTTTTTCTGTTCTAAGGTATTGTTGAACATTAATAATCTCATCTCACATAGTAAGCCCATGTGGATGCGGATGTGATTAAGACTGAAGTACTACCGAGATCAAAGTATCGACTTGGTGGATTTGAATGTTAAATTTGCAGAGGTTTGCTAGACCAGATTTTTTCAAATCGACACGATTACAATTGCAAAACCATTGCAGGCGAAATATGTATGTATGTATGTATGTATGTATTTATTAATTGAATATAGCTTACAGCGATTCAATACACGTTACAAACATTAATTAATTACATTTTTAGAATGGCAATGTTAGCAGGAGGAAATCCTATTCATGACGACACCGAACCCCCCCCTACTAACATCCTTAATACATTATATAACACAGTAAGATTCAGCCTTCCATAAACATACAAAATCAGATCCTCCATTCACCACACCCACAAACTACCAGAAACTGGAACACAATTAATACTGACCAGGCGAAATATAACCATTATAAGGAATATTTAACAAATCACACTAGTATCCGCGGAGATCTGCCATACAGGACTTACATTGAGTAGTAGACGAAAGAATTAGTAGACCCTGCACATATACTTCCAGAAAAATCATTACAGTATTATAATTATTAGTACATACAAATATGAGAAAAAAGACCATGAAAAAATCTTATATTAGTATATACCTGCCTTGGGTCTTTATAGGCTTACAGAAGTTACGCCAATACTCATGTATTAGCGGAGCTTCTCCTTGAGACTGAGACAATATGCAGATGTAAAAATTTGAGTTTGCGGGTGACCCTTGTGACTGACCGAAAGTGAGCTGAATGTATAGAATTGAAGCATGTCGATTTACTCTCAGAAGAAAGCACGGACCAGATGGGTAAGACCAAGGATCTGCTTGAGCCGACTAGAAACCATTCCATCCTCATGAATGTCGACTTACAGCACGTAAAGGTACAGCGACTCTCCTCACCCAAGATCAGATTACACCCAACACAACTGGAGTTAATGTAGACGGTGTCTCCAAGAGTAGGAAAAGCCTCATTTGCATACCGCCACAAATTCCTATGTAAAGTCCTCCGCGATAAGGTTCGGCCATCTTCCAATTATGATGTTTCGGCGAGGCACTTCACAAAAACCGAAAAAACGGGTAAAAGTCCTCACTTTCACGCAGAATTGTCACTCCCACCGTACTGGTCACCTCACAGGGCCACTGCACCACTCAAATTTTACTAAATTCGGCCGATTTATACCACTAAAAAAATTTATTTTGCGGAGAGCAGTACAGACGTATGTGCTCACCCGACAGAGTCTCAAGAAGAAGTCCTGCAGGCGAAATATATGGAGTGGCATTCACTACAAGACATGCATTAAGACGCCACAGACTTTCACACATTGGAGAAAAGTTGTAAACAAAGAAATAGTGGAGTAAATGTTACACATTTTCGAACACCTTATAATTCTATATGAAAACCAACAAAAGAGAACGACCTTACAAATGCGATATCTGCCCAAGGAGTTTTACTAATATGGAAAATTTGAGGAGTCATGGAGGCTACACGCCGAGCACAACAAAGTGAGGCGTCCACATTTTACATAAATACTGACAAGTAAATTATCTGATTTCTTTAGTTTTACTACTTTTCTATTTTTAACTGAAAATGGAAAAACCTTTGAATTCCATAAAGCCGATTCAGATTACAGGTGATCAACGTCAACCGCAAAGCTGTCTTTCTACATATCACAATTTTATTCCAAAGGAAGAATCTTTTTCTAATGTGGCGACGGATTCTATTGAAGAAAGTGTCTTGTCATCTTTTAAGGAAGACTGTGATGGGAACCCAATAGACCCATCAGTCACAAAAGCTACTCAAGAGCACTTGAGCTCTGTAAATAATGGAAATTCGAGTTCTGTTATCAAAAGTACGTTGAAAGTACCAAATTATGTTTCTAAATCCATTTAATTTCTCTAAAATGAATTTTTCTAAAATTTTAACATAGCAGCCTTTATTTTAATATTGTATTGTCTAAACACTTACTTCTTTCCGTTTGATAAAAATTTTCCGAGGCACTACTTAACGTTTTTTGTGAATTCCATATTCAATTCAATCTAGGTTTTTTTCCCTGGGATTGGAACGAAATAAAGTATTACTGATATTATTTATTTAAGTTTACGGTCCCTGCGAGCTTTCGGCCATGGACTCAATGTAGTACCGATAATCGTTTTTTTCACCCGAAATGTAATATTAGATATTTTAACATTGTTGAAAGCAATATTCTTTTTAAAATTACCCAATCAGATTTGTCAATTTACGTGAAATTTAAGAGAAATGGAATTTTTGACCAGTAATGCTGTTTTTGTAATTATTTTAGATTCACCTGATAAGAATACGAATGCACCGAGGTCTGACACTGGATTTGGTAGATTTGATTGTGAAGTTTGCAAAAAGAAGTTTAGCAGACAGGACTACTTAAGACGTCACAACTGTACCAGTGAAACATTTTACTGTGAAACATGTGGTGTGTCATGTACCAGAAAATCTTCATTACAACGTCACCTTTTAATCCACACTGGGGAAAAACCTTACAAATGCGACATTTGTGGGAGATCATTTGCAGGGGTAAGCAATTTACGAGGGCACCTTAAGACCCACACTGCACAGAAACCGCTCCAATGTGCCAACAGTAGTCATAATAATTAAGAAATTCCTGAGAAATAACTTTTTTTGTAATAGAGTTGCTAATTTTCAATAATTACATTAATATAATTATTACTAAAGGAATTAAAGAAATATAATTTAGCAGCTTATGTTCGTACATCCCTAACCCAAATTTTAAGTGTTAGCGTTTTTTTGGTAAATGGGGAAATTGGCAAAATATTTAAGATGGATCTCTGTGCTCTGAAAGAACTCCTTCTAAAAATCCGAACTCTTAAATTTCCAAAATTCAAAATATTGTTTCCAATTGTAAAAGTAGTTATCACAATACACTTATCAGCTCGTTAATTAGAATATCCAGTTCCATTCAGATCCATTTTGTGACTAACTGTTCAATTATTACGACTGGATGCCCAACTACAAGAATTACAAAAGTTTACTAAGCAAATTGTTAACAGACTATCCGACAAAATTACAAATAAAGTTGACATTACTGGCAAACTGATTCTTCCAATATTCAAAATTATGATCCTTTCACGATTCCTCCTCAAGCTACTCAAGCTAATAGGACCGGGGCACTCACACAGCTCCGATGTTCAACAGTCACCATGTCATGAATTGTTTACAAATGACATTGTCAATTCGGATTTGACTTTTAATACTATTGAGGATTCCTTAAATGAAAATAGCTTTTCATCCTTTCAAAAATGTGAAGACACATCTTTCTCCCCCTCAGCTATTAAATCCAAGGGACAGCCAAAAAGCTGGGCATAAGGTTTGTTCTTTAATTTTCCTTTCCAGTATAATAATAATATATTTATAAATATTAATATCCATCCACTTAAAATATATTTAAAAATATTATTTATCTGTTTCTTTGACCTAATGCAAACTTTTAATTTCATCAATTTTCTTATTAATAAATTAATGAAATGTTGGCTAAATTTTCAGATGCAACCGCAGATGTGAGTACTAAGACTGAAGTTCTGAGTTCAAAGACTCAATTTAGTAGATTCGAATGTGAAATTTGCAAAACGAAGTTTGCACGACCAGATTTTTTAAGTCATGACTGCATGAAGGAAATGGTTTCTTTGACAGGATGATAGTATGTCTTTGCCCTGTTCTGTCTACAGGTACTTTTATCAGTGAAGTGTGACAATATACAGCAATACGAAATTAAGAAATTTTTAAAGCCTTCTATATAGATTAATTGTGAATTCAATTTAAATTAACTATATTTATCAGTGGTTGTTTAAAGGTAGAGGTACTTTATTATTACTGTTTTTAAAGTAGTATGATTGTATGATTGTGATTGACAGTACTATATATATATTATTACTATTCAACATTTTCATTTCTTTTGTAGCAAGCTGCCTTGACAATCTCTAACTAGGCGATGCCGATGCCTCACATTGTTTAAAAAAGATTAGACTACAGATAGGAAATGAGGATTTAATTCATTGAGTAGAATAACTCAATGCTTTGATTTGAAAGTGTTACATATTCATCTAGTAATCCTATTTTTAAATTAAGAAAGTTATCACCTAGTTAGGAAATTACATTGTCTAGGCACCTTGATGTGCATTGTGTAGAAATAACTAGCGCTAGTAACATACTACTCTTAACTATACAGCTAGTCAAGTGTAATCTTACGACATTTGTAATGTTTCTTGTGCTGATTTAATAAACTTGTTCGAGCAAAGCTTTTGTTGCAAATGTCACACTTGTAAGGTTTCTCACCAGTATGTATTGCAATATGTTGTTCCAACACACTAAAACGACCAAAGGACAATCCACACAGCTGACATTTGTGCTTTTTCTTGCTGTGAATCACTTTGTGCTGTCTCAATTGTGTAGCAGCCTTAAACGACTTGCCACAAATCTCACACTGAAAAGGTCTTTCCTCAGTATGAGTTGTTGTGAAATGATAAGTTAGACCGGTTTTAGTAGCAAGTAATTTTCCACAAATTGTGCATTTGAATGTCTTTTCTTTTTGGGTATGGGTCTTCGAATGTACTTTTAATGTGCTTAGAAGAAAAAATGTTTTCTGGCAAATGGAGCATTTGTGTGTTTTCTCTCCACTGTGAATTTGTTTGTGCGAATTCATCTGACCAGGACGGGGAAAGCCTTTTCCACAAATGTCGCACACATGTTGAAATCCAGTATGGGTTTTCATATGAGTACGTTTGCTACTACTTTGGGTAAACCTACGGTCACAAATGTCACACTTGTATGGCTTATCCCCAGTATGGACCACATAGTGCAATTTAAGTAAAGTGGTGGACACGAATGTTTTTCCACAAACCTCACATTGAAAAGGTTTTTCTCCACTATGATTTTTCTTATGATTTGTTAGTCCCTCTATCCTCTTAAACGCAACGCCACAAATGTCGCACTGATGTGGTTTTTCCTCAGTATGGCTATTTTTATGCCGAATCAGTCTAAATTTGCTTGTAAATCCTTTGTTACATATATCACACCTATGTAGATTTCCAGTGTGAAATTTCATGTGAGTAAGCAAAATGCCCCTCTGTCTATACTTTTTTCCGCATATTTCGCATTCGTGCGATCGTTCGTCAATGTGAACTCTGCTACAGTGAAATATAAGAGTTTCTGTACTACAGAAGCTCCTTGGACATGAATCGCATTTATACCGCTTTTTAAAGTGGACTTTCTTATGAAGCTTTAATTGTGTCAACCCTTTGTATTCTTTTTCACACATGTTGCACTTAAAAGGTTTCTCTTCTGTATGGGATCTGATATGATACTCTAATTTTTTGTAACTTACAAAGCGTAAGCTGCAGAAATTACAATGTTCTCCGTGATTTTTCTTTTCATGTTGTTTTAATGAATGACGTGTTTTTAATGATCTATTGCACAACTTGCATTGCAGACTATTCTTTTTAGTTTTGTTACTAATCTCTTCTTTGTTCCATTTTCGGACTTTTTCGACATTTTGATTGTCTATGCCAATGCTCCCATTTTGTGATTGTAAGGTCGTGCTCCTAGGTGCCGATTTGTCAGAGTTGTTCTCATTGCAATTTGCGTTAGGTAATTCAGCAATACGAGTTTTCAAATGTTCTTCTAATCCATGAAGGTTTTGAAATACCTTGCTACAATAACCACAATAAAATCTTTTCTGTTTGGAATGCTGTTTTACATGACTTGCCAATGATTCTGACGAACTAAAGATTTTATTGCAATCAATACAAGTATGGTCATCCTCTTCATTGTTTTCGTGTTCATTTTCTATTTTATTTGGGCATTGTTCGAATACTACCCTTACAGTCTGGTTTGCTTCTTCGCTTAAACTGTCCCCTTCCGTTTTAATTAGTTGAGTTTCTAATAGGTTGTAGTATTTGACATCCTCTTGCTTAAACAACCAGTCATCAAGTTCTTCTAAAACCAAACTCGAAATTAAAATGCTGTCGTCGTGAATTATTAAACAAACATCCAAAAAGACTACACTATAGACAAGCGTCTACATAAATATTTATACGCCTTTATTTTAATTTGAAATATTGAGCATTCTTTTAATAATTTATATACTTATTAAATTACCCTTAGAATTTGCCGAAATTGATAAGCTCTCCATTTGTGAACAGTTGTTTTAGGTTTCAGACTAGAAAAGGTAGAATTTTTGAATATCAATGTCTTGGGAACAAAGTTCTCTGACAATCCAATGACGATCCAATAAAGTTTACCTATTTTGAACATATATATCAAGTACACAAGTCTTCCTTTTACTAATCTACAGAATCCAAGTTATGATACATTAAATGTATATTGCACCCTTACCTTTTGTATTATTCTAATTAATAATGGTCTGCTACAAAGATACACTCAAATTTTACAATTACCTAACCAAATAAAGTATGTTATTTAATTAACCGGTATGTTATGTAAATGGTGTATTTTTCGGTAGTAAATACAAAACTATATTTAAAAAAGCTTATTAGTGCAGACCACAAGCATAATTTGTGCCGTAGTCTGAGCAGTTTTCCCTCCTTCCACGAGATTAGATAATCCCATTTTCAACTCTAAGATAAGATAAGGTTCCGGGGCATCGAAAGACTCATTGTGCTCATACAAGGTCTTTGACCATTTGAGCACACGTCACTTTACTATGTATCAACCAACGTCGTAGCAAAACACTACTGCTTAAATGGATAGGCTGGTTACATGCCTATGAAAGTGGTATACACGGTATGTATAGTTTGGCCAATATTCTAAAGGCTTGTTTTTGAGTGTGCTATAATATTACAAAAATATTTTCAGCTTCGTAGGACAAGTGCTTCCAAGTGACGATTGATCTGGTCAATAAAACTGGTTGTCTTCAGGGAGTTGACTTGCTTTCTAGTAATTTAATTTATATTTCGTAGCACAATGTAATTTAATATAATTGTTTACATTTTCAAAGGGAGGATTCTAACAAAAGGCGTTGTATTTCTTCATGCAGTATGCATACTATTGTTAATTTCAATACGGCCAGTAGTTCTAGTACAAGGGGACCACAAACAACACAATATCAGGAAATCCTGAATATTATAATAAATAGTTTTCTGAACCCTGATTGATAACACACTAATATTTAAGAATCATATATTCTGTGTTTAATATAAGGGCAATAAAGCTTTAGGTCATTAAGCATTATTTTAAAAGACAGAGCATATGGTGTCGAATGTGTAAAGAATTGCAATGATTACGCAACAACGTAGTATCCCCAGTTACTCCGTCTAAGCATATCGTAAAACCTTGTGACTACTATCTTAAAAATATGCATTGAATTCACGCTTTTCTTCTATACCTACACGACGAAATAAAATTACTATTTATTAGAATAAAGTAACTCCTTAAAGTTTTAAGCATATAAAAATTTATTGGCCTGTCTTCCAGAAAATGAAGTTCCAGATTACGCTAAGAATTTTAATAGTGTTTGTCAAGATTGCAATAGGAAATTTTGAAGTGAAGGTCAACATGTGTGACGTTTTTACAACAGTTCATGAGCCATTTGTGGAAATTAAAGGCTTAGAAAACATAATTGAGGCATTGTCCACCAATTACAGTGTAGTTGTACTATACGATACTAAAATTCAGTTTCATAATGAATTTAGAGGAAGTATTGGCCCCGTCACATTAGTTAATACTTCAACCTTTACCAATTTTGATAGGAACCGTCATCATACGGCTTTGAGGAAATGGATTCTTCGTTTTGCTCGAATATTTATACTCTTGAAGAAAGATAGTGTGCGTTTTTATCACACAGTATTATTGGGATGCATCGATAATATGCTCACTGTGCGAATGACATATTGTCAAGAAAATTACGGTTTCGATATTTTGGTTGCTCCTCAAGAATTTGTATATTTGTACAATGATATTTGGGCAGCATACTCAAGTCCGTTGTATATTCCCCTGTTTGTGAATTTTAAGGGACAGTTTTCTAATTCATCTTACTCTCTCAGAAGGATTGTTGTATTTTGCAGAACCTGTTTGGCATACTGTAAAAGCCCCTACCATGTTCCACTTCTTTTCCATACGAAGTTGAAAACAATAGACGATGTTACAGAAACAATTGCTTTCATCGACAAATCCCGCTTTGCAAAATACCCCAAGATTGAATATTGCATTTCGAAAAATGGACAATATAAATATAAGGCGGCTAGAGTTTTTCCTCCCAACAAAACCATATCACCCTTCATACCGCTAAAAACCCAATCAGTAAATTTTGACGATGCCATTCAATCAATTTATGTAAAAGGCTTGGGAATTGAAAGGTCTGCATATAGGGACGCTTATACAATTTACTCGCCATATGAGGGTGCATTAGCATACGCAAGAGCATTTTGGATAATAATTGGAAGAACTGATTTAGAATTTGTCACATGCTCTGGCATCATCAAAAAATCTCCATGGAAAATGTATGTCATTGCTTTTGACAAGACAACTTGGATTTTAATATTGGTGTCTATTATTTGTGCCAGTTTAATATTCTTCTGTCAAAAATTTTCATTTCCAACAAAAAATTGCTTGATTAACAATTCATGGGTTACGAGTATGATATTATTTCTGTATGTACTGTTTAACTATGCTGCAGTATTGTTAGAGCAAGGAGTGAGAATCCAAAACCAAATATTAAAAAAGAACAAAACATTGTTAACACTAACTTTTGGAATTTGGATTGTTTTAAGCATAGTTTTCAGCAATGCCTATAAATCTATCATCGTAAGTCATATGTTTCTCAACAAGAATGCAACATGTAAATACAAAAGTTTTAAAGATTTTCACAATTTTATTTTTATTAGCTTAGATAAACAGTTTCAAAACTATTTGGATGAATTGAAAATGAATTTAAACTTTATTTTGGACTACGAAAGCCGTAAAACCATTTACAACGAGACATGGATGCCCATTTCCAATTACAACGACACTGTGGGGGATGAAATATCTACGGATTGGGAAATGTCCAATTATAAAGCTTATATTAAAAAGTCCCTTGACCATACTTCGAACAGGGATTCAGAGTTTAAAATTTTAGAACAATACGGCTTTTTCAAAAATTTGCTCTCGTCTAGAAAATGGATATTTAAATTGATATGGCAGCACTTAAAAATGGATGCCATTTAAAGGGGCTTAAAAAAGTAGGATTTTGTCTTAAAAAATGATTTATGTAGGCTTAATAGGAAAGCAACAGATGTGTCGTGGAATGTGGCTTAATGCAAGTATTTAATCCGTCTTAAAATATTTAAATTACATAAAAGTGGCAAATTAGTAAAAATAGTAACACATTTAATCATGTATGCAAAGTCAATGAAAAGTAATAGTCGGCTAAGTCCTCCGGTTATCTCCTCCGGATATAAGTTTAACCTACGATTACATCAGTAAAGCGTAGTAGGTCCACTTAGCCGCCCATGCTTTATTTTTTGCCTTAACGGAACATTTTTAACCGCTGCCGGATAAATCTATCTTTTTATTCATAGACGACTAGTATATGTTTACAAATGAATTGTTTTGGTATTATTGGATTGGGCATGTACACGCTGAAGAAAGCTAGGATTCTTGGTTAAAAGTTGCCTTCCAATCTGTTCACTCAGATTTTACAAAGTCGTTAAAGGTCACTTGTGGCCCACTTTACTCATAAATGGGACGCGCGATCAAAAATTTCATTGGAGCTGCACAATTGTAGCGTATGTATATCTTTATTTAGTTCAGCTCGTATTTTCTGATCACTGACACTTAAAATTTTCTTCTAATATGCCCTGTTAACATGGGCCCAACAATTTACGCGCAAAAATTCATCACTGAAGACTTCCCTAAAACTCTTGTGAAGCCTACTGCTCTTAGTAGACAACCATCGTTTTTAAGACAATTTACTATCTTTTAAGCTTGGTCAATTAAGCCTAATTACATTTAGTGGCTGCTTATTTCAGCTTAAGCCGGAAAAAAATGTTTTTTAAGACACAATCCTATTTTTTAAGCCGCTTTAAAATTAACCCCTTAAAAATCAGCTTGAGCCATATTGGCCAATTAAATCACAGTAATAGTAATGAAATTTCAGTGCGCCGGATTTTCTCGCACTTTCCCTCTGAATTTATGTATGCAGAAATAATTAAAACCGAGGAACACGTTTCATTGCTTTTCAATAAGAGTTATGAACTCTTGAAGAGTTGCGAGAATCAAGTAGCTGTTGTTGGGCGTAATAGTTGGCTTGACTCCTATGAAAAGTTTTTATTCCGTAGCCTCAACTATGTCAGAATTTCTGACGACTTTGTGAAAAGCCGTATATTTTACAGAGTATCATATTCTTTTAATCAATATCATTTGTACTCCAGAATGCAAAATATTATGAGTTCTGGCATCTTTTGGTTATTCGAAAATTGGAATACGTATTTCATGGATCAAGAAATAAGAGTGTTTCTTAAAACGAACAACTCCTTTAATTTCATCAGAGAATACACAAAAAGAAAAGCACTAAATAGGGCAAACATTTTATCTTTATTATATTTGTATTCAGTCGCTGCTTTTATATCAACTGTAATTTTTGTAATCGAATTTGTTTTCTTCTAGTAGTTAGGCGTCAACTTTACACCATTAATGCTTCTTTCAAATAATGACTGAAAGGCAATTCAATTCAGAAACATAAAAATTTGCATAATTCAGTAAAACATCTTCTGACATGCTTTGCATGTAAAACCAGAACATAATATACGAATTCCAATGTTGAGAGCAAGCTAAATGTTATAGTAGCTAGTAGCTATATATGGTTTAAATTGTCAATGTTAAAATGTTTACAGTCAAATAAACAAGTCGCATATTTAACTATTGATTTATTTAGAAGTTTTTATCACTACTATTTATTCGTATTTTGTGGTACATAAAATCTACGCATTTACAGGTACAGAATTACAGACGACCTTAGCAGTCAATGTTTAATCTGTTCACTGGGAGATATGGGCTTTTTGAATATCTCTACATTTATGATTTCTTTATGAGAACTCATATTTAATACAGAAAACATAACAAAGGTATTACTACCAGCTGCCTATTGGTTATATGTATTTTATATATATACGAAATTGAAAATCTTGATTTGAGTATGGTCAATTAGGTCGCAGTTTATCAACTATCAACCTTCCAGGTTCTTTCAGAAAGCATATAGGACATAACAATCCAGAAATGGTGTAAAAATAAGTTTTTATTGATGTATGGAAAGGTGAGGTCAAACTTAAGGTTATTTGAAAGTCAAAAGTGCTTTACTAATTCCTCTGGCTGATCCGACAAAGAATTTTAGTACAGTTGACTTTTTTATAAAGGAAAACTTTCCTATTCCAATTACAATGATTCCGCATGATTTTCTGAATTTGCCCATAATTCTCTTTTCTTCTTTATTTCTGATTGTAAGATGTTTCCAAGATCGAATAAAGATTTTTGAAGCCTTCGGCAAATCGCTTGCAAAGAATAGTATGAGGAACCAAATGGTTACTACCACACCATTTGCAATAAACAAAACCAGACTTACGATTATGGGCATTCTTCCAGCGTGCCTTACCAGAAGAAAACTAAACAGGATGGTACTTCTGGTCATCAAGAATTGCAGCGGATAAAGCAGGTCTTCAAATTTCAAGAAGATAATCCATGCCACCTGAAGAGATCGATAAATGTGTTGAATCTGAGTAGAATTCAAATTTTCTCTTTCATTTCGTTTTGAGGTTTCCTGGGAGCATATTTTGATCTGTAGTATTTCCATTGTTGAGTGGTACATTAGAAGTGCGAAACTGATAGCAACAGTTATTGTACTCCAGCCACCTAACAAGACCCAGAGAGTAATCATGTGACATGGTAGGGCTGTCCAGAAGTTGAGATATTCCATTGGAATTAGAGACGAGAGATACGCAGGAGATGATGGAGGATAAAGCATGCAAGCTGCAGTGATTACAAAAGGCAATCCCATGGAGGTGAGCGTAATTAGAACTTGCAGGAATAGAACAACATGGGAAGATTTACTTGGGCGTTTTCCCTTGAAATAAAGTACTGCAAATAAAGAAACATTTACTTAATTATTAAAAATAAATTTTAGTAGTTAGAGAACAAAATTCGAAATTACTTTCAACGTTGATTGAAATTTTTTTACAGTGAAAATAATTTCATCGAATTAAACTTCTCAAAATTTGTTAGCTAGTAAATACTACAGTATGACTAGTATTAGTTTTACTTACCTTTTAATTCGCGGAAAACAAGGAGTGTATTGAATGTATCTGCACCATTGTTATAGATGAGTTGTAGAAGAAAAAATGCCACTAGGAATAATATTCCGTGCATCAGTCCCAGTGAAGTATGAAGGTACGCATTTAGCATTTCCGATTTCTTTTGTGGTAGGTAGCCAGTTATGTACCTAACGATGAGAAATATTGTGTACGCCAACAATATAAGGACTTTAAAAACGCATTTTCGAAAATCTTTCTTGGAACTAGAAACAAATTTTTTCTCTTTTGGGCTCCATTCCAGAGGAATCACATTGAAGTATCTACTAATGCTTAATGCAAACTTAAGGAGGTTAAAAGATAATTTACTGTACATTTTGACTACGTAAAATATTGCAAACTAGTTATTTTGTGCTTTCAAAGTGAATTGACAGTGTGAGCCAGTATTAAATTACTACCAGCCAGTAAATAAACTGAAAGTTTGTTTTGCCGACAGCTTATATTGTAAATAACTCACTGCTAGTCAACTGTACTAAAAGTAAAACTAGAAATTTTTTATATCAAACAGGTATATGCAAAATAAACTGATGGACACCGGTCTAACTAAGTATCGGATGGTGCCCGTTTGGCGGAAGCATTGTATTACAGAAACTAAGCACACCATACGGGTAATGAAATCCTTGCATATCGTCTCGTATTTTTCGCAAATTTTTAAATTTATCATTTTGTTACAGGGTTTACAATATATTTATAAGTTACTTTGCAGCTTTGTTTAAGAATTGGAATTCTGTTTAATCAATATAGCACTTTGAAAGCTGACATAATTGATCTATATTGAATTCCAATCTTCCAATCTTCTTCTTGGACTCCAACATCACGTAGCATAAGTTTGCACTAATTATTTTTATCCCGTGTGAGATTTGAAGAGCAGCAGACAGGTATTTAACAGTGTCCTTTTAAGCATCTCCCGTTTTTCATAAATTATAGCAGCCAAAGCAGATAAGGAAGTATCAGAAGGGACACAGAATTAATTCGCATACACAAAAGGTTGTAACGAATATATCAAGTCCGTTCTTGAGTTATATTCTGTACAGCCATGTATAGTAATGCAGATCTACATTTTTCAATTCCATAGTGGATTTTATTAATCGATCACACCTTTTGTCGTAGGGGACTTTCCTGTGAACCCTAAAAGCATACCTGAATTATATCAAACCGGTCATGACTTGTAGAGCCAGGAGTCAAGACTGACGGACAGACATATTGTTCAGGTCACCATTGTAAAGTAACCTCAGCAACATAATAAAGCGTCTGTTAAATATTATTGCTTGCCAATATTCTTTTAATCTGCTTCATTTAATATTGGATATATGTTTCCAATAGTACCTACGTAAACTTTGCAAGCCTTGAATGTGCTGAAACTTGTATATTGTATGAAATACCTTTCTATGAAACTCCTTTTCGATGTTTACGAAAATTGAATATATGTAAGTAAAATACAGATACAAACCAGGTAAGTCAAACAAGAAGCTTCCATTTAGAGTTATTATTATATTATTACAAAAAAAATTTCACTACAACGTCCACATACTTACTAAATCAGAGTTGACTCTTCTTTGATTTCTACAACAGTTTGTGTAATTTGTCAATGCAGAAGAAAAATGAAGTTCAGAAAAAGGATCAAGTCTAGTTGTGACCTTTCAACAAAATGTTATTGGGAAAGAATTCATGTTGCTAGTTTAATGTTGTTATGTTCTTTTACTAGATTGAGCAATTATTACGTTGTAAATAAGGTCGTATATAATATTCTGAACTGCGAGTTTCCGTAATACTACGACGCGCTCCCTTTTTAACACAAATAGCTTTTGCTGTATAAAGTCAAAAAAATAATTGCACAGTAGTACAAGAAAACAATTTAGAGTGCAAATAAAGTAAACTACTTATTACCTTATAAGTAAAGCATCTATGGTGCTGTTTAAAATAAAACTATAAGCTTTACATCTTCTCTTAAAAGTTATATTAAATAAATGGACATAAACAAATATAATTTAATAAAATAGACTTGAGCCTCCAGTTAAATTATACAAAAGCCAGATAATTTTAAACTAACCCACAAAGTTTAATAAAAATATTTTCTTTAGTTTCCACAAGGCTTAAAATAATTAGACGTGCTGGATAACTCCATCAGGAAGCTAACTAACATTTACAAGGGGTGTTTTTCCATCATAGCAATTCTACGCGAAAGTAATAAAATATAAAACAACCATTTCCGACAAACTAGTTCCAAGACCCAGTCATAATTCATCATTTACTATAATTAAGTTATTTAAACACTTTTGGGTAAAATCAGAATTACTTAATGTTTTATATTCTTATGAGAAATATTCACTTTAGCAGTTTATTGAACTTTCTGGTATTGATACTAGAAGTGTGACTAGAACAGAAATCAAGCAATCGTAAAAGTCAAAAATTCTCGAATATTTTATAGCTCTTGCAGGTCCTACTTTAATTCCGAATGGTGTCAGCGTCTTCAGAACCCTTGAGGAAATCAGGTCATGTGTCACCGACACAGATTTCAGTTTTGTTATGGAATTGCAAGCATTTTTCCAACATACAGCGAATCCACCTAATATCATTGTTAAGGTTATAAAATACGTAACAAATGATGTAGGAAAAATTGAGTACACTGCCAAGGGACAAGTGCTGTGCAGTCTGAGAGCAAAGTAGGCAAAGAAAGTCGACAGGTTTCCGAGTGTCATTACACAAACTGAAAGACAGGATTTTATTGTGCTGTCATTAAAGTAAATATTTAAGATCTTCATCCTTTTGTAAATTCTTACATATTTAGCAAATTCGTGCTCTTGATTTTTTGAAATTTCTCTGCATAAGTAAATATTAACAAAGTAATTAAATTAAATTTCCACAAATAAAGTTATCGAAAAGTCTATAATTTTGATCATTCAATAATTCTCACCTTATTTGTTGGAGCCAGTAGGAATTGTGGAGAATGTATGATATCATGTATACAATTAGAACGGTATCAGTACAGCAGGCAATTTGAAGACTCAAGCATTGTACAAATAGCAGAACATAGGAAAATTTGTGTAAATCATATTGGAGTTTCGCAAAATTGGCAATGCTGTGGTAACCTGGAATCCAAATTACAAAGAACATTGCAACAATACCAAATGACGGTGCCAATAAGGGTAGAATATATTTTACAGTTGCATCTTCCAGTTTTATTAGTTTTACTTGCTTTTTAGATGTGATCTTCAGAATACCTGAAAATACAATATAAATACAAATAATGGTTAGATTTTAAAAACAGATTTCTGGTGCTTTTTCCAAAATGTTTTTACCGTTTCTGGTCGCAAGACTAACGGAGTTTACATGCAAATAGTTGAACAGATTAACCATTTCTCTTTTCTTGACTTGCATACTAATGAAAACTGAGGAGTGCACAGAATGACAAATGGCATAGAAAAGAGTGAATCCAAGTTCCAAAACATTCGGGTCTAACATTTTCAGTTGTGAAACTAACTGACTAATTTCATAAATTAAAAATGAAATGTGTACAAATGTGACCAGTTTCATAATTTTAGGAGATTCAACTTTAAAAAATGCTTTATTTGAAGAATCCCAAGCAAATGGCAATCCTCCACAACCAGAAATAATATTTACGTACAATCCTAGCCATTCAAAATTGTCAGGTTTTGAATGGTGTTGAATTGTAGTTCCACCGTCTTCGACACCAGCGTTACGTTTGAAACGTCGAAAAATTCTCGAAAACATTACGGCATTCAATACGTCATTATTTCACTGAGGTTTTTTCAATTGTAAGAAATTTTCATTATTCTGTGAATTTGGCTGCGACTGCTGATAGGTTATATAGATTTTAAAGTAATGATTTCCGTTGAAACAATTTATTAGTAAATTACTAAATTGGGATCCGCGAACTACAAATAATTAATTGTATTATAAACTAACTTAGCCCAGCAGATATTTATTTGGCATTTGCAAAAAGAAAGCTAACTCATTTTGCTATCATTCTATCATCATTTAAAGTCTAGTGCTGTCAAAGCCAAACGTTATCAAAGTATTAACGCTGTCATACCCATGGAAAATTACAATGGCTGTAACATTCAACATGTGTAAAAGTGAAAGCTAGGAAAGAAAGATAAATATAAATTAAATAGTAAAACCCATTTGACAGTTTAAAAGTTTCCACTACATGTTGTTTATTCTGAAGTTAATATTGTGTAAGGGAATTCTGAAGTATTTGATAGTGATTATAATTTACTCCCTGACAGTATTTGATTTGTATCACCTACTGTGCTATTTATAATTCTCATATCCCAAATTAATCGACATCAAATTCTTTGAAGTTTTGAACCACACAATTACACTATATAATTATATTACAGTTTGCTGATTGCATGAAGTGTGTACTGACAGCGGGCTGCCTCTGCATAAAAAATGATGCTTGGATAATAATTCAGGGTCTCAACGGATATTTCTAATCAAATAAGCTAAGTAAACAAGTCATGCTTACACCATATACTATTCTCGACCTCTCAGTTTCGTAGAAAATAGAGTTTCTGCTACGGTTCGACCTAGTAAGCAAATATCAGCATTTGTACAAGGTGGAAAAGTACAAATGAAATTCATTTGAGACTAGTTCTTCTTTTACTAAGGTGGAATAATAGCAATATCCTATTGCCTATTGCGACAAATCCAGAATAATGCAATTTTCTTAGTCCTACAAAACTGTTTGAGTGCCACATTCTTAAAAATAATTGGCGTAAGTTTACTTGGCATTATATATAGGTAGGTATGGGTTTAAAGAAAAAATTAGTAGTGGAAACTCCATAATTATGTTTAATGTGCTTTAAAAACTAGCTCAGGAATTTCATTGGACTTTTCTGGGACATGAATTCTTCTCAATTACTTCATTTGATAAGAGCGATATTTTCAGGGATATTGTACTCTGCAATTAGGGACCTGCTCAACTTTCACTAACAAGATTAGTAGGACAGAATAGCGCTTCTTTTCTTAAAAAATCTACCATCCAGGTCTTCTAAGGAAACGACTGCCGTGCCGGTTAAAGTATACCCTTTTATAACATATATTTTGGAAATAAGTTCTAAGCGACTCAATATTTTGTTCTGTGTCTGGCTTTTGCCTTATAACCTTTCTAAAAGTACATAAAGTAACCTTCAACGAGCATATGATGGTCTGTAAAACTATGTAATATCATTTATGCTTACAATTATTTTTTATTCAACACGGAGTCAGCAATAAAATCAATATTTTAGTGAAATAATATTTAAATGGACCTGTGTTAATTTACTACACGCTTACATGGAAAGGTATTGAAAATGGACTCATCGTCATCGTTATTGCTGTGGATATTTTTCATTCGGGTTTGGTAGCTTAACTTGTATGTAGTGACAACTTTAAGTCCATAGTCTTTGAACTAACTTAGCATGTAATGAATAGTGGTAAAAATATTTTTATTAGAAGTTGACGCAAACAGCGTTTTGTTTTCATTGTACAACCAAGAAGCAAATAAAACCTATTGAAATCGATATTAAATCCATGTAAACTTTCTATGAAGCTATGATGTTGTAGTTAGTCTTTGCCATGTAATCATTAAACATAAAAGCGGTTACGGAATATTACTAGACGGATTTTATTTCTTACACTGAGAGGTATGAACTTTATGAATATCTTTACATTTATGAGAATTAATGTTTAATAAGTAAAACATGGCAATGTTATTACTACCTACTGCTTATCGGTTGAGTATATTTTATGTATGAAACTAAGAGTCATGATTAGAATGTAGGCTCAAAATTGGTATCGATTAATCAATCTGCCAGTCTGCTCCAAATTGCCTCTGACAGAACAAACCGTCATGTACCTATAGAAGAATATAGACTATTATTCCAGGAATAGGTGATGCTATACTAAAGCTATAAAACCGTTAAAGTGCTTTGTTGATTTCTATTGCTGAAACCCAACAGAGATTATTGGGAAAATTTAACTTAAAAGAGGAAAGCTTTATTTTCTATATAATTTCTTAAACCTGATCATAATCCTAGTTCTTCATTTGTTCCTCACTTCAAAACCAAGATCAAATAAAGAAATTGGAATTACAAATAAAATACAGATACCTTACTAATCATTGATTTTGTCGCCTACGTCGTGACTATAGTATAATGTAGAAATAGAGTAAACGCAATCAAGTGGTATTTAGAGGACTTTTCCTAATATACTCACTCAGAATTCCTCACTGAACAATAAATGTTTACCCCTTCTTCTCTTCTACTTTATATAAACACCAATCATACATGTAATCTCCAGGTCTCTAATTCATAGCAACAATGTTATTCTCTTATAACTTACAATAGTAAATTAGGTAACAGTTATATTTGTCTCATTATCCCTTAACTGCAAGTTAATAAGCAAAATATGGTAACAAAACCAAACAAAATTGCAAATTTGTTGACAAAACAATTACATTTGACAAATGCTTCATTTATTTATTTTGCATGCCATAAGATATATTTGTAGGACAGGATTTCAGAAAATGAGAGCGAAGAGCTTTACAATAGAAATTCAAAAATTTCTTTGCTTCTAATTTTAACCTTCGGTAAGCAAATAAATAAATCGGAACACATTTTACTGCAATACATCTAAATTTACAACAATTTTGTTTTAAAGCAATTGTAGTACTTCCAATTAAGCATAGCTGCTGCATTGATTACGAATTTGGGAGCGTGATGACGAAGATACTTAGGTAACCTCGTATAACTTTTAACTCTGGTACCATATAGGCGTCATTAGTTCCCCTACTTGGCAAATTTCCTACACATAAAAAGAAGTACCCTAAGAGTTCATTATTAACCTGTGAAACCAGCATCGTTAGAGATGTAATGTTTCCGATCGTGGTAAATTCTACATATTTCGTATTGATTTTAGTAGCACAAAATCTAGCAAAACAAACAGTGTTAATGTATACCTGTCTATGTTAAACTGAAATTCATCCAGAAAAGATAAACAGTACGAATATTCTGAAAAAGTAAAGGCAAATATTTTTCAAGCGCAAAAGTAACACAAGGAAGAAGGATGAGATATCCAAGTAGATGAAAAAGAGCGCCAATTTTCATGTCAAAGCTAAGACTCTTAAATTCCCGTTCCGCTTGTTTTTCTTTTTCTTTCAAAGTAAAAACCTGAGGTGTGAAATATCTAAGATTTCTCCAAATATCCAGTAGCCCCATTTCATTTAAATCTTGTAGAGCATTAAGCAGTTCATTCCGAAAACACCCATAAATTATCCATGATCTGGATTTAAAGTCTGCATGCTCCAGTGTTTTTAAACATTTCCTTGTAGGGAGCAATTTCTGTACTTCAAAGAGAGTTTTATCAGAATTAAAATTCGGTACGTCTATAAATAGTTTAACCTTTGTGTCTGAAAAAGACGTTTGTAGAGCTTTACTAAAAGATGTACTCGAATTCGCATCATAAAAATAAATGCTAGTGTTTTCTTTGTCAGTAACACGATACTGAACAAAGTAAGTATTTAGAAGACCATAGCCCCCACATTTTCCACACTTAACCAGTCCAGTCGAGTTTCCAATGATGTATAGAATTTTATATTCATTTCTAATTAGTTCACCGAAATTGCTCATAATTTTTTTGTCAAGCGGAGCAATAACTTCAGTTGTGATGTATGTTTCGTACTGAGTTACAAGAATATTTAACATCAAGGATAGAATTCCGTAAATAATGAGTTTCTTTTGATTGTGGTTTTGACGGAGAAGAATTGCAATTGCGGAAACGAAAAAATTACTAATAGATTCAAATGTGACTTTGATTTTTGCATAACGAAATATAAGTGCATTAATTATAATGCAACACGTTATCAGTAGTAACCATACAGTTTCGTCCATAATGTCAATCCAGATTGATAATGAGTTTTGGTGATATTCCATTTTGTTCAAACAATATATAAATGTTCTTTCTCCAGGAAAGGTGACCAAAATAACTTTATTTTTCTCATAGGTAAACACATTTCCATAGGGGTATTCCGAACCTACATAACCAGCACAAACACGATTTGTAATGTCCCTAGAATTACTTGGGTAAACGGAAGTAAAATTTAATTGATCAGCCATTAATTCAATGAGTGGTGAGAATATATTATCCGAAATGCAGTCTTTAAGTACTTTTTTGTTAATAAGAACGTATGGCGACCCAACACATTTGTGATAGCTTTGAAATGGATTGGCTATCTTAAAAGGCAGTAACGCGTGGATACCTTCCTTATGAAGATTTCTTTGTAAACCTTTTCGTGCAAATGCTCCATGGTAAACTTTTGATGTTATTTCAATCCTTGCAAATTCTTTCGTGAATGGCGACATTGCTAACACTTCAATATTGTTCTTAGAACTGACTACCATGAAATAAACTGGCGCCGTCAGTCCTAAATACATGAAATGTTCTTTGAGTCTATTAAAGTTACTCTTTGTGTTAATTATTACAAACTTATCACTTGGCCGACCATTTTCTCGACCAAATACAGTTGAGCTATAGACAATTTTCGTAATTGCTTTCCTTCTTGGCTCAACTACTGTAACGGCATTACATTGCGTGTTTGACAATGCACTTGGGTAGGCATCCCTTCCTTTGTACTTAGAATACCATTTTGGCCAGCTAATAGTTGCACTGGCAATTACTGTTCGTGGTGAGAATACGATGCTTTCGAAAACAGAATCTGTCAAATCACTTGGGTATAAAATAATATCAAAATCACAGTATGAAAGTTGTGCCAATTGAATTTGACAACTTGTACTGAGAATTCGACAAAATATAATGCTCATGATATATATTTTATATGAAACCATAATTGTAACTTTGTAGCTTTAGGTTACAATGAATTATGATAATCGACTGACTTTCAACCGCATGATTTTTTAAAACTACCAAATAATATATAGCTATTGCGTTTTAATTATATTTCTTAACGGATTTTGTACTTTTGCCTAAAACAAACGGTTAAAGCTCCGAAAGAAAATAAATATTCACCCATTATACCGCTTTTTACAAGCTAATATTCCTGACGTGTTCCTTAAGACAAAAACAAGTGTAACACTAAGTCGGACTTTTTACGAATTTATTTAGATCGGTTTCACAAGATATATAGACTTAACTTTTCCCTGAAGTGTTCAAGGCTATTTTCAAGCAGCTTTCTGTGTTTGACTCATGTTAGCGCCTTAACGCCAGCCTTTAAAATATGCACGACTTGTAACTTAGCGATTATCGTGTAAATATCGTACAGGTAAATGTGTTAGTACTCTTTCTAGCGTACTTTTCTGCCTAATAGTGTTTTCCGTGCTCTGAATTTGCACTGTTCAGTTTAAACCGCGTTACTTTTACCTGAGTAGCTTAAACACTGAATTAGTAGGTTGGTGAGGAAGTCTAGGTTACTATAGGCACTTCAAAATAGATACAAACCTGAAGCTTCATAAAAATCGATTGAGTTTATTTCAATACCTAATGATAATAATTGAAACTTAAAAGTACTGAAACCATGATAGTGATTTAATGTGTAAATGGGGCAGGTAAAAACCTGACTGTACTTACTTAATAAATTGGACAACACAAACATGGACAATGAAAATTCATTAAACGAGTCAGTTTAAGATGTAGTCACCATTCGTGTATAGAAGTCATGGTAGAATTGAAATATTGTAATGTGGTCATTGTAATGGAGTTGTAACTTGATCATGCGGCAATCGGGTTGTACTTTTGTGAAATTTTGTAATATGCGTTGGGGAAATGTTTTAATTAAGGTTTTCTGCAAGCACGTTGTATTTTATTGAGGTTTTGTAAACTACAAAATTACTATAAGTTGACAGAATAACAATACTTTTTAGAAAATAAACAAATTTGAATATATGGAAATAATACTTTACTTTATTGCGTTATTTTGATAAATCTAATGCATCTGTATTGCAGTCGACATTCCAAGGGAAATCACAATTTCCAATTACAGGGTTAAAGAGTAAATCATCAGGGCAGATCGAGTGTCCTGTTACTACGAAATCTTGGCAAGAGTAGTAACCAGCGCAATTTATGGGATCAGGAAAGTTGCCACTTGCTTCAGGACATACAAAACCTGGACCAGACGATTGGCAGGGTACTGTGTCATTCCTTATTCCAAATTCGGGTCCTTCCGGAATTTTAATACAGTCAGCTAAAATAAATAAAATTACATTAGTTTCGAAAAGAGATATGCTCGTCGATTTAAATATGTGTACTATTAGAAATACTTACTTGGACCTCCACCGATTATTCCAACCAAGTCAGCAAGTGTACAATCCTAAATAAAATAATAAACGAATAAAATATGAATTTAACAAATTATAGAAGAATAAATAGTAGTGAAAATTATATGCAGGTAATTGATACACAATTTTATGATGTATTTTGTATAGAATTTATGAAATTCTAGATGACTGAAAACGAACCTCAATGGCGTAATTAATGACATCGTTGATTATTTCAGAAAGTGGGTCTTTAACTTCTCCCCAAATTTGATCAAAGATTTCCTTAACGTTACTATTGAACTCGTCCCAGTCTAGGAGTGTCCCATTGACTGCAAAGTTTTGAAGATTTACTTCTGCAGCCTCAAATCCGAGGTCAATGTGGAGATTAGTGACCGCAGCTTTCGTGTCTGCTGATTTTCCAAAAGGTACCACAAATGCGTCAACGTTAACCCAGCCGTTCTCAAGTCTTCCGGCAATAGAACCCAGTCCAGTTAAAGTGGCGTGGCCTGACTCGGGGAGAAGAGACTCGTACAATTCTACCTCAGCTGTGTAGAGACCCATTATTGCTGCCTCGGCCAAAGTTATATTGACAACCAACCTCTGACGCAAAGGCTGGCCAGGGCCAGGTGCTGGAGTTATCACAAAACGGTCCTGAAGACCTGATAATCCAGTAATTGTTCCATTACTACATAAAATCAAAAAACCTTTAGCATAAAAAACAATTACTCAAATTATGAATTAATACTTAACGTAAATCATATAATATTTTCTATAATTAAACTATAAATAAATAAACTAATTTCTTGTGTAAATTTTGAAAATTTATGCCTGCGTAAGAGCAAAACCAGCTTGTTTAGAAGAGAAACACTCTATAGTGTCAATTAACGTTTCTTTTGAAATAACCTTTGAAATAATAGTGAACTCACCAAAGGGAGATTTCCCCAGTAGCCAATCCTTCGGTTCCATTAACGCCCCCAAGATCCAAAGCAAAATCAGCAATGAAGAGTGGGTCTTCAAACTCGGGCAGTGTTGGTGCTATAAATAGTTCAATAGCTTAATTAACCCAAATAAAGTAAAAATACCTGACAATTAAAATTTTTAGTTACTATATTTGAAAGGCAATTAATAATTTAAATAATAATACTGTTGAAACTTTAAATAAAACTGCACCATGAGAAATCTCATATTTTGAATGAAATTTAATTATTGAGTATTCTACTCCTCATATTATTGTGCGAATAATATAAGAAAAAGTTATTACCTCCAAAGCAAAAGCCTACGAGTAGGATGAATCCTGCGTACTTCAACATATTACAAAAATAAATATATTTCGAGATTAATTGCAACCAAGTAAACAAACGGCGAATGGTAAATATTCACTACTTTCCACTGCTTTAATACTCTAATGTTATCAGTTTAAGTGTCACACCTGAGTAGATTTAATTATAACATTGAATCATTAACTCTCAATCACGGCCAATTATTTTCCTCTCGTTAACCTTATCACCTCATTGCCAGTTTATTTCTATTTCCCGATAAATAGGGATCGTCGGCCAACAACGATTCCCAAATTGTTGTGATTTATTTACGGATGAGATTTTAGAATTAATAAATTTTGATTTTTGTTCGTCTTAACACGTAATAAACAGTAACGGTAATTTTTATGATATCCCAAACCTTAATTTAAGCGTTAATTTTAAAATTTCAATTAACTAAAAATTAAGAGTTCATATATAATTTCATGCAAATATTTATTGCTGTTTGGTAGTTTATTTATTATTCACAACAGTAATTAATGCATAGCTATTCAACGATCAAGTGATAATTGAATCCAGTCAAACTTCCTGATTTTAATTGGTGGGTATTTTTGTTTTCTGCACTTCAACCTTGCCACCTAAATGTCATTTATTTGCGAACACCTGTCATATGAAAACGTTCTTTAAGTTCGAAGTATTTGCATTTATTTGATAATAAGGCGGCTTTCACCACTCAAAGAAAAACTTGACTTTATATCTTTTCAATATTCTTAGAAACACCACCTGCTACAAGTATCAGTTTAAATTTCAGGGATTTTTATTTGCGCTTGCAGCTGGCCAAATGTCACCACTATAACAAGAAGGTGAGAAATTAGGAAAGCCTGCAATGCACTCCTGTTTTTATCCCCGCCGTATCAGCGTGAGTAATGCATTGAAGTAGTGCTTGTAGTTTATGCTTCCAGAGATGTTTCAAAGCCTCAATTTACTTATTTATGTATCTTGCGATCCGAAATTTCAATGTAAACTGACACTAAGAATAGAATATGAAAGTATAGTGGCAATTTTTGCATAATTGATAGTACACCATATTCATGCAAAAAAGTGAGAGTTTAGTTATGAAGAAGAAGCTAGATAGGTAATACATAACAAGTTCTTAATGAGGTTCTTTACTAGCTAATTAAATTAAACATTGCGTTTAAATTACTAGCCTGGGGTATAATTCGCTGGTAGTGAAATATCGTGAAAATGAATGAGTTCTTTACGCTGCTGGAGACAAACATATATTTGATGCACATACAAAAATATCTGCATCAAATATACTAGATGCTTAATTGAATATGTTGCTGATGGTATTAATATGTCTGTGTGATTGAGGCCACCGAGTATCCAGTTTATATTCAAATAAAAATAACTCTTCTTCGATAAAAAATGAAACTATGACATTGGTAGTGTTTTCACCAAATTTTACTTTGATAGCTGCTACAGGGAATTTTGTCACAACTGAAAAAATACTCGGCAAAAGAAAGATACCCAGGCGGGATTTGAACCCTCATCTGTCGACTATCGCGGACAAATGCATTATTCTGTAGTGCTACTGAGTTTCGCTACAACCTCGAGTATCGTTTATAGCCATTTCAACATGCAAATAATTGGATAAAAGTCATAAAGGCAACAATACATGGTGTGAATAGAATTCCGATTTTATTGAGGGTCGAGAATTACCTACGAAGCAACTTGTTACTTACATTTTATAATGCTTACAAACGGTATTATGAAAATAAAATAACCTGAAACATTTATTAATTCTGGTTTTGCCTTTGGGTTAAGTTTGTAATACGTGTTGTGCAGTGTATAATGAGCCTTAAACATTGGTATTACAGCAATACTATAAATTACTTAAATGTTAGAAGCGCTTTGCTAATTCCTCTTGTTGATGACAAGAAAAATTTAAGAACTGATGATTTCTTTATTGGTGAGAATCCTCCAATTAAAATAACAATTGGTTGGCACGAATTCATGAATTTCAGCATTTCACGTTTCTCTCTTGGATTTTTGAAGGTGATCCTTTTCCAGCTATTAATACAACGCTTAGAAGACTTTGGCAGATTACTGCAAAGCTCGAGGAACGTGTACCAAATCACAATGGCGGATAAATCACTTATAATTAATACAGAATTAGTGATTATTGAATTTTTTCGATGATCTGCAATGATGACGTAGGTATACACAATCACCATTCGTGATATAATAAACTGAGTCGGATACAACAAGAACCCAAATGAACCCATAACAATTTTAAGCAGTACCTGCAACATTCGATACGTTTGCTGAATTGCTGCGATATCTAGATAATGTGGATTTACTGAGTTACGTGGAATACAGAAAGTGGGACACCTCATTAATTTTATAACAGAAAAATAAATCAGACTAGAGTAACTAAGAGCGCTGTTTACTATATTCCAACCAGTCGACATAAGCCATAGTGCTGAAATTATGTGAAACGGTAACGCGGTTAAAAAATGCTGATATTGTTCTGGAAGTATAGATGAAGGAAAAAATGTTGACGATGGCGAGGCGAATAAGTAAGCAACAAAATTTAACAATGGTAGAACAATCGAAATGATGTGAAGAAGGACTGGCACAACTGCAGATACATAAGAATGGTTTTGTTTGCTATTTTTTAAATAATCTGCAAAAATTTCCCAAACAAAAATCAAATTTTAATGTTGTACTTTTATTTTATGGCTTGCAATTTTCAATTACTTATCTTAAATCACACACATGTCCAATAAATCTTTTTCAGTTCGTGATATGCTTTTAATAATATGTAATTAAAAATTAGTATTTGTAAAAGTAGTATATAAAGAAATCAATATTACATTTTTTCTCCAATGCCTTGAAAGTGAAAATGGCGTTGAAACATCCTGGTCCGTTGTCGTAAACTATGAGTAAGACGTACAAGCTTAGCATTGTAAATATTCCATATACAAGCATAACTCCCATATGACGTTGTTTACCGCGTATGTTCACATTTGGCTGGACGTACAAGATAATGTAACTTAGAATTAGAAAAATTGTGTAAGAAAGATGAAGACAGGAAACGAAAATGCATTTTCGAAAACCGCGTTTAGTCGCCACAAATTTTTTCCGAGAGGAATTCCAAGAAACTGGAGTTGCTCCAAGGAAGCTACCAATTTGGAAGCTCTTTTTCAAAAGTTCAAAAGAAAATTCGCTGTACATTTTAAATTTGCGATTTCGTAAACTCCAGTACCTCGGGTAGTAAATGTCTGTCGTTGAATATTTCCAATATTGCTCACTTTCGAATGGTATTTCGAAGGGTTTGGGAATTGAGTTTTTATCGAAAATTGAATCTGCTAATCTACTTTATTACTTTCAATGTCAGAAGAAAATCGGTTATGTCTGCGCCTTACTCTATCTCTAAGAATATACTCTTTCTAGCATATTCTTGTTTTTAGCTTTTTAAATATCTCTTGTTAAATACTTCGTTCTATTTCAGAGTAATAATAACGTGGCATGTCGATATTGCAAACATACGTTGACATTGGCAAATGAAGGTATTTGATTTAGATCAGACAATAGGCCGAACAAACTTTTAATATAAAACAATTGTAGTGAACACTATTAAATACTTAATATTAAGGTAGTTCATGGCAAAATCAAGAGACTTGTCCGTTTAACCACTGGTTTCGATTCCAACAACCCCTTTTCATGGTATTCAATAAACTCTAAATGAATACTCTACCTGGAAATTTTCAACAAAGATAGTGGTAAAAATTCGTATGGTCATTTCTATAACGCAACTAACAAATCGTTATTTACAACTTTTCGTGATTCAGTCGACTAACTCAACAACAATTGTAGTATAACTATTTTTAACTTTTACAAACATTCGTTAATACAAGCTCGTATGCATCCATAAACGTATGAATATGGATATTTAACTGAACCGATAATGTTATGGACCCTGATGTCTGTCGCCGCATGGCTCATACTCGAATTACCATATTCGCATAAAATATTACCATATTCGCTATTTCCATATAGAAATTAGTTGACCGATGTAATGGTAGAGGTTACCGACTTTATGGTCAAGAATAATTACTGGAATTCATGTTTTCTAACATTTTCGATACCAATCGAATCAGGGACCGTTTAATTTAACAACATAGTAGAGTATGTTACTGAAAAATTATTTTAAAAAACACCGCAGGGTTTTTCATGTTCTTTATG
Source organism: Yoshiicerus persimilis (assembly GCA_020352615.2). Classification (NCBI taxonomy): domain Eukaryota; kingdom Metazoa; phylum Arthropoda; class Collembola; order Entomobryomorpha; family Tomoceridae; genus Yoshiicerus; species Yoshiicerus persimilis. The sequence continues at coordinate 80,456,321 of CM036940.2, forward strand.
GTCAACAAAAAGCGTTTCAAGACAACAGTTAACTGACAAGGCCATGTCTAGCTTTCTAGGAAAATCTAATGGATCACCTGTAGTAAGTTATAATAAGGACCTGTAGTTGGTGATTTAAAAACGAATTTTAACTGCTATAGTCTTCCTCAACAGAAATCACACACAGAGGCATGCCAACTATTCCACCAATATGAAAATAATTATGTTTCTGGCTATACGTACATCTGGTTACCATAAATTGTAACTGATTGCGATGATGCCTGTGTAATTGTATATAAAGAGAATGATAATGATTGCGCACGCATACTCACATATAAAGCCTTTATCTTATCTTTCAGCGGTAACGGAGTAAAGAAGAAATGCAGGAGACTTTTATTCCGAGGAAATCTTGATAATATTTTGAATATTTTGAAAGCTTGATAAATGGCAGCCCTAATTTTTGTTGACAAATAATGCATAAGAATATGAAGTATAACGCTATGAAAGAGGTTGTAAATGTATAGTCCCATATAGATGCAATATTAGGTCTAACCAAGGAGTTTTAAACTTTCTGTCTTTAATAAGGAGACCTCAATGACATGTTTTGCAGGAACATTTATAAGGGACAAAATCGTCCCCCATGAATTCTTGCCGTCATTGACTACTCGTGGCAAATTCGGAGAAACGTCCCGTATAAATACTCCTATCCCCTACTTGAAATTTGGCTATTAAGACCTCCTTATAAACCACTAACAAACGGGAGCCATGGAAACGCCAAGTTTATATTCCTTGGTTTTAAGTTAATACTCAAAGGTACCGAAACAATGATTCAGTTTTCGTAATTTTTACTCAACAGCTAGTTTAATGTTACCAGCGGAGCACCGTGTAACAGGATCTGTGAATTGAATTTAATGTTTTTTAGATTCATGAATTCAATAAAATTGAATAATAAAACATACTCTACTAAAATATATTGCTCATTTTATATAATTAACAATTACAAATGCATTTATATAACAACGGTGTTTTTTAATTCCACATCAGAGCTATTGTTAAAATTAGGACAGACGCAATTAGTATTAACGAGTTGGAGTGCAGGTGACGTCCCGCGTTTGAGTTCATGAAGTTGAGAACATAGCTTCCTTTATTTGCGGGATCGTGAGGTTGAACATTGTGATTATTTCCGAGTGACCAAAGTACATGGATGTCCGCATCCTAATTTACAAGAAGAATATAAGATACATCAGATTTATATATTATTAGAAAATTAAAATTGCTGATTAAATTTTATGTACAGTGATTTTTTTGTCATTTGAATCCTTAGTGTCCAATAATCTTGAAAATTTAGCAAGCGTAATGCCTCCATTGTTCTGCTGAATACTCTCCACTCGGTAGTCATTGGATTGATCATCAATCGGTGAGTGGCCACCTATTCCTGAACTGTGGAAGTCCTTTCAGAAAGTAAATTAAACGAAACCACGTGAGCAATTAAATTTCCCATTAATTTGAGGTTAGTTATGCACATAGTATTCTCTCTCGCTTAATTTGGAAGATCATATTGAATGATTTATAAAAAGCCATATTTAAATTTGAAAAAAGTAGTTCTATTGTATTACCATTATGTAAGTTGCATCTGCTTCATTAATTCCCATGATCATAAGATCGGCACCATCCATTGCACCATTGTCATTCAAACCAAATCCTACATAACCACTTCCTATAGAAGCAAAATCAGCTTGAATGTCTATTGTGATCCTACTTGTCACTGAATCTATTGTCCATCCTAAAATAAATTTCCCATTTCGGGAGATGTCCACCTCTCGCCTCTCAGACACATCTCCATGTGCAGAAAGCAGTAATGCTAAGAAAATAATAAGTTCTGTCCAGTTTCTTTTGTACATCATTTCAAAATGATAACTATCTAGTTTAATAACTTAGTATTCAACGTCACACGACGTGTAAAGCCTGCTAAACAGATCGGAATACTTCACTTGACTTTATATACTAATCTCGTTGGGTGTTCTTGCATAATTCGATGGAGTGATTGATGAATTAATTGATTGATGGATTAATGATTGATGGATTAGTTGATTGATCGGTTTTATTATAGTACCACACATATTGGGTATGATTAACAGTGTACTTGTTTAGCAAATGGTGTTCTAATAAAGGGTTTCAAATGCGTCAATAAAAATGAAATGGTGAAATTGGAAATTTAACTTCAGTTCCACTTTTGAAAAGTGTCTAACTTTTATGTGAACTTCCACTACGACATCGTCTCTCACTGAAAAATGATGTGCGCAAAATTTTGAAAGTTTAAATATAATAAAAGTAAAATGTTTCAATATATTTATATTCACTGTGATTTATTTATCCAATATTTTTCCAGCTGCGTGAAACCTTGTGTGTTTTTTTTACAAAATTATACCATTTCTTTGTAAATGTCATATTGGGAATGCTTCTCAATTTTCTGTTCACCGTGCATTTCCATTTCACCGTCGATAAGGTTTGACCAAAAATCGTCATGTGAATGATATTTGTGATATTGCCTAACCAATAATTTTTCTAGTTCAGACACCTTTCACTAATGACATTTTACATTCTGATAATATGGGAGAAGGATGCATTATGCAATGCAAGTAAGAGATTGATTCCACATAATCAAGAAATATCACTGATTTATGAATAATGTACAGGGTGACAAAATAAATCGATTACTTGCAGTTTGAAGAATTTACTTCGATCCTAGTAAAGTATTAAACACCATTATATTATTTGATATTACAGCAATCATTATAGTCATTACATACAGAAAATCGTTAAAATAGCAATGCTGGTAAATCTCGGAGAGTATTAATTTTGAAGAACCAATAGCTAATTCAGAAAGCGTTGGTTTAAATTATTGCCAAGCTCCATTATAATGATAATCCTTCACCCTGTAAAATATTGAACTCTATTCTCTGCAATACTATCCATATATCGAAAGAATACAATTTTGCTTACTCTGCTTACCACTTAACAGAAAACACGTTTTCAGTAAATGAAAATTATAATTGATGATGATAACAGGTGATGATTAATGTCTCATGATTTCTTAAGTGTGAGCACATTAAAAGCAATTGACATTTGTAATTCAGCTCTAATCGGACTCGATTCCAAGTTTAAATCAGAGCTAACGTCATTAAGGTTTTACTTTTGCCTAAAATGTCCCAACTTGTATTTCTGCTACTTGGAGTTTGTGCAGCGACAAGTCTTGCACAAACGGAAATAGATCTTAGTCCTGACTATCATCTGAAATACCAATTAATAAATGACGACACGGAAATTGAATTCGAAGTCACTGTCAGAACAAAAGGATGGGTTGGTTTCGGTGTAAGATTAGGTGCCATACCCGGTCTCATCGATTCGGATCTGATCATGGGAGGAGTACATGACAACTCTACTAATTATTTTAATGTGAGAACTTTTTATTATCATTATTTCCAATGCCATTTATTATGACACTTTAAGTATTTTAAAGACATGTATATTTTTCAAAATGCTGAAGAAATAATGGTGATAAATCTTATGCTTTTAATCGTGCTAAATGATTTTATTGTTTCACTGTAAGTGCATAATTTGTTATCAATTGTATTTTCAAATAGGACATGTTTGGAGACGCTAGGGTTAATGACACATATCCCGTGATTGATGATGTGGAAGATTGGTTTATTGACGCATCCCGCACATCTGAAAATGCTACTCACACGACATTGGTTTTCAAGAGACTTTTGAATACAAATGATATTGATCATGACTTTGAAATAAAGGTTAATTTATTATTCATAAGTATGCAACAAGGTACCTTGAAACCATGGTTTTACCTGATGTATGCAAAATAGCCAGATATTACAAAAATTTAGATTATTTTGTGATTATAGTTATGACTTGCGTTGGAAGCCAAGCCATAGACACCAGAAAGTGTACCAAATTGCCGTAGTGGTAATTTAGTGTAAGTTAACCATAGTTTCAAGATACCTTGAGTGCAATCTAAATTATACTTTACAAAGTGAGTCAATTTAAACTTTGTATGCCCCTACAGTACTATATGGACGTGTTGGTTATTAAGTTCAATACTAAAATACCTGTCTGGCTTTATTCTAAAAACTTGTTTTAAAACATTGCAACATATTCTAAAATGTCGCAGTTTACGCTAAAATGTCTCATTTGCCATTTTTACTGATATGTGAAGTAATTTAATCCAAATATTACGTTCTTTGTCATCCAACTGAAGATATGAAATAATTTTTCCAATAATTTTTCTTGAAAAGTCTTTTCTAAATACCTACCCGTTTTAAACGTTAATACACACATATGCATACAGATTTATGAATTGATATTCGGTAACTAAGGCACATGAAAATCATTCTTGAACATCTTTAGGGCACCCTTCTTTAAATGTAATTTCCTTTGCCATAGGTCACGAGCTACACCGCTGGCAGATTCCATCATTTAGAAATTTGTTTGTTGAAAAACTGTGATTTACTGTCTCTTAGGATTTTTAATGTTTTAAATTGGTCACTTGCTTTCATTTTATAGAATGAAGAAATTAATGTAATCTGGTCCATCGGAGAGACGGACAACAGAGAAATACAGCACAGAACTCGCGGATCCAGATGGATTAATTTTCTTGGTCCAAGTGCACCTGTGTGCCCCACAACAACAGGTACTAACTTTTATACACATGAATGTCCAACATTGTCATGTGGCTACTTCTCTGGTGAGAAGGAAGCACCTTGTCTAAACATCTCTTATTCTAAATAAAGAACTCTGTGCCGAATAGGGTGAGTGTCTAGGAGGGCAGTGTGGCCCTGTTTATGTACCAAACACTAAAATGAAAAAAATATTTTAGGCTGTCAAAAGAATTGTAAAGTATTTTATGGGTGTAATTTAATGTGTCGTTTTAAAAATTTAATTGTACGTTTTGTTTAATTGAATATTTCGTTATTGCTTTGCTGTAAAGTTTTTTGTATTGGGATTAATATTTTGTCTTATATCGCTAGTAACGCCTATATGTAATATGGATGTGCATAGTTGCTTATGATCGACGATTTTAATGAAGTTACACCGTAGCTATGCACTAACGCAGGCAACATGACAGTTTGTCTAATTATTGCAAGCAAATGATAAGATTGTAAAATGTGTACGTAGTATACTATACCAAAACAGTGTAAGGTATTTGAAGGCTACGATAAATCAGAATTTAGATCTTGGAAAGTCACCTTATATAAAATTGTTTGACTGACTTCAATTTGTTCTTGTCCTGCTTATCAAAATAATCATTATGTAAACATATAATTGGCAGTTCATCAATGAATTCCTATTTTGCAGTAGAGAATTTTCCGCTTCGGCAGAAACACAATCGTTGCATGACTAAAAGGCTACGAAAGTTTTACAGAAATGAAAAATGAAAATGTACAATACAATTGCAGGTGTAAATATTAAAGCAGACGAAATATTATTGCTTAAAATGGAAAATTAAATCAAAAATTTATCCAAACAAAACGAACATTTAAATAATTAAAACGACGCATTTAAGTCTTTTTTATTATTAATTGCGTTGAAAGTATTTCAATTTTGCCCATTACGGGCCAATACCCCTTTTCAGTATTTTGTAAGAATTTTTGTCAAAATTATGGACTTAAACCAAGTCTTTTTTTCTATTGATTTCCCATAGAATTATTGAATTTGTAAAAAAAATACGTTTTCGCAATTCATTCTTAAATTAGCCGGAAAACATGGCAGCATGCACGCAAGCCTTAAAATATTGACATGCTCCGTTTTAGTGATATTTCATCACCCTGTAAAATTGTGGAAACCAATTTCTGTAATACGCTGTATATTGAAAAAATATAATTTTTTTATACTTCTTGGAATTTCTGTAGGGGGAATTTTAGCACAAACGGAAATAAATCTTAGTCCTGACTATCATCTGAAATACCAATTAGCAAATGGGTACACGGAAATTGAATTCGAAGTTACTGTCAGAACAAAAGGATGGGTTGGTTTTGGTGTACGACTAGGTGCCATACCCGGTCTCATTGATTCGGATCTAATCATGGGAGGAGTATATGACGACTCTACTACTTATTTTAATGTGAAAATTCAATCTTATGCTTTCAATCATATTAAATAATTTGACTGTTTCGCGTTAAAGTGCATAATTTATTAATTCTACTTTTAATTAGGACATGTTTGGAGACGCTAGGGTTAACGACACATACCCCGTGATTGATGATGTGGAAGATTGGTTTCTTGACGCGTCCCGAACATCCGAAAATGCTACACACACGACTTTGTTTTTCAGGAGACGTTTGAATACAAATGATATTGATCACGACTTTGAAATTAAGGCTAGTTTACTATTATTCATAAGTACAACCAAGGTACATGTAAACCATGGTTATGTGATGTATACAAGGTATGTAGATAGCATTTTCAAAAACTCATTTAGAAGAACTCAGGGGGTTACAACGTTATGATTCCAAAGCCGTTGACCTCATACAGTATATATAGTTAGCAAATATTCGTGGTAGTTCTCAGTAATTTTAAAATCACCATCCCCATACCTTGTGTACAACAAGTAACCATAGTTTCAAGATACCTTGAGTACAACATAAATCAAACATACCTTAATGGTTAGTTCAAGCCCACCATGGGCTTTGACATGGAAATTTCATTTTTATATGGTAAAGTATAAAATTACTTTAAAGTACAAGTCCTACAAATATAATTCACAACACATTGCGATAATAACAGAGTTTTTTGAAATTCGCATTACGATGTCTCACATAAATAATCTTGTTACCCTGCTAGATAAGAACATGATATTGCATGTCATACAGTGTCTTCCTATTATTAATTGTAAAAATTATATGAGCTGCTCAGACGTAAAAAGAGCACTCTCGTGCTTTATTTTTTATTTTAATATTCCATGGAGGTCATTAGGTTCGGGTCTTCGAATATTCATGACTTGGACTTTCCTTTGGCCAACCCTTTTTAATTTGTCTCCATGAAATATTAAAATAAAATATAAAGCACGAGAGTGCTCTTTTTACGCCTGAGGAGCTCATATAAATCTGCAATTCTAAAGATTGACGCCATTGAAAAACAATTAATTAAGAGTTATTCTCCTCTAAGAATTTTAATCTTTTAAATTTGTCTTATTTTCATTCATATTTTAGAATGAAGATATTAATGTAATCTGGTCAATCGGAGAGACGGACAACAGAGAAATACAGCACAGAACTCGCGGATCCAGATGGATAAATTTTATTTGTGGATCCGCTACAACAGATCCTCCTACTTACACCACAACAGAATCTGCGGCTTCGAATCTGGAATCAACAATTCTGTTCACCTCTATTTTTATCCTACATTTAGCACAATAATTGTAAATGAAAAATTATGTAGGACATTACAACAAGTACAAGTAGATATTTTACTTGCGAATTATTGTTCTACATTTCAATTATAATTCTTTCAATGCAATTACTATAATGAACATTTTATTTTACAACCAAATAAAAAATCCGTGCTGAACTCATAGCCCTGCTTTTGACTTTCACATCACTCACATCAGATATAGTACATATTAATGAGAACAAATAAGTTCCGAACACTTATAGTTCATTATAGGTGGGCTTTTTGAGACACATTGTACTCAACTGGATTTATTCTAAACCCTGCAAGTAGAAAGCGTACATGGCAAATAGTTCATCAAATACACGACTTTCATACAATCGCAATGGCATCACAGCATAACAATGCTTACTCTTCGCGACTCGTAAAGAAATTCTAGCAAAAAATTGTATCTACAGCTAAATAAAGCTCTTACACTGATGCACCAGTCAGCTCGTATGAGCACGTGATAGTCTAGGATCTTTATGGAATAAAGTGACACCCATTATAGCCTACGTCGTACATTTTATAGGAAAAAATATTTAGTGGACCAAAGGAAATATATTTTCACAGTGCGACTGAAATATTGTTAACCGGGTGTTTCCACTTTAGCCTTTTTCCAAAATCGAGGAAGTGAATGAGCGTATGTAAGATGATTAATAAATTGCATGTAAATGGCAATAGTCACTAAACGTTAAGTAAATATGTGAATGACTCCTGAAGGGAGTGGCATTTAGTTGCTAATAAAATAGTGTATTCATCACAATATTTAGATCATAGTACTTTGTTCCCAAATTAGGTTGAAAACTAACTTATAAATACTAAGACTAATGAAATAAAACATCACTTGTACAAAGGCGCTCACGCCAACAACACTGAAAATGTTCCGACAATTTAATTGCATTGCAAGTCATAACACTCATTAATAGAGCAGCAGTTTTATCATAAAACGTTAGATTAAAACGTACCTCAAACATTAATATTTGTGGCTCCCACAGCTAAAGTGCAACAACAATGCAAAAAACTGAAGTGCAACATTGTGTGTACGTTCTCTCAAGTCATCGAATGTGACTAAGTATTTACTAACTGTGGTTACTGTGGTCTACATTCTCTTCACACTCTCGACATTTAGTCATTTACTGGAGTAGTAATCTGTCGTTCCGAAGTAGTTCGACCTTGCGTGGCCTTCCATGGCAACATTATTGATTACACTCTAGTTTACACTGTGTCAAGCTAACTTCGTTGTTTCGAGTCGTGAATATTCCATTCCACATCCACACTCTCCACTTTCGTTCGTTTCAGCACTCCATCATCATATCACGCTGTACGTGTGCTGTTCTCTACTCAATTACGTAACCTTCTCTGCCTCCGCCGAGCATCCACAGCGCCGACGGCGCAGTGCTGGTGTTAGGATTGCCTTTCAATTTATCTCTGCAGAAAACCGAAAACTAACACTAACAGAGGCAAGCATATTGTTGGACGATATCAAGGATCTTCAAGCCATTGTGGAAGAAACAAGGTTGGAATGCTATTAAGTATTATGAAGACAATTCAGTAGCGGCCACATCAGCTGTACTTGGACACAACCCATGGAGCGTTGCTAAGAAAGCTCATGCATTGATGATGACCGATTTCCACAGGGCACAAACACAGCTGACTATAATAGTGCAAGCCTTGACTCCAATAGTGATTACAGCAACTACAACAGGGGCAACAGTTACTTCAAAGCTGAACACTGAAAATTGGAGTGAATAAGCTTTCCGGTCTATTCACGGACTGGTCTACATTTGAAAAGGAATTTACGGCCTTAATTATCAGTACGCTTACGTTTTTTAAGACCGAAACAATCTGAATGATCTACAGGTAACGGATACAAATTGGGACATCGCATGGAACAGAATTAAAAACAGATTCGACAGTCCAAAAAAGGCAGCCAGTGCCTGCTTGAAGCCATTCCTAGAACTGCCTCCGTTGATGTCACCCTCTGAATTGGGTCTGAGGAAATTGGTCAACACAGTTAGGACATTTATGTTCCAGCTGTCTGCCATACCCAAAAGGAACGTTGTTTCTTCTTTCGCTCTTTTTATGTTTAATGTTATGTTATCAAAAGTAAACTACCGATTGATGTAATAATGCACGAAATGTAATGATTAAGAGCATTAGATTCGAGGAAGTATATTGTACGCACGTAAGTAAGTCATTAATCGTTCAATCTAGAGTGAGCGATTGAGAGGATGATTAATTCTTAGCATGTAAATAGGAATAGTCACATGACTTTAAGTAAAGTAGGTTAGGATGTTCATTACTCTTGGAGGGAGTGCCATTTAAGTGTTAGTTAAAAGGCTTACTCAACTATAGGATTAGTACACTGCACTTTGGGAGTATTGTTCCCAAATTAGGATAAATACTTATGTATAAATATGAGAATAGACAAAATAAACGTCATTTGTGGAAAGGCGCTCACGCCGACAACACTTAAATTGTAACGACAATTTATTCGCATACGAGTCATATTAATTAATACTAGAGGAGTAGCGCTACCATAATACGTTAGGTTTAGAGCTTCCTGCATAGATTAATAGTTGTGGCTCCACAGCTAATTTTCGAACCCGAAAGTCGTTTATCTACAAAGTTTCACCGAATTATCCGATGTGATATTAGTAAGTGGACATTTTCGTAGTGAGTGACTTGGAAATACTTCCAAAAAGGATATTTCAAGCCGTCGTGCATAAAAGTGAAATATCCAAATCTTTAGGAACTGATACTGTTTGCCGAGTAGCTGCAGCGCCGACGGCCCCGTGCTGGTGCTAGTACTGCCTCTCAATTTATCTCTGCAGAAAACCTTTCGTGTATTTTGACGTTTTAAAACCTACGGTTGGGTTTTCCAGGTTCGTACTCTTTTATTGCATTTTCTGGCTATCTCCGTCGTGGTGGCAGGGTATTTTCCACTACAAATATTGGAAAAATTGTTATTGTTGTTAGAAAACCTCCCCTACGTGGGAAGGTTTTCTATTGCTCGGTGGTCCTACCGGGTGATTAAAGAAAGGATTCCTAGGGACAAGTTTGAGAATTTTACGCTCCCTTAAGAATCGCGAAACCACCAAAATAGGGATTGCATATGCATAGTAAATGAGTGATACAGAAGACGAGCCTCCACTACCCAAATGAAGGACTAGTCAAAAGTTGAAACTCCAACAGAATTCGACCTTAGGCAAAATCCCTATAAACAAACTAAAAGAAAGGCACAAAGGAAGTCAAAATAATCTGAGGAAACTAAGGAGGAGGAACAATCTCAAGCTAGCTCATCTCAAATCAGACTTGAAGACCGGGAAACCCCAATTCTACCACAATCACAACGTCGTTCATTAAGAGACTAATTTTCATGATCTATCACCGAAATAATTCGTGTCATTGCCTACATTAGGCATGCCATTCTAAACAAATCATTCCGCAGGCCAACAAAACCGTTCTCTTCGGATGATTTAAGCAAGTCGGAAATACTACTAGCAGGATTCATTCAACAAGTATCCTACCCAAGTCAAGAAGACATTAAAAAGTCCTTGAAAAACCTTAGGCCTTTTCAAGATCACCATGGGATCTTTCGGGTGGGAGGACGTTTGGTAAAATCAGATTTACCATACGCAGCAAAACACCCACTAATCCGCACCTATATCTTATACACCCATAACAAATCAGGCCACGCCGGCAAAAACACGATGCACAGCCATATCCGCCTGAAGTATTGGATTCCCAACGCGACGAAGACCATTAAGAGCGTAATAGCGAAATGTTTAATTTGCTTCTGCCAGAACGCTCAACCGGAAACCCAGCTTATGGGACAACTGCCACCAGCCAAAGTAGTCGCCAAACGTCCATTTTTACACACAGGTGTGGATTATGCTGGCCCTTTTGAGATTCGCAATTTCACTGGTCGAAACGCGAAACTCAAGGTTTACATCTGCCTATTCACCTGTATGTATACACGAGCAATCCACCTGGAATTGGTATCCAACCTCACTATCGAAGGTTTCCTACTTGCCTTTCGCCGATTCATCTCTCGCCGAGGCAAACCATCACACATGTACTCCGATAACGGTACCAACTTCGTGGGCGCAAGCAGCAGGATAGCCGATTTTGAACAACAAATCCAAGCCTCCGCCGAGACTAAACATCATGGTCTACCTGACCTCAACATGGACCAGATAATATGGCAGTTCATACCGCCCCGAACTCCCCACCAGGGGGGAATTTGGGAGGTGTGTGTACAACTGGTTAAGTACCACCTACACCGCATTACGTGCGAAGACTCCTATACTTGGGAAGAATTCGAAACAATATTAATATTCACGGAGGCATTAGTAAACTCACGTCCTCTAACTGCCATATCAGAAGACCCAGCTGACCTGGAGGCATTAACACCAGCTCATTTCCTTATAGGCACCCAACTATTACTAAACCCAGAATATGATTTAAGCCATCTGCAGATCAACCGATTAGATCAATATCAATTGGTGATTCGCCGTAACCAGGACTTATGGAAACGCTGGCAAAATGAGTATATTACTGCGCTCCAAAAACGACACAAGTGGCAAGAAGAACACCCGAACTTACAAATAGGGGATCTTGTCCTGGTAAAAAACAACGACGTGGGGACCCTGAAGTGGCGTTTAGGACGAATCAAAAAAATACACCCAGGAGAAGACAGCATAGTACGAGTAACTACGGTAGAAACAGAAAGCACGTACATAGAAAGCAAGAACAAAAAAGACAAAGGAAAATTTATTAAGACAAGTAAACAATTCGTACGACCTGTGACCCAACTAGCACGGTTACCACAGGAAGACGCGGAGGACTTTGACAGCCGTAAACTATTATGTTCACCACATCCAGAGTCAAAACCAACTCAAAAATTACTGTACCGGCAGATGGTTACTTATCGGGAAAATAATATTGAACTAATTCGGAGATTGGATCATTTACAAGAAAATCATCTACAACTTTGTCACAAATTACAAGAAGGCCTGCAAACCCACGGAAATCTCGCCCTTTCACCTCTAATGCAATCCCATGGAGCTGGAGAAATTACTCACCAGTGAAACCCCGAATATAGATTATTCTGAGGACACCGATTCTGAAACTGAACTATCCGCTACTATTCTAGAGCATTTGACTTCCGACGAATTTAATTATCTACTTGACGTGGATTTTAACAATCTGCCTGAAGACTTCGATCTTTTAAACGACGTGGACATTCTACCTAGTGTTGGCGATACTAACATTCCAGTCCCGGCTTCTCTTCGCAGACACAATACCACACCTGCTTCGCCTGACATTACCGAATTACCTCGAGCCGAAACCGAAGAAAAAGAAACGGCCCCCAAACGCAAACCTCCCGCTCGGGTGTCAAAAAACACCGCAGTGGAACCCACCACTCCAACCCCCTCAAAAAGAAAAAGCCCACCAAAAAAGAAAATTCCCACTCCTAAGAGCAACCCACGGACAACCATTCTAAGCCCACTGTACAGACGTCCCCTTAAACCTACGCAAGTGGAAAATCTACCCTTTGATTTGCGACAATACGAAGCGATCGCTAGGGCCCATAATCCGAAGACCAATTATCAACACCAATTTGCATCTCTCCTCAATTGGAGTCAGAAAAATCGCGACACGTTTCTCGCAAACCATTATCTAAAACAACCGCAAATTACTATCTATCAGAGGAAGATTGTCGAACTCAAAAGGCGTTGCTGTCTATTCAAAAATATCAACAGTGCATTAACGGACAAATTACCAGCACCCTATTATCCCTCTCTTAAATCCCGTCAAACCCAAAAGCAACGCACAAGTAATCACATTTTTCTCTTTTTCTAATAGTCAGTTCGAGACACAAGGCCATGGCGCCACCACGATACGAATCCCCTCCAAGTCCTGGTATCAACTTGCTGGTCGGGCCACCCATTGATCAAGACATGGACTTGGAGAGGTTATTCGTAGAGGCTCGAGATATTGCAAACATTCAATGCACTCGACTTTTACAACTCAAACGCAAACTAAAACAAACTGAAAAATTACTACGCGATAAGATGCACCATACTCAGGAAAGCTGTAACACTGCTCAGCGAGCCTACCAAAGACGGGCTGAAAAATGGCATGAGGCAATGAACGAACTCCAACGACAATACCGAGATGAATGTATCCGTTCAGCAAATATCCAAGCCAGATCGAGTTCTACGATCGAGCCAGTTCTACGAGACCCGCTTTGCCCCAGTAGCACCGGATCTTCAGAAATGCAATTCAACCATTTGCTTCAACACGTACTTCATACTTAATGCATACAACTCACATAAGAAAAATAAATTATATTACTCTTAACATAGTAATAGAGGGGACTCTGTTCTCGTATACATTAATATTTTACCTAAAAAGCACTCAACGTCATTTACCAACGATTTTTCTATACGCACAATTCCACTCATTCTTCCGTTTCAAGGAATTCCCTTCTCATTCCTGGAATGAACATGCAATATACGTATTAACCTTCCTCCAATTCCGTACCTGTAACGTATTGTTCTAGGAATCAATAACTTGTCCTAGAAATGAAAACGTAATATTCACAACGTAAGTTTTAGGCAATAATACGTAAGCACTACATATATATGGCTTCACTGTACCACGCAAATTCTCAGTAATAAAAACTCAATTCTCAAGTGAACATCTCTTCCTAACAACTTGTAAGAGTTATTTCTCATGGAATTTATTCCCTTTATTTATTTATTTAGACATCTAGGTAAACTATTTCACCATCCTAACTACACACTCTCCACTAGCGTTCGTTTCAGCGCTTGACTTTCACATCACGCTGTCCGTGTGCTGTTCTATACTCTTTTACGTGGACGTTGCTGCCTCCTCTGGGTACCGGCAGCAACGACGGCCCCGTGCTGGTGCTAGGATTGCTCTCGATTTTTCTCTGCAGAAATTCTCCTGTATCTCGCCGTGTTAAAACCTACGGTTGGGTTTCCCAGGTTTGTAATTTTACTACTGTCTGGGGCTATCTTTTTCGGTGGTGGCAGGGTATTTTCCACTACAATTTTTGGAAGAATTATCGATATCAAGTCTCCCTCAAGGGAAGGTTTTCTATTACTCGGTGGTCCTACCGGGTGATTCAAAAAGGGATTCCTAGATGATAATTTTTTCGCTCCCTTAAATCGCGAAGTCACCAATTTAGGGATTGCATAAGCATACAGTAAATGAGTGATAGGGAAAACGAGCCTCCACAACCTAAACGGAGAACTAGACAACAAGGAAAAGTAGAAACTCCACCAGAATACGATCCTAGACAGGATCCTTATAAACAAGTCAAGAGAAAGACACAGAAAAAAGCAAAACAATCTGAGGAAATTGAAGAAGATCAACCTCAACCTAGTACATCTCAGGTCAGACCTGAAGATCAGAAAACACAAGTATTACCGCAGTCAAAACGCCAGACGTTAGGAGAACAATGTTGACGCACTTGTGCCGAAATACTTCAAGCAGTATTCGTAACTTAACCGCAAGTCGAAGACGAGGTGTTTGAGCAAGAAAAAGAAGAAACAGAAACGAGCGGTTGGAGTGATCAAGATCTAGACTTAGATACCTTATTCGGCCACTCACCTGATAATGGGACATTAACCAAGATGGCTACCGCGGATCAAGTCGCCCACGAAAATACCATCATAGCTTTTCAAGATCAAATAGCGGATATTCAGATAGCAATTGATGACCATAACCCATTGAGACAGGCATTAACCTTAACGGAAGCGACCATATTGTTGGAAGATATCAAGGATCTTAAGACTACCATAGATGACACCAGAGTGGAATGTTATAAATACTATGAAGATAAAACTGTAGCGGCCTCAGGGTTGATACCTGCCCATAACCCACGGGTCGATGCGAAGACAGCGCATGCATTGGTAATGACCGACTATAACAAGGCAAGGATACAGTTAACTATAATAGTCCAAGCCCTTACCCCAATAGTGGTTACTTCAGCAACGACATCAGGAGTAGTACCGATATCAAAGCTGAGCACTCCAAAGATGGGAGTGCCAAAGTTTTCCGGTCTCTTTACTGATTGGCCGACCTTTGAAAGTGACTTCACAGCCTTAGTAATAACCCCGCCTACGTTTTTCAGGACGGAAAAAATGCGCTTATTAAAAGAAGCCCTAAAAGAGGGCACTGCCAAGGATGATTTGAGTGACCTTCAAGTTACAAACACGAACTAAGACATTGCCTGGAACACGATCAAGAATAGATTTGACAGTACAAAGGAGGCAGCCAGTGCGTGCCTAAGGCCGTTTTTAGAATTACCTCCGTTGATGTTTACCTCCCAATTGGGACTAAGAAAATTGGTCAACACAGTAAGAACCTTTATGTTTCACCTGTCTGCGATACCGACAGGCTCCGTAACCGAATTGCACGTCGTCGTGCTCCAATTTATCTTTCAACGGTTGGATTCCCGGACAATGAATGAATATGAGAACTCGTTACCGGATAACAAGATCCCGTCACTTGACTCATGCTTGGAATTCTTGGAGAAGCAGTCCAAGAAAATCGCTTGGATTCGCAATGCAAGAGTTAGGTCTACTCCAGCCCCGTTGAAAACGGATCGTCCATCGAAACAATATGAGAAAAGGGTCATGATGCGACATCTGGAGGAGAAACTGACTATGAATCGGATACTTCTCGCACGAGCCGAAGCTCTAGCAAAAGGAAGAAGGAAGAGTACCCAGAAGGTGACCAAAAAGAAGGTTAAGGGTCGAAGGCGGTCTGTCTCAACTAAAAGGAGAACAGTCCATATCAATGTGAAGCCTGGAAGGATGCAATCTAGATCACCGTCGCGTGAAAGGTCCATGAGTCCCAGGGAAACAAAAAGCAATACAGTAAATCAAAGAAGGCTACTATTTGCCCAGTGTGTAATCAAACGGATCTTTTTATTTTCAACTGCCCGCAATTTGCAAAAATGAGCATCAGTGTCAGACGGGATTGGATTAAAAACATGATCGCGGTTATGCATGCTTTGGCGCACACACTGCTAGTCTATGCAAATCAAGTTACGTGTGTGGAATATGTCACAACAAGCATAATATGCTCCTACACTGGGATAATCCAGAAGGGGACAGAAAGTCACCCTCTCCATCAAGGAACTACCCCGTCATTCATCATACCAGGGATGCTAATTCATTAAAGGGATTATTGCCAACAGCCTTGGTCAAGGTCCAATTCCAAGGAAGATCAGTCCAGGGACGATGCTTGTTGGGTTGTGGTGCTCAAAATTCGTTTATCACCACGAAAATAGCAAGAAAATTGGGTTTACCAATTGTAAGTTATCGACAAGCATTTACAGGAAACGGTGGTGCCGGGATGAGCGCAAACCTTCCAGATTCAATCCTGAGTTCCACCCTATAAGACGTATAGCGTAACAGCCTATGTCATAGATGAAATTACGTCAAAATTGCCATCCAAGTCGATCCACTGTTGGTGTTGTTTATTGTAACCACCACAGTAAAAATAATATTAAAAAAGTTATTGTAAGCAAACTGTACTTTAAGCTAAGCAAAACCACAATGTGGTAAAAGGAAATGCATTAAAATAAGTGACGTGAATGAATTATGTGTGTGAGATTGGTTGAAATCATTAATCATGTAATCTATACTTAAAATAATGTTTAGCACTGTAAGTATAACCGCACCCTAGGAGGAAAATGAATCGATTTCTTCCTAATTGTTAGTTTGCATGTATGACTTAAAAGTACATGTCAACGATCAATAGTTTAAATCGCCTCATATAAATAAAGTAGGCACTGGAAAGGGTTAGTTCAGTAGGCTCTAACTGTGCACCTAAAATACTCAACTTTAGAATAACACACAAAAATCATGACTACTCAAAAACATTTGGAAAAACTTTACCCACTAACGAAAGAGGAAAGTGAATACTACTTTGATCCAACTTCATCTGAAATACTTGTACCCCGTGATCAAGTCCAGTTTTACAAGAATCGGTAAGACAGACTAGTGGTTGCACATCAACAGCAACGCGGACAATTGTGTGAAGCTAAGGAGTTAGATAAAGTGCTACGAGGGCAATTCAATTATGTGATTGCGGAGAAAGATTCTCTTGTTACAGAAAAGAACTCGCTTATCGCAGAGAAAAATTCCTTTAAGGACAAAGTAATATTCCTAGAGTCCAATCACAAATACCTACAACAATACTTGTTACCACAATTAATAAAATTGGCGAAGAACTGAAGAAGAAGTGTAAACATCACGGTGAAAAGGAACAAGCACTCGCAACGGTGCAGGAAGAACTGTGTGAATTAAAAAGTAATCATGAATTGTTAAATAAAGTGAAGGATATAGCTATCAAGGAAGTAGCGGACGCGAGAGAGATCATAGCATACATCGAAAGGAACTTTGAAGTGCTAGAAGGAGAAGATATGCAACGTTTACATATAGCCATGGGATATCGCGGTCCCATTTTTGATTTACATTGCCGTCTACAGGAAGCAGAAAAGAGTCAGGCAGACAGTGTTGTGGAAAGGCAAGAGTTGTTAAGAGAAATAGGGGGATTGCGGGAGGAGAAAAGAAAACTCAAGTTTAAGCCATCTGCTCCACCACCACCGACTGGATTAGTTTGGCCGAGATCGAGATTGACCAACTCAAGGCAAGAGAAAAAACATAACTGGACGTACACTGCGGAGAATGCTGATTGGGATGAAAAAAGCAACGTATCCTGCGTATCAAGTTTTGAAGACAAGGACAACCCAAATGGATTCATCTACTAAGCACTGTGTATAGTAAGTAGTAAGAATATGTAACATTGTTATGTATAGTAATTATGTATAATTAGAAGTGGCAGTGTTTCTACTTTGGCTTTTTTCGCATTAAGAATAGAAAACAAAGTAGAAGTTAAGAATGATGTGAGTCTGCACGTAATTCAATAATTAGGAACATTGTATTCGAGGAAATGAAATAGTATGCACGCAAATAAGGAATTGCAGATAAACTAGTATGAGTGATCGGTTGGATGATTAATACTTCGTACGTAATTAAGAACAGTCACTAGACTTTAAGTGAAATAGGTTAAGGAGTGCCATTTAGGCCTATGTATAATAGTTCACTTACATCATAAATAGTACAATGTACTTTGGGAGGATTGTTCCCAAAATAGGTTAAATTCATCTTTATAAATATTATATATTATATATAAATATTATAAATATACTAACGCTGAATTATAAAACGTCACTTGTGAAAAGGCGCTCACGCGATCAACATTGTAATTGTTCCGACAATTTATTTGCCCTACAAGTCATATTCATTAATACTACATCAGTCGTTTTACCTTTAAAAATTAGGTTTTGAAACATATTTGTATAGATTAATACTACAAAAAACTCGCGTGCTTGAACTGAAAAAACAAAACGATTTATTAAGGAGAGTACAAGCAAAAGCCAGTACAGAAGTGGTCAATTCGAGAGGAACTATTATGGAGATTGAGCGTTACTTCACAGTCTTGAAAAAAGAATATGTTATGCCGTGAATACACTTTTGACATCATTTCGAATAAAACCATGCGAAATATAGCATGTATGCCGCATCATGTAAAACTCCAGAAGATTTTTCTCAGCCAAAGAGCTAAAACTGGCTACCACGCCGGATTACTCTAACAAATATCCAATTAAATATTTATTAAATATATTCAGCGGAATGAAGCATAATCCTAGACGAGAAATGCCCGTCGGTTCGTGTGTATACACTACACACCCAACGTATGGCTGACCACACATTTCATGGATATCATTACGTACGCAATAGCTACTTAAACGGAGAAAAACCATACCATACAGAGATTTCGTAATCAGAAAATTATCTCTGCCGGGAAGACAACAGCTCGGATATATATACATTACCTACACTGATTACACGCATTATTTTTCCGCATTACTCCACTCCACAGTAAACAAAATCGAGTCACCTTACTCAATACATAAAAATAGTGAACAGAATATAACAATTATTTAGCGCCTTGACACGATCCAAAGTCGACATCACCAATTACATTACGAACTAACTAATTTGATAGAACGACACCGATTGGTAAATCCAACTCAACCAACGAATAGAACTCAACCAACGAATATAACTCAACCAACGAGTAGAACCAAGCGTAGCAGCCACCAAAAGTACTGTCAAACCACTAACGTACGACAAGACCGATTCCAAAGTCTTACAGAACTCCATACTAGACGCTTTAACATTTAGAGAAATCGATTTTTTGGTAAACGACGTAGATGATCTGGTTACCTGGTTCTAAATCTGGTTGCAGTTCTTTCCTTTCTTTCAACTCCTTTCAACAGCACATTGATTTTGCCCCAGACGAGACCGCTAACCTCTACCCAACTACTTAACAAACTACTTCGCAATCTGATAAATCTGAGCCCACCGCTATGCGTGCCTACAAGAACATTACTCAAGCTTCTAAACCCATACGCATTATAATGAACCAAAAGAAAGAAAAGAAGATATCTCACTAAACGAACTCAGAAATACGCAGGTCCAAGGAAATCGAAACCATTAAGACAAGTAACACGTCAACTGACACCAAAGGCCTAGTTCACGAAAAAATACAAACAAAAACAAACCTATCCAACCACCATTTCCCCCACATTCGAATGGTTGATTTACAACCATTCGGAAATATACTCATTTCCTTGAAGTCTACCACAGATTTCCGTCAACCGTATGCGAACCTACTTAACTTGAGTAAGAGAAGTCCTGAGACCTTCTTATCCAACAACATCAACAACACCAAAAGATTACGTACAACAAGCAAAAGCACACCGACTTAAAAAACGCGTAAGAGTAAATCATACCCAACAACAAAATACTATTAATCAAGGCACACAACAATCGAATGAAATTGCACATGCCCTGTTTCACTATCCTCTACATCTCCTCTACACTCACTACTAATATTCCATCTTTCTCGTCTAGCATCATTGTTAATGACAGTCCCCCCACACAACCACTCGTGGAACAACACTTGATTTTCCTTTGGATCATCAGCAACTCTTTCACGATGCACGGGACAGTGCCAACGAACAATATCGTCGCGCACTTGAAATGACCAGGTTGCTTAAAAAAGCGGAACCTCATGAAGGAAAACTCAAGGGTCATTTTGAGGCCCATTGCAAATGTTTTCCCACAAGGAAGCATAATTTCATAACGAATGTGCTAAGTATGAATTTCAGGTTACAATATTTAACGATTTCGAGAGGGCAACAAATGAAAAAAATTTTTATCAACCGCGGTACTACTAATTAACTTCCTATTTTACTAGATCTTTGGAATTTACATCATTTATTTGCCATCATACCTACCATTACTTTTTGGTTGACTGGGTTTTGAAACGGAAACTAGTTTTGCGTGTAATTGGTAGAAATACACAGCTACATTTGTCTGCGTCATTTCAATATATCTAATTTATTACGACAACCGCTTCTCTGGTCTTACTAATAGCCCATTACTTTACCAACTTATAATTGTAGCAGACCAATGTGTCACATAAAGAGGTGAGTATATATAGTGTGACTGGATATTACAAGAAAAAACGGTTGACGTTATGATTAATATCAATTGATTATGTTACACCTACATTGAATTACACCATCATTCAATTAAAAGTCTCAAAGCACGCAAATCTTCCCAAAAATACTTAATAAAAAGCTATATCTGTGTTGCCATATTCTAGACGTGGTTACTACATTCTCATTTGAAATGAAGTAGTGTGGATTACGCATCCATTTCTTCTTGATTAGCAATAAAACGACAGGTGATTCTAAATCAGTCATACTTGTTAGTAGACTGAACTTTCCATATACTTTTGGCCGAATTTGGGATAGTCGGGATAAAGTTTCTCCAAATAGAATTCTTAAGTCATTTTGAAGGGCCACTGAGAGTGATTCTGTCGAACCGACTGCAAATACAAAATTATGCAAGATAATTATTATGAAATACCACCCAAAAATTAAACCTGAGAAACGAAATATATAATATTTATTTAAATTTTTTAACTATTCTAGCAATTGTTCCTTGCTTGTCGGCAATTATTAATTATTTATTTCTATTACCATATCCTCTATCCTCTTACGTTTCGGTCAATAAACTTCTAATATCCCTCAATGAGCATTTACTAAATACCTTGAATACTAAAATACCCTGACTTACTAAAACTTTTAAAACCGTGGTCTATGCTTTAAAACGTTTGTTTACTATTATTAGTATACCGTGTATTCCGAATTAATTGAACGTCATTTATTGTTTCAAACTAAATTTTTCGCTGTGTAAAATGTATACCAAATTGATGATTATTTCGACGCGGAACTTTATTGATCCACTGCATGATTTATTCATTTTAGTCAAAACAGTTTACTGAATTAAATATATACGTAATTATGGAGAAAATCATTTACTTATGACGTAGTGCAGCGATGATGTCAAAAAAAGGAGATTTAAGTGGATTAGGAGGAAAATAGTGCTACAAATCCTACGCGATCTGGAAGCGCATAGTTAGTGATTTGTTAATTACTTCATGCCAGGGAATAAAAAAGCACCTTTTTTTGCTTTTTGTTTTTTTAGCTTTTTTACAAAAAAACAAGCAATCAAAGTCTAAAAAAGCAATGCTTTTTGCTTTTTTAATTTAACAAAAATCACTTTAAAAAGTCTGAAAATCATTATTTTTTCTACAGAAATTGATGTAACAATGCAATACAATGCATTCTGCGTCGATTTAAACATTAATTAGTGCATTCCGCATTGTAATTTAATATTTAGAAGTGCAATGTATTAAGTCCTATACGTGTATTAGGTATACAGGAATAAAGCAAAAAGGAAAAAAGCAATATTTTTCCAAAAAAGCATTTGCTTTTTTATTCCCTGCTTCATGCGCTGCAACTTATTAGTTAGTTATTTGTTCATTACTTCATGCGCTGCATCTAATTAGTAAGTTATTTGTTTATTACTTCCTGCGTTGCATCTAATTACTTAGTAATGTGTTAATTATTACATGCAATGTATCTAATTAATTAGTATTTTATAATTAGCATGACTGCCAAATAATTAGCTAATTACTTACATTGCTAATTAATTACTGATATACTGATAAAAGCTAATAGTAATAGTTGAATATCATTGGTCGATGTCCAAACGTTTATCGTCAGATGCCATAAAAATCAGGGTTTCACTGTCCAGTGGACAGTGGACAAATTGACTAAGTCCAAAATGGATAATGGACGGACAAAAATGAAGGTGGACAAGGACAAAATGGACAAAATGGACAAAAATAAGTGAAGTGTACAAGATATAAATAGAAACATAGACTTTTGCTACAGAAATGTTCTAATTATTAGTAAGAAGCATAATCCACTTAAAAACAATCGAGTTTGATATCTAAAATAAAATTATGGGAATTTACTTTGTGATTAACATTAAAATGTATTTAGAATACAGGTCTAAGTAACAATAAGTGGTTTAGAATAAAGGTAAGGTAAGAAGATGGTGTGTAGAATTAACGATAGACTTAAATAAAACAACAATTTAGAATGAAAAGACAGTATCTTCCTTAAGTATCGCATTGTACATGGGGTGTCTCAAGTTAAAAATCCAAGGATATCCGCTTTTTGTCCATTTTGTTCAATTTGTCCGTTTTGTCCATTTCGTCCATTTTGTCCAGGTGGACGGACAAAATACAAAAAGGACGGACAAAATAGAACTCTCATAAAAATGTCAGCATCAGAGACAGTAGGGGTAATTATGCTGTCGATAGTCTTATTAGTTTACCCTATTCACAGATATTATACATTTTACATTATCCGTACAGTAAATTCATAAATTGAGGTAGAGGATTATTTCGGGTCAGTATTATTACTTCAAAATCCATAAATTTGGATTATCGGAATAATTTTTCCCATGGGGTATTATTCTTACGGAAAAACTAATTCGGAATATACGATACTTTGATGTATTTTCATTGAAAACCAATAGGACAGTGAAGAATCGGGCAAATTGCGTTTCGGAAGGACCACATTATTAATATTTTAAATGTAACGTTTGTACTGAGTAATGGTGTAAATGAATAAAATAGTAATTGTTGTTCATGTTTATGAAAAAATTTCATCGCTTTCTTTTGTTTACCCGAAGAATTTACTACATTATCATAGAAAGACAATTGCTATTGAAAAACGCAGTAATATATATGTCGTAGCTAACGGAGGCAGTCGGTTAGGCATACATGCCTAACTAGATAAAGGGAGATAGCACAAATGACCTAGGTAACCGGACACAGGGCCCTTAGTTAACCAGACATGCCTCTTTAAGTACACTCCAACCCATTTGGGAATAGTTCTTTAGGATTCTTATTATATTTGTACTTCAAAATAAATTAGATTAAATAATTTCTCATAATTTTAGGATAAAATGAATCATAAATTGTCATAATTTTAATGCAAATTACTCACTTCATTGTCCAAATATTATGCTAACTATGGGAATGTAATTGGAGTTCCACTTTTTTAATTACTGTGGGTGTTCAAACAATAGATGAATTTTTAGTATTCGAAGACACCTACTTATTGGTAGGGGAGGGGGAGGGGTACAACGTCTTCTGCTGACGATTGCATGCGTTTAGCCCATTCCTACACAATACACAGGCACATCACAACACAAGCATTATACTAAACACATGCAATCGTCAGCAGAAGACTTAGTACCCCTACCAATAAGTAGGTGTCTTGGGATACTAAAAATTCATCTATTGTTTGGACACCCACAGTAATTAAAAAAGTGGAATTCCAATTACATTCACATAGTTAGCATAATATTTTGACAATGAAGTGAGTAATTTGCATTAAAATTATGACATTTATGATTCACTTTATCCTAAAATTATGAGAAATTATTTAGTCTAATTTATTTTGAAGTAGAAATATAAAAAGAATCATAAAGAACTATTCCCAAATGGGTTGGAGTGTGCTTAAAGAGGCATGTCTGGTTAACTAAGGGCCCTGTGTCCGGTTACCTAGGTCATTTGTGCTATCTCCCTTTAGCTAGTTAGACATGTATGCCTAACCGACTGCCTCCGTTAGCTACGACATATACAGTGTCGGATAATAAAACGTATTCCGTAGTAATAGAAAAAAGTTTTTTCATATTTTATTCAGAGGTCAGAGTTCGGAGAGTGGTCATCTGCGGACTACAAACTTAAATTTTTGCCCACTGGGAGCCTCAGGACTTAACCCTGGCCTCGGTGAAAGTTACGCGGGAACCCCTGTCACTTTTACTGTTTCTTCTGGTTTGTTAAAAGTTACTGGTAATTGTTTGAAAGATATATCAACTACTCACATTAGTATTTCTCAGTTATTTCAATCAATGTTGCGTACTTTGAAATAATGAATGCTACATCAGAAGGCAAATTGAAATACATATTATATTCATATGTAAGTACAAAACAAATAATACAGTTGACAGCGAGGATAAATTTGTGACATAGCTTATTGGCCTTGTGGCTTTGTGTGGCTTCGGCTTCACTAAGCTATGTACTTGTGGTTAGATTTGACAAAATAATCTTTAAAAAATCAAACTTACAATATTAACTACTGTTAAATATCGTAGTCATTATTGGTCACCCTGTAAGCACTCTTACTGGGACGCCGGTAAGTTTGCAACATTGAAAATGTTTAACTTTATCAGGGAAAGCCCTACAAGTTACGTCGATCCGGGTAAAAAATGTCACCGGACGGTAGATTTTCTCTACGTCGTTCCCCGTGAAAGCACAAACTACGTATGGGTATACACTAAGATCATACCGGCTCTCCCGTTATAATTTGGCTTTACGATTTAAGCGTGTGAAAGTTGCAATTTCAGTGCTCAATTTATTAAAAATAATTTTCTTCATTTAATCGTTTTTGAGTTAGGGTGTACACATCTTCACCCAAACACTGAAGACAGAAGAAAACCTTAAAAATGGACTTCTTCTGCTTTATAAAATCGCATTGGAAACTAACTATGCGACATTTTTCCATAAGTAGATTTTCTTTCAAAAATGGGTCATTTGTGACCTTTGACCTCGGAATTAAAAACCTAACTTCAACTAATTAAAAATTAAATTAATTTAAATATCAATTAAATTGTGACGGTACGATGATTTTAATATTTTGTTTGTTTTGCTTTCACTAGCATGTCCTATAGCCCCTTCGCTTCTTTTTTATATGCGTTGCAATGGTTTATTTCACTATTGAGTAATACTTGTAATCCGAACCTTACATTTCATTTTGTTGAATTTTGTTCTGATTTTATAAGCCAGGAATCAGAAAATTGAAATTACTGCGTCACTCCTGGGCGTGAAATGTGGAGTAGTACCTGAGTTAGGATTATATAATAAAAAATTACCACCACAAATTTGCTTCACTCTAAATCAGTATTGACTTTCCGCAGAGATGTTAAAAGTGCGGATAAATATAATTAAATGAAATGTTTTTCAAATTACCTTTCCCCTGGTGTAATACCTGGGCTTCCAGCTTGGTTTCTTTTTTTCTAGATCGGCCGCATTTTTGTCCCTAATTGGTAGAAGGCGTTTCAGTAAACAGTTCATTTCGAGGCAAACGCTATGGAAATGTCTTCCCTGGAGCCTAGTTTAACATTTAAACAGTTCACGCATTAAAGTTTTTTAAACTTCCACATCTGACAAATAAATGTAACTGCAATAATATAAAAAGTCTCCGCTTCAGTACCTAAATTTTCATCTGTTGATTTTTTGATATATTGACTATGCTGTTGTGAATGGACTATGAAGTAATTAAATATAAGAAAACAGTATGAATCGAACCAATCAACTAAACGTTGGTTCGATTCACACTTTTGTTTAATTACTTAATCGATTGTACTTTTGTTCAATAGCTTTTTATGAAATGTAGTCAATAAATCAGATGAAAATTTAGCTACTGAAGTGGAGACTCTTTCAATTATTACAATTTAATTACAGATCTTTAACTTACCAGCTTGTTATCCCGATTTACGAACTAGCAATTTAACTAACAAATAGTTCGAGCCTTGTTGAAAACAAGGATTATATCCAAAACCATCCAGAAAAGCAGCATTGAAAGCGAAAAATTAAGGATTTTCCGCTTGCCATAAAGCTGGGCTAATCTGAGCCTTGCTAAACGTCAACCTAAATTAAAATAAAAGCGATTTATTTTTTCGTGTGGTCCTTTTATCCTTTGATGAAATGTTAAAGTTCCCTTATTTAATAGTGCTTACCTGGTTTTGATGTTGTTATGTACGAATAAATACGAATTGAATTGAATTGCTTAGAATTTTGCCAAATGTTGTGGGACTACGCCCTGCTTTAGATAGTGCGCTGCTTTGTATACAAACTGTTACCACGGTAGCCACTAACCGCAGTGTGGTTGCATACATCCCGTCATTTTGAGTAAACAAGTAAAGCGTACGTAGCTAAACACAAAACTTAACTTTATGCACTGTACCTTGTAATAAGGGATCATACCCTTGTTTCGGTTTCCAGAGAACTTTCGAAACAAGATTATTTCATAACTTTACGAGATAATAATTCTCGGTGGAAATATACTATTTTTCGGTCTTGAGACGGTTGCGAGAAATTTAAATTAAGAAAAAACTACCTACAATATTTTAGTTTTTAAACTGATTTCTATTTGTCGTTATTGTGTAAAAAATCATCACAAAAAATACACTGGTAACATATAATATTATAAATGAACAAATTGTCTGTACCAATATAAATATGTAAACGAAACCGAGGCGAGGTATTATGATGGCATATGTAATATATTTTGCCAAACTTCATTTCCTAGGAGACAAACTCTAATGTTTAAAGGAATAAAACACACAAACTTGGGAAAATGTGTTTCGTATCGATTTTTCACTGGAGTTCAAGTCCTGTCATTTCTGCATAAAATGGCTTGGCATTCAGCAGGCAACACCGTGGTATTTGTTTGTGAATGAGACTCGTCTGCTCTGAATTTCAGGAAAACCCGTGTTTGAGCATTGAGAGGAGATTGGAGATGTTTGACGAATGTTTTTCATTAAATAATTCAGTTTTATAGTTTATAGTTTTGGCATATAAATTTCTCAAACTCATTGTCTAGCATAAAACCCCTTTTTTAAACATCCAAAATGGTATAATTTAAATATTTACAGATGCAAACTCTAAAATGTCATAAATAAAAACTCCGACCAAGCAGTATCATAAATATAAATAATATATCAGTGAAATTGAGAACTTGCCCATAGGGAAAAGTAAAAGGACAAAAACAACTACACAAATATACGTATTAGTTCGTATAAAAGAACTATGATTTATCGGACATTTGACGTATTATAGTATTAGTCCCAATGAACTGGCAAAAATGAATACTTTTTTCATTGACTTGGAAACCAAAATTTTGGAAAAGAAAAAAAAAATTTTCTCTTCTGGGATTCGATCCCTTACATCTGCTTTACCCCATCCCCCTTTATACCACCACACTGCAATGTTTTTATTAATAATAAAGAGGAAAAACTTACTTATAAGGTTCCCCCGACAAATTATTTGTAAGAAGTACTTTATTACGAGTTAGTACCAGTCTTTTGATAACAGCTTTGTAAATGCCATAGTAACTCGTGAAATCTACCGCTTTCGGCTGACAACTAAAAGACTTCTAAATGCTCCTCCTATTTTACTTGTATTTATAAGTATTTTAGCTGTTGTGTGAAATAAATAGCAGTTTATACGAGTCTCTTAGTAACAAGTACTAAAAAACTAAAAAATATTTTTTGAAAAGTCCTTTTGTATTACTTAATACTAATGAAATAGTAATTTTGTACCAAAGTACGCATAGAAACGAGTACAATGGCATTGCATTTCATATTCGCTATGGGTGGTTGATACACAATAAGTTACTGCACTGTTGTATCCCATTTACAACCGCATACTACCGATAACGTCATTTAATCATTTAAGTTACACTTGTATAGGTATACAATAGTCTGTCAAAACGATGATGATATTATTTATTTACGTATTCTTCGTTCAGGAAATTCGTCATTCTTCTAGGAGAGATATGATTACCAAGTAATGCACAACAATTGCTAAGAATAGTCGCTTATGTGGCTTTGAGATAGAGCGTTGTCGGGGCATGGGCAGCCCAAATGGGCAAGGGCGTGCCCATGCCCATTGGGCATGGGCGGGCATGGGCGCTCATAATTTTGGATTAATGGGCATGGGCGGGCATGGGCGCCTTCGAAAATCTATGGGCAAAGGCATGGGCGCCCATGGGCGCCCATGAACGCTCATCAGCCAGCACAGCAGTAATTCCAATTTCCAACATTACAATTTTACAATAATTAAACAATACAAATACATACACATATAAGACAATGCTGCGTCATACCAATAATTGCTATGCGAGCGAATTACAAAATATTGTAAAGCGGAAGGAGAAGGACAGCTCGACAATGTCGACAACTGATACCTAAATTGTTGTTTAGATTGCTTACTAACTACATTACAAATTGTGTACAGATTTCTCGTTCATTAAACACTCAATATAATGAGTCAACTGTTCTTGTCCCCTTCCGGCGCCGTCAGTCCCCAATGAAATAGTGCATAGGGCTTATGCCTTATGCACAAAACTTTTGAAAGAAAGTGGCGGAGTAAATGCAAATAAAAATGCAATGCAGTCAAACAACCTGACTTGGTTGGAATCAAGGTACACTGAAACTATGGCAACTTGGAACTATACAAGGTATGGAAATAGTTACTTACAAAATTGACTCAGAACCGCTTATTGGTATTATGACGTTGTAGTAAACAATTGAGTCCCTGTACTTGTTTGTATTTTAAACTCTATGGCATTGGAAGCATAACGCTATAATCCCCATAAGTGGTTCTGAGTGATTTTGTAAATAACTATTTCCATACCTTGTATAGCTCCTGGTAACCATAGTTTCAATTTGCCTTGGTTGGAATGAGGGCTTAATTTTTCGCGCGGTGTTCAAGTTTTGTGTACATTGTACATTTTGATGGGCAGGTTCCTTTAACTCGAAACGGGCATGGGCGGGCATGGGCGCAAAAAAAATGCGGATGGGCTGGGCATGGGCGCTAATGTCAAGTGATAATGGGCATGGGCGGGCATGGGCGCCGAAAATTGCGCCCCGGCAACGCTCTACTTTGAGATCATCGATTAATGTTGTGGGGATACAAAAATTCTTAGGCCCCTATTGTAATAATTTATTAATAATGCGGTCCATCTCTCTTGGGTTTACCGATGTTGTAGTATTTATATGTAGTGCCATATGCAAGACTGCTATGAAAGTTAATGTTATAGAATAATTTATACATGATGAATCATAACGACCTAAAAGATTAAAATATATTGATATTACATTTATTGTAATATTCAAACATTATCCATTTATGAATAAATACACCACAAATGACCAATAAATTGCAATCATTTTTTACTCGGTTCAGGAATTGAGGAAATTATTACTATGTGTAAAGTTATGTCTAGTTTGCGTTTTATATATGTTAGAACAGTTCAATTAAATATTATCGTATTAAGCAAATACATTTCGGTGGCATACAAACAAAATATTAATTATTCATCATATCCCAAAATGTATAAACAGATATTTTGTGGTGAAATGCACTGTTCACAAACGCTCGCGAAACTAAATATAAAATCCCTAAAGAAAATTTGTGTAGTGCATTGATTATTGTATACTATTCTATTCTGCAGCGTACTCTGAATCAATTGTCAAATTGTCATCCTAAATATATACGTTACCGAAACACCAGATTAGTTAAGAAAGCATAAATAAACAGATTTGCTTGAAAAGAGTGCCTCTTCAGAAAATGTAATTAAATTTAAAGTATAGGGTAGAGAAGCAAACAATTTAACTAACCGTGGGTTTCTGGATTTGAATTTCATAACATTAAGTTTATAAAGTTTATACTAGTATTTTTTTAAACGGTCATGGGTTCCGGTATTCAAAATATATTACAATCTGCTATTGAAATACTACCAGCCTTAATCGGCACTGCTGGTGTCTTAGCTTGCTTAGTGGAAGTGTTTTGCAAACTTTACAATCAGAAAATACATGTTGTGTGTAAACTTTTGTACTTTGCATCTCTTTGTGTGGGAATCGGTTATTTTAGCTACCAGGCATTTTGGAAGGAAGGAAAACAATATTCCACGTGTTCCCCCACATCTGTGATTACGATTGATATAGACGGCGTACTATCAACACAAAATTACAACTATTCACTTCCTTCGAGGTATAAAAGGGTGTGGGATGCATTTGAACTTTCCAAAAAGCTAAGCGACGATCACACTGGAATTTTTATTGCAACAAACGTGGCCTTCAAACATCAAACTATGAGAAAATGTCCTGAAAAATACGGCGTCCATTATGCTACATGCGAAATGAATGTAACGCAAAATTCAATCGTAAATCAACCTGAGCCCCAACAACATTGCCAACCATCCAAGAGATATTGTGGGGGGTATACAAAATTAAGACATGGTTTTACAACTGGCAAATGTTGCTCTCATAGAGGGATGGAAAATGGTACTTGCGAGATTCACGCTTGGTGTCCCCCAGGACGGCCCCATTATGAACTCAAGAATGACTATTTATTCAAAGGAGTTCGGAAATTTGTTATACACATTAATGCATACATTGAATTTCCCAATTGTGGAAGCCAATACTCTGGTCGCCTTCCATTGCGTCAACGAGATTTATCAAACACTGCAAATTCTGGAATAAAACGTTGTAGTTATCGCAAGAAAGCTGCCAACGATTGCCTGAGGTTTTCAGTTGGTTATATTGTAGCCCTGGCTGGAGCTAAATTTAAACAGATTGCCAAGGAAGGAGGAGTTTTTCTTGTAACATTGGAACTCGATTGTGACTTCAATGGAGGGAGGACTTTTAAGGATTGCAATATTAAGTATCTATTTGAAGAAATTGAGTCAGAAGAGAAATTAGGAGTTAAGATACAAAATGTGGATTATCTTAGTGAAAATCAACGTCTCCTTCAAGAATTTAAAGGGATATCAATTTATGTTAAAATTTCAGGAAAAGCCAAAACAACGTCCTGGGTTAATGTTTTATTGTCCATTGGTGCTCTGAAGAGTGTACTAAATTTACTTCATCAAATTTTTGTCGTGGCTATGCTTATCTTCAGTGCTAACTTTTGGAAAAAAGACGTACCTTCGTTTGTCAAGCGTTACGCCTTGTTGTGGTGGATATATTCAAAAGTTGGATGTTTTACAATTGCAAATTGTGGTAGAAATGAAGAAGAAAATTTGATTCAGGGAAATCATTCAGATGAAAATATTGAATAAATATTCCCCCCAAAAGTCCCTTACTTAAAAGTATATGAGTGCCACACAAAATTAATTTAAAAAAATTATGTCACCCATAAATACAAATAAAAACTTTTAGAACTTTAAAAACTTTTTAAAAATAAATCATTGTGAATCCTAAAATAAAATGGAAATAATTTTGTCTAATAGAAATACCACTTTTCATTTTATCTTCCTCCATTCTCCACACAATTTATAGTTTTAGTGGATTTAGGATGCATTTTATTTATCCTCGATTACAGAATAAGATTAGCAGAAATTGGTGTCAATTCAGAGTTGGCAAATGTCAAAAAAAATTTGCATACCTTAGGATATAACGAAACCTTAATGAGGAATCATAAAGCTCATAATGCCAATTCCGCCCTAAGGCGTGATGATTTTTTAATACTAAACTTACTGGCTTGTATCATTATTTTGTTTCTTTAGTACTAGTGCTATGATAATATAATATTTGCATTACAGTAATATTATTAACCACAATTGCAATGTTCTCCGTGATATATTTTGCAAATACTTTACAAATAATTTAGGGCCGCTGTAGATAATTGCTGCAGTGGATACCTACGATAGAAGTTTTAGCGCAATACCTAAAGTGTATTGTAAGATTTATTAATGTTAATAGAAATTGAAAATATTATTACCATAAATGCTAATTTATAATAGTGAAGAATTGTTTTGTTAAGAAAAGCAGTTTGAGGTTAGACATAATAAAATAACTAAATAAAATTAGTTACCATCGAAATTGTAAACCAAAAGAACGTATGACTGGTCCAGTAAAAAAAATTCGATGGTTTAAAATAGAAATAAAGTTAATTTCTTCAATAGTTCATCGACAAATATCAGATTATTTGGAAAATTAGACAAAATCCTGCTGAAGAATTGGTAGGTTGTTCCTTTGTTCTTAAAAACAGATATTCTAGTTTTCCAGACAGAGTAATAACTTTTTTACTTCAATTCTACGATTCGGTCAATTTGATAAATTAGGGTACAGTTTACTTTCCATTGTTTTTGGAACATAAATACCAGGATATATATAATCGGAGTCTATGCTTAAAAACTGAGAAGTCGAGATTGAATTATACAAGCTGCTAATGGGAATATTTTATACAGGTCTTTCTCTGCCGCAGCTTGTTTAATACATATGCCTTCATTTCTTCTTTGTCACGCAATAGTTTACACCATTACCACGACATGACACGTACAATACAAAAATTGAATACATGAATATAGACTGTGCGAACTGTTAAGTAAGCGGATAAGTGAAGTACAAGCTTCAATGGATATAATGGTTTATTCAATTGGATAGTGGCCTGCTGAACTAGATTACAAAAGCTTGAGACTGCCAAGCACAAGCATTAATGTGGTGGTGGTGTTATTTTCATGTGGTGACTTGACTGTATTCATCCGGAATGTCATTATCGTTTGTACCACAAAAGTATACAGCCGAAATATGAATAATGTTAGCTGATTATACAATTTGATTTTTAAAGGAACAGGAAAAACCATTTTTTTATTTAGAGTTAATGTGATAAGTTTTAATTGGTACTGTAGACATGTGTTGTTCAAAATAATAAGTACTATAGAAAAGCTAATTATTAATTGGGAAGTCATACTGATAAATCCTTATATTCAATAAACGTCTGTACTTGAAATCCGTCAAACAGTAAGCCAAATATCATACATCCGGTATGGTCCATTGAAATGCCAGAAATTTAGCTAATTTTTTTGGAATACATTGTTAAGGATATCAGTCAGTAATTACACTTTCTATTTACAGAATATATGAATATAATATTTAAACCATATTTATAATTTTACTATCTTATTAGTTATATCCGCTACTTATATAAGATAACGAACGTAGTTTGTAATCGTCAATATTCATTCACTTGCACTTGTCACAATTAATCACAAACGCAATTAATTGATCATGCATTAAACTTTGAAACTTTGGGAATTGCACTTTGTATGTTGTAGTTGTATTACTGTCCATCTTTCAATGATGATGATGTAATTGTCATGTAAAATAACATGTTAACTACGTGTATTCATGTAAAATGTTTAATATGTCAAGAAGTGAATAAATGTGTGTCAGATAATAAAACCGCATTTAAAGCAAATGCTGATTAAATACGACAAACAACTATGTTTCTGAACTTACTACGGACTACATAGTAGATAATGTTATGGTACGATTTACTGTAGTACCTATATATATAATATATGCGATCTCACTTATTATGATACAAAATTGCAAAACATAACAAATACATAAGTAAGGGCCGAATTGCCGAACAAACACAATTTATCTTCATTACTCTTAAACACAATTTATTTAAAAAATCTGTACTCTACTAAATAGTAGATTACTTCATGTAACTTTAAAGTAATCTTGAAATATGCTGTCGTGAAGAAGATAATAATAATGGTTATCGGAAGATAGTAGTTCACCAATATGACGTCAAAAATGAAGCTTAACATTGAGATGCAAGTGACCGGATAGCAATTGTTTTACATATTTTCAGAAGTCGAAGCATACTAAGCATATTTGTACAATTGACGATACTTAATAAAATGTTTTTAGAACTATTATTACTTGCATTTTCTGCAATTTTTTCAGTGTACTTGATTCAATCAAAGAAAAAACCTAAAAATTATCCTCCAGGTTGGTATTGGCTAATTTTTTAAATTGTACTGTAGTACAATTACAAGTATTAAAAATTATGTTTTCTAATTTCTACTGCTGTAGGACCATTTAGCTGGCCAATACTGGGAAATCTGCCACAAGTTGGTCTGCAACCCCATAAAACCGTAATGAAGATGAAAGAAAAGTATGGGGGTATTATAGGAATCGATTTGGGGTTACGAAGGTATATTATTTCACTTTTACGAATAATGTTTTCAATATGCAAAAGAAATTAAAAATTCTGCAATTTAAGTTATGTCGTTTTTGATTGTACAGAACAGTGTTCATAAATGATCATAAACTTTTAAAGGAGGCCTTTAATTTACCTGCGTTAAACGGACGGGCCTGGGGAAGTCATTTTATAGATCCTCATACTGGGCATTATGAAGGTAAGTGCCAAAATGTTTTACGCAAAATATGTGACTTCAAACTGTGTATCTACCACAATATTAAATACAAAGAAATTATTGAGGTCGATAAACATTTAAAACCTTTCCACAATTTCCGAATTAAAAGGAGGACAAGCAAAGAATTAATGCAATTTAGCCACTGCTGTTTTAGTTTCTATATGTAGTCCAATTTATATGTATTCTTAAATCTAGACACAGTGACACAAATTTTATTGCTTGAGATTTTAAATTATTTCAAAGTTTCACTGTTGAATGAAACTCATGATTTGCAGTATTAATACCTTATCTACAGACAATTATAGGTTTCCACGAAACGTTGAATACAACGGCATTTAAAAACATTTGTCAAATTCCTCTCTCCTTGATTGACGGATTGATAATTTTACATTATGTGTTTTTCATTATCAAAAACCAATCAATCATGCGAATTAAAAAAATCAAGAGCAAAAGCTGGTCTTTCCCCTTATTCATATCAATATTGACGTGCCTTTTAACATCGAAGGAAAAATTAATTGAATATTTATGTGTTCCACTAAAATAAAAAATAAAAAGGAAACTCATCTTTCCTTACCCATATTCTTATCACAGCGTCTATAGGTATATCCAGTAATCATTGGCGGGTCATCGTGTACTATTTAGTTACGACCCTCCTCAATAAAAATCTTCCACAATAGAAGCCCTATTCGATTGAGGCCACCCTCAAGATGTAAAGGCTTCTTTTTAGACTACTTTATTTTAGATTCCATCTTTAAGCTTTTATTACCCACATTGAAGTTAGAGGAAATGATATAGCAATTCGTTATTTAATACAGCAATACAAGTCTACTCGAAATGTAGACTCTGGGTTAACAAATATGTATCTGTATATGTTAATAAATATTGAGCTAATTCCAGAAAAATGTTTTTTTTGGTTTTAGGAGTTTTTTTCACATCTGGACAAAAATGGGTTGAACAACGAAAATTTACATTTGCTTATATTCAAGCTGGGCTCCGAAATGGGGCAACAATGGAAAGTCTTGTGAAAGAGGAAACCGCAGGACTAATAAAAGAAATTAGGAAAACCTGTGGGCAGTCAATAAGAACGCAATACTTATTCAATATAGCATCTATAAATTCTTTGTGGGCTATAGTTGCTGGGAAGAAGTATTCTCTAAACGATCAAAATTTCCAGAAATTTTTTAAAATTGTAGCGCCGTACGTCTTTAAATTACTTTACTATTACATTAATTTACATTTACGGTTATTTTTATAATAGTTCACCCAACAATACACACTAAGATGTGATTCAATTGTACTGCTACAAAATATACTGAGCTTTCATAGTAGCTTTCATAGTAGCTTTCATAACGAAAAATGCGTCTGTTTTGAAAAATTTTTGTTTTGGCAATGCAGCTTTTTTTCAGCTCGTGCCCTATATTTTGCTGAATTCTACCCAGGATTATCTGCCCGATTTCCAACAATGTCCGGTATTAAAAATATCAAAGAAAGTTTACGAAATGTGTTGGATTTTTTGCAAGATGAAGTTGAAGAGCACAAGAAAACATACAATGAAGAAATTCGACGGGATTTAATTGATGCATACTTACACAAAATCAACTCTACCACTGATGCCAATTCTTCATTCTACGGCAAAACTGGAGGTACTGATATACAGACCGATTCAGTACAAACGTTATGTTGGACAACTCATGTATACTATGTAATAACTTTGGTATTTAAATTGCCACTTTCTGATTCGACGAGTAAAATGAAAACCACTCTAGGTAGGTTTTACACGATTTCCTTATACACTGTAAGTCCTATGTAACGTTTGCACTGAATCACTCTGTATTTTACAACTTAGTTTAGATATCGGCATATGCGATAGCAATTTTAAATATGGGAAAATCATTATTCTTACATTGAGGGACGATTCTTATATGGTACAACAATATTTTTATGGTACAAATTCTTATGGTAAACTGACGACTTTTGTTTATGAAAAGCTAATTACTGTCATGGTGTAATAAAGTTATCGCTCTAACTAGTTACTGAAGGTAGGGAATTAATTAGTCTGTTCTAGACAGACACAGGTACTTACAAATCACAGGTAACTGTTAAGTTAATCAATCTGGCAATTTTTTCAAGATTTGATAAGGTGAATTGCATTCAAAGGCTAGATATAATCTTTCATAACGTTTTCGCTTGCATCTAGAAGTAAATGTAAATATTACCGGAGTGTAAATTGTTGTAAACCTTTAATTTTAGTGAGATTATTTTTTTCCATAGAAATTAATTTGGTGTACAACATGCTTGATTTGTTCGCGGGAGGAACTCTGTCTGTTGCTGCAACTTTGAGGTGGGCTGTTTTCCTCCTGGCACATTTTTCCGATGTTCAGAAAAAGTTGATAAGTTATATACAACTGCAGATTGGAAAAGATCATGTGCTTACTTTAAGTGACAGAACACAGTAAGTAATAGTTTCACTTTCGAAATTTATTTAATTCCGTTTAAAGTAATTAGTAATTCAGAGCTTATTTTAAAATAATTTAGGTTACCATACATTCAAGCTGTTATCCAAGAAGTTTTGCGTTTCACTTCTTTAACACCGCTGGGGGTTTTCCACGGAACTTTGGAAGATACAAATTTACATGGTTACCATATTCCCAAAGGAACTGCCATTTTTCCAAATCAGTATGCTATACTTCACGATCCTGAAGTGTGGGGGGATCCAGAAAATTTCCGTCCAGAAAGATTTCTCAATGAAGACGAAACGGAAGCTATTCGACATGAAGCTTTAGTTCCATTTGGTGTTGGTCGCCGAGTGTGTCCTGGAGAATCCTTTGCTAGAGAAGAACTTTTTCTTTTTATAACAAGCATATTTCAGAATTTTGAAGTCTCATTTGACCCGTCTGTTCCAATGCCTCCTGTGGACAATGTAGTTGGACATGCATCTGTTCCTGTACATCATCAAGTTGTATTTCGCGAACTTGTCAATTAATAAACGGCAACCAGTTTTTACAAGGCACTTTTCAACTTGAGAAATCAAATCTGTTAGCTATTGTAAGTCATTCTACATCAACATTTTTGTAGATTTAGAAAGAAAGAAAACAATTAGAGCGTTGCATAAATCCTTATACAATGCCACTTTATCTTAAATAACATGCTTGCAGTCCAGAAACCACGAACGCAATTAACACCAGATAATCATACCATAAAACCGTAACATTATTTAATTTCAAAATACATTATATACTTAAAATCTATTTGAATTATTATATTTTACGGTTAATTCTAGCAACACAACATTTTTACTAATGTACATATTGCGATGCTTATTGGTAATTACGCCAACTACAGCGCTGGTTTATTACGAAGTACATATAATACGGCACTTAGTACCACCAAGCCAAAAGTGCAGCTAAGAAAGCGGCTACCTAAAATATGATTGCTAGGTGTTTCTGTATGTGCAGTTGAAAATTTTGAAAAGTAGGTCTTTTTGTAATCATTTTCGGCAAGACGCTTGAGAGCTTTCTTCTTGAAATGTGACTGTTCTCCAAAATTAAATACAGATGGATAATTAATTTGAGGTTGCTTGAGTTCTTTGCAAAGTTCTAATATGACATCAATATAAGAATTAAAACTTTCAACAATGTTGTCAAATGTTTTTAATGGAACTGGATCCCGATTGCGACCGTAAGATTCAATGTACAATTCATCACACCCTCTACAACACTGCGATGTGAATTTCGAATTTGTCTTTCCGCATTCAACGGCCATGGTCTAAAATATACAATCAAGAATTGTCATCATAGTCCCACATGTTTTGTAAGCATTCAAGTCAAAGAATGTTTATTTATTTTTAATATATTCATATACAGGGTAGTTCTTATATGTTTAACTCTTTTATATGGCATAACACTTTTGTATAACCAAGCACATCTGACTAGGATGTCAAAGTGATTAATCTAGGTGCGCTGCCATGACAGGGAGTTCAATTCCCTACATGCTTGGTAAACAAAATGTTTAATTACGTATGAACCACCCTGTACACGGTAACTTACATTCTCCAATGGTCCGAAACAATAGTTGCACATGAATTCCATTTCAGTATTTCTGATAAAAGTTACCATTGCACCGAAAAGTTTACAAGTATTTTCTCCTCGACACCTTTTCAAAAGATTTTGGCCTTCACGAAGTATAGTGTCAGCAGGTTCAAACGGAAAAGGGTTAGACAAAAACTGGCACGTAGGACAATACGATTCGGAACATTTCTTACATACGATCGGTTTTACATCACAATTACAGTCGAGTACAACGGCCTAAAAGATTTATTTAATAATGTATTTTATTTTTGAAATTAACATCACCGCATTTAAATTAGCGTTTCAAGTCTAGCCAAGAAATTATTACTTAAAAATCCTTACCTTTCTAACTTTCCTTCTGCAAATGGGACATTTTAGAATTTCATTCATTTTTTCGACAAACTTTTTTAAGAGTTCATTTGTATGAATCTGTATCTCTTGAAGAAAGAAAGGATAGCGCGCAAGTTGACTACTTTTGCTGTAGAGAAACTTGTTCGCTAGGCGAACCATTCGGGTCAAATTCTTTTTGTCTTCATCTGATATATTCTGTAGATCGAAATTCTTGTTACTTCTTCCTTTGTCATCTTTCCTTGCTCCACTTTCCGGATTGACTTCATCACCTATATACAAATGATTTTTACGTTACATCTAGTATAGGCTATTGGTGACCATAGGAAATTGATTTTTCCTGGCTGATAGTATTTAATGTCTATTGTCCCTTGAAATAATTATTTTAAATAATAGTAAGTTGTCAGAACTAAAATTCAACCATAAATGGTTGAATGATTCTAGTCATTTTTTGGTTTTGATTGTGTTCTGTCAGCCAATAAGGGTCACTAATATTCTACATTTTCTAGTGTCGTCGTATGGTAGCCAGAGAACATCGGATAGTATGCAGATAATATTCATATTGACCAAACTTTACTTTGAATATTAGTTTGGTATCTGGAAACCATCATATAATCCCCCAAAGTCTTTACTAGCTGTGACATAGTATATAACACCGAACTTATTAAAATCTATGAGATGGATTTTAAAGATCGTGCATATAAAGAAAGTAATTCTGAAAATAGATCTTAAAGTACAATCTTAAAGTAAAATATACAAATATATCGTATTTAACTGTACCGTATTCATAACTCTGCCAGTCCGCCAAATATATCTTTCCCTGAAAGTCACAATTTTGCTTTCTTCTTGGCCAAAATGAAACTGGGTGATAATTTCCAAGGCAATTAGGACATGGCTCTAGAGCTTCAACCAAGGTGAGCCTCTTGTAATGGCACGTATTAATTATTTCTTTAATTTTTGAGAAATCCATTTGGTACAGTGTGTGTCCCGGAACTGCGTATTCCTCAATGGTGTTGATACTTGG
This sequence comes from Yoshiicerus persimilis, assembly GCA_020352615.2. Lineage (NCBI taxonomy): Eukaryota > Metazoa > Arthropoda > Collembola > Entomobryomorpha > Tomoceridae > Yoshiicerus > Yoshiicerus persimilis. The sequence continues at coordinate 80,496,753 of CM036940.2, forward strand.
ATTGCTTAGGTTGGCCAAACTTGCAAGATTCCAAGTGAAAATGATTGTACTTGGAAGTACATCAAACACTTTAGCCTTATCATCTCTCCACGCATGTAAACGTTTGAAAACTGAAACTATTTCAGGCTTCAATTTAAAGTCTTCAATTTCCTTCCATACTGATGGAAATGCCTTTTTCTCGTAGAGGATCTTTTTTGCCAAATATTCAACACAGAATTTAATTATGTATTCAAAAGTTGTGTGTCTGTTGGAAGCAGTTTCAAGATCCCGTCTGAGTTCACACAAAGCAGGCAGCAAATACATTGTGTCTTGAATAGCATAAGATTTTTGCTCAGCTGTTAGTGGACGTTCTAGAAAATCTGAACATGTAAAATCTTTCGACAGTTCAACTGATGGGAGATAGCGGCCAATAAAGTTAACTAGGGAAATATTTGTATTGCAATCGGGATAATTTTTAATTGCTCCAATTTTTTTGTACATAACTTGAGTGTCAACAACTGGCCACGCATAAATGTTGTAATCTCGTTGAAGCCATCTGAGATCATTATAGCAACCGTGGAAAATTTTGAGATACTGTCCAGATTCCATTAGAGGTTTCAAATCTTGTTTAATTTTTGCATTTAAATCGAATGGATCAATAAGAAAATTCTTTTCTGCAGTAGAAATCTGAATAAGACAAGTAATTCCCAAATAGGAGCCATCATTATGTTCAAGATCTACAGCCCACTCGGTCATCTCTTCTAAGTGATTTATCATTTCATCAAACTGCTCTTCGTCATTAACTTCCGTTATTGTATTGGAAATTGTGCAGCGATTTCGACGTTTACCCACATTCTTCGGTGGATTCCAATTGTGGATTGATCCTATAAATGGATGAACCCTTGTCCAAGAATCGGGTTCTGTGAAGTTTAAACGTATTATTGACTTTTCCAATTTTGGGTTATTAAATTGCGGTTTCTTAACAATGAAGTCATGTAAAGGCGACTTTTCCATTTTGGGAGCTGTAAATATGCTTGGTTGGGTTATCTAAAATGAAAAATTAAGATTAACATTTCAGAAGAGGGATGGGTTGAAGTAAGGCAGCCGTGGCATGTGGGGGAGGTGGGGGAGGTGGGGGAGGTGGAGGTGTAGGGGGAGGTGGAGGAGGTGGGGCAGGTGGGGGAGGTGGAGGTGGGGGAGGGGGAGGTGGCGGGGGAGGTGTGGCAGGTGGATGTGGTGCAGGGGGAGGTGGGGGAGGTGGAAAGTTCAGATTTGCATGTAGAGGGTCTCATAAATCAAATCTGAACACGGCAGTGCATATAAGTCTCATCTTTTGTGTATCAAAGTTGTCCTTCGCTGTAAACATTTTGAAAATAATTATTGTGACCTGTCGTTCTGTCGGCATTTATTTACTTGAACTTATAAAATACTTCCTATTTTCTTAAAAAGAAGCAAATTATTTATTAACTATTTTGTAAAATGTAATTTTTATATGTCAATTTTTCTAAAAAAGTCTAATGCGTTATCTAAATGAAAATAAATTTTCTTAAAGTCATCCAGGTAGAATACAATTCTGAACTTTATCACCTCAATTGGATACAATTTATTTCTACGCTCACGGCTTACAACATCAATTTTTTCCCAGCTAAATAAACAGTCCTATTAACTTCATAAACAGTAAATTCGCATTTCAGAATTGTATTCTACCTGGATGACTTTAAGAAAATTTATTTTCATTTAGATAATGTATTTGGCTTTTTTTTAGAAAAATTGACATTTAAAGATTACATTTTACAAAATAGTTAATAAATAATTTGCTTCTTTTTAAGAAAATAGGAAGTATTTTATAAGTTCAAGTAAATAAATGCCGACAGAACGACAGGTCACAATAATTATTTTCAAAATGTTTACAGCGAAGGACAACTTTGATACAGAAAGATGAGACTTATATGCACTGCCGTGTTCAGATTTGATTTATGAGACCCTCTACATGCAAATCTGAACTTTCCACCTCCCCCACCTCCCCCTGCACCACATCCACCTGCCCCACCTCCCCCACCACCTCCCCCTCCCCCACCTCCACCTCCCCCACCTGCCCCACCTCCTCCACCTCCCCCTACACCTCCACCTCCCCCACCTCCCCCACCTCCCCCACATGCCACGGCTGCCTTACTTCAACCGAGGGATGAACAAAAACACTACTTTATGTTAAGGATATGATTTTATAGAGGAAGCATATACAATAAATTACATTTTGATCTCCAGATCTCCTTCGTCTCCCTCCTGTGCCAAAGACCTTGAACAAATTCGGCTTTTCTTCCCTACCCTTCTCGTCAAGTCTAATTTAGAAGCACTAATGGTGATTTACTTTATTGTAATAAAAATGTCAAATACAATATATAGGGGCCAAACACGTTTATCTGCAATTATAAATCTAAATAGTAGTCTTAGTATTATTTGTTAGTTGCTCTCACACTTTCACCTCTCCTTTGCAAAGTGCACATATGGAAAATTTAAACGCTCACGTTAATTTCGCGGTAATGAGGAACCGAAAGTCGCAATCTATATAACAAGGGGAAAGTGAGATATCATGTTTTGAGGTTCTCCATACGTCACATTTTCACGAAACTTTTCATTTTATTTGTACTCATTGAAGAATATTATATAACTAACGTATTTTCAGCATTCTATAAGGATAGGTTTATTTAAAACTAAAGTTCAAATACCTTACTTATAGACTTATACAGCCCCACTTCCGTAAAGTCTTAAAAATATGGCTATAACTTTACTGTAAATGTTTCATGTATACTAAATGTGAAAGTCTTAATTGCGCAGACTCTGTTAACTTTGTTTCACAAAGTGATTGGTCTAGAGTCTAAAAATAGAGTTATTCCTCAAGGGGAATTAACTTGGAAAATACGTTGGGCTTCTTCCATTTCTTTCATTTCTTATTAAAAACACACAATAAATCTCTCTCAGATCTTTGACATGTAAATTAGTATAAAATTTAGTATTCAGACTGCCGATGAATCAATACCCATAGAATAACAACAATGTAAGTTAAAAATTTGAATTCGGCGTTGAAGGAGTTTAATGCATTAAATGGTACATTTTACATATTTTTACAACTACCACCCTTCCGAACGCTATTCATGATACAATTGCTTATTTAACCATACTGCATAATGTACTGTTGCTATTCAACAAAATTTACAACCGAGTTCAGCAAGGTAAAGAACAGAATTTTGGCAATTCTATTGATTGAAAGGCATATTTATCTTTTTCAAAATAAATATTTAATGTTTATTTAAAGTAGATTAAATTGTTAGCATTTCTTAGTAAACTGGTCTTCACAAGCACTTCTAATTCTCTTAGAAGTGGCTGGGGAATCCAATCGATATGGTTCTGTTAATCCGATTTCTTCTCTTGCAAACTTAATTGCATCCTTAATAGCAAAGAATGCAGCTGCAGCCAAAAATAGCGAAGGTTCACCAACAGCCTGCACAATTGATACTTGAACTTTTAATGTGCTTAAGCAATATATTTAATTCGCGATGAAAATAAAAACGTACTTTCGAAGAAAAAACTGCTTTTGGATTGGGAGCCCCTCTGAGAAGAGACACATTGAATTCTGTTGGAATGTCATCAAAAGTGGGTATTTTATACGTGTCTGGTCCTCTTGTTACCAAGATACCTTCTGAGGAGAACTGCAAATCCTCCAACGTAAAAAGACCGTAGCCTTGAATATATCCTCCTTCTATTTGACCAATATCTACAGCCGGATTAAGACTCTCACCCACATCCATCACAATATCGGTTCGTCTAACCTGTAGGCAGAAAGTATGAAAACATAATGTAGTATAAATAATTGGTTAAATAAAAATATTTTTACTATTCGCAATAACCTTATGATCTCCAGTGAGACAGTCAATTTCTACTTCACAGCAAGACGTTCCAAAACAAAAATAGTTGTACGCTGTTCCCACCTTCGTTTTCATATCAAATCCTATTCTAGGAGTCCTGCAAGTTTGCAATTAAAACATGAAATGCAACATCAGGGTATAAAAAATAATTTTTTTGTCGAAATGCCGTTAATTACATAAACCCATGGAAAATGTGCCGTAATTTAATTGCGGCATATTTTAATTGCAATTCGCGGGGTGAGACATTCACAGCACATTTGACAGTCTGCAATATTTTGTAACGAATGAGGTTTCCAAATGTATTTACCCGTAAAATCCCGTAGCTGATAAGCTAACCCTATCAAAATACGCTGCATTTACCCAGTCTTCCCATTTGCCATTTGGATTAGCTTTCATGAAAGGTTCAAGACGCTCCAGAATCTTTTGACAAGCGTTCTGTAATCATAAAGGTACCGAGTAATAAATATTAGACTCATTACCCACTAAGCTAAGGGAAATGGGAAATAATTTGAAAGAAATTAAATAGCTAACCAAGAGTGCCATTCCATTTAAATCAGAAGTGGTACTTCCAGCACTTGGAGACGTGTTTGGTACTTTGTCAGTAGAAGTTTCCGAAATGTGAATATTTGAAGCTGGGATTTTTAGTACTCTGCTGGCTATTTGTATCATTTTAGTGTGAAGACCTTGTCCCATTTCGCAACCACCGTGACTAATCAGAACACTGCCATCTTTGTAAACTAATACGAGAGCTCCAGCTTGGTTGAAAAAGCTTGGAAAGAAACCAATTCCAAATTTCGTTGGAATAACTGCCAAACCGCGTTTTTTCCACCGATTTTCTGAATTAAATGCTTCGACCTCAGCTTTCCGCCGTGCATATTCCGAATTATTTAGACACTCTTCCCAACAACGACGTAAAGTGCAATGTTCCAAAATTCGGTTGTATGGAGTCGTATCTCCTTCGTTATACATGTTCATTTGTCTTAGCTAAATTAATAGAAGGCATCTTTAAAAGCATCACTCAAAAACAAATATTTAATATTATTCTCCAATTATAAAAGAATTATTTCTATTTATTTAACCTTAATATTAATTGGAAAATCTAATATTTTATTGAAACCTGAACTGGGTCCATTTTCAACTTATCCGCTATATGTTGCATAACAGTTTCACAGCACAACATCCCTTGTGGTCCACCAAAACCTCTAAATGCTGTATTTGAAGGCAGATTAGTTTTGCATGGAGTCCCAGTAAAATGTAAATTTGGAATATTGTATGCATTGTCCGCAGCAACCAACGCAGCATTCATTATAAAACCAGAAAAATCTAACGTGTGACCCCCGTTCGAATACATTGTCAATTTTACTGCTACGACTTTTCCATCTATATTGTAACCGACCCGGTATTGACAATAGAAGGGGTGGCGCTTTCCAGTCATGACCATATCTTCGTCCCGGTTCAGCATACAGCGAACGGGTCTTCTTAACCTTTCAATTAACATATAATTATTTTCCTCCCTTTTAAAAGTATATACTACGGGTATTGAAATTTTAAATCTTTACAATTGTAAAAATTGTTTTTAATTATTAAAAATTAAGTTTTAAAAATTATAAAAAGTATACTGTTGTGCTGCAATTGCCACAGGTATTGCTACTGCAGCAGCGCCCGCTTCCTTTCCTCCAAATCCTCCACCTAATCGCTTTGTTTTCACAACAATTTTATTTCTCGGTAGTCCCAGAGCTTTAGCTGCCAATTCTTGAACTCCACTAGGATGCTGAGTGGCACAGAAAATTTCCATTTCTCCATCTTCTAATTTTGGAACAGCAAGTGTAACTTGAGTTTCCATGTAAAAGTGCTCTTGACTTCCGATGGTCAACTCTCCTTCGATAATTTCATCTGAGTCTTCAAATCCCTTGTCAATGTCACCTTTATTTATTTCATTAATGCAGTCACTGTAGAATGACTTATGTTTTATTGCGTCATCGATGGTTAGAATCAATGGAAGAATATTTTCGTATTCTATTATCACAAGTTTTGAAGACCGTTTTGCAATTTCCTTCTCAGTCCCGATAATTGCTCCAATTATTTGACCAGCAGTAGTTACTACATCTTTAGCAAAAACATGTTCATCTTCAAAAACGTTGCACTCGTCTTGGATATCCTAAAATATAATCGTTGTAGTTTCAAAAATTTGCAAAATTTAAGTAAATGAAAAAGTCGTTTCAATGTGCTTAGCAAAATTTTAAGTAACTAAATATAAAAGGGTGGTATTTAATCGTTCGTCTTAACATTTGACATTTTCGTCTTTTTCCGTTGAATATTTCGTCATTTGAATTTTTCGACAGACCATTTAACGGGTCTTCTTACCATTTAATGTGTCGTCTTCCACGTAATTTATGAAGTTTATTACAACTCAACATTGTAGGGTGTATTGTAGCTCCGTGTGCATGTACACGGTACGTGTACATGCTACGTGACTCGCTTCGCTATATAGAACTATTAAGGGCATAAGGTCTTGCATATTCTTGGAGGTGGAACTGCGAGTGGGGAGGATAGCGAGAATGAGCTACAAAGGATATCTATATACTATCTATATACAAAGGATATATATGTCACTCTGTGTCGTGAGACAAGGGACAATGCTGCATGAGCTTGAGACAAGCATAGAGTAGTGACTCTCAATGCATCATGTTTACTACATTGATGTATGTAAGTCGCGCGCTCTTCCATCATTGGAGACTACGTCAAAAGCTCAGTGGTCACCCTGGTACCATACGATTGGCTTAAAAATCTTCACGTTGGAAGATGCACCTTGCGAGTTATATATATACAACAGAGTGTGGCTCCATCTCTATTATATGAGGACACCCGTCAACGAACAACGGACTGGAATCCATTAATAGGATCATGAAGGATGAATTCACGTTACGCAGTCGACTACCGTTAGGTATTCTATTTACATTTACCAATTTCCATTATGCATATGCATTACCGTTTGCTCTTGTCCAACTTACCAAAAGAATTCAATATGCAAACATATAATTGGAATTGCGTCGATGAAGAAACTTACATATTTCACTCAGTCAGTGAGGAAGATTCCAATTGGCGAGAAGCGGAAACGGGGGAGATCTAAGCTGGCCACAAAAGGTTTACTTTACTGAACATCTATGCCAACTAAAACACTAAAAATAATGTATATAAATGTAAATACCATGTAAATGCATGACGACACATTAAATGGTAAGAAGACCCGTTAAATGGTCTGTCGAAAAATTCAAATGACGAAATATTCAACGGAAAAAGACGAAAATGTCAAATGTTAAGACGAACGATTAATTATAAGTCAATATAAAATTACTTTTGCAGAAAGGTATTTCACAACGCCATTAACTTTTAGGGCTGCAGATGCATCGACAGCAATAATTTTTGCATGTGCTCTTTCGCTCGTTACAAATGCAAGGTAGAGTTCATTCTCAAATTTTGGAATATCATCAACATAAACGGCTTCCCCTGTTGCTTGCTTCAGTCCAGAAAGATGTGGAAAAGGACGTCCTACCAAATCATATTCTGGTTGCCCTTCGGGTACAATTTGAGAAAGCTGGAAACTTTGTGTGGCTTTCCGTTGCGATAATTCAGTTGCACTTTTGTAAGAACTGGGAATTTCACCAATATTCAGCTTTACGGACACAGTCAGGTAGAATTTGAAGAAGAAGCTACAAATCAATACAAAAGTTTAAAGTATTGTAAAATCAAAATTGGTATTTTGATTCAAGCATTGAAAAACCTTAGTATTAGAGTATTTTTATAGTCCTCGAGGTCAGATGTTGCAAATGAAAGTTCCTTCGTAAGTCCATTATTGGCTTTTTCTATTACAAGTTCATTCCACGGTGTTCCAATGATTGTATTCGCAAAATTGTGAGCCAATACAGGCGTACTTCCTGTTTTTCCAAAAGCAAGTCTTAAATTTTCGACAATATTTGTTCCTTTCTGGAGCTTAACGAACATCCCAGCATTCACAATGGCAGTGTCAAGTGTCCGGCGTTTTCCCTGTTTGAAACTGCTAACAAACTCGTTCTGTGAAATAACATTAATTTTATTTTCGGTTTTATGTCAATTTTATGCAGTTATTGACATCAATAATGTGTTTTACATCAGAACTGAATGGAATCAATATAGAAGTCACGATTTCTTCCGGTTTTAAGAACTTTCCGTCATTTTCCATGAATTTATCATCCATAGTAATATACCGTTGCCCGTCTAATTGTCACAAAGAAAATTAATTTACACTTTTTAATGATCCAAAATCAAAGCAAGGCAAATATAATTATAATTAAGAAATTGAAGACAAACCTTTGCTCTGAATTTCCACTTGACACTGTGTAGCAAGAAAAATAGGATTTAGATCTGATCCAGTTAAAATGCTTCCCGCGACGCTGGCTACATTCCTTATTTGTTTTCCGGCAAATCTTTTAAACATTTCAGTAATAGCAACGAAAACTCGAGTTTTGCTTTCTTCTTTTATTTTTATTTGTTCTAAGAGCACGTCTTCCATTTCGGTAAGAGTAATGGATGCTCCAAACCGAATCCCATTTTCTTCGTGAGTTATTTTACAAAGTTCTGGAATGTTTGTTGCTTGAATGAAGATTGGGAAGTGAGCATTTTTGAATTTCATTTCAATTCCTGTAAAGAAGTATGTTTGTTTTGTTAATTTTACATTTGATTTTATATAATTGCTTTAACTGGTAAAATATTTTACCAATATTTGTATTCCCTACTACAATTTTAGCCTCCGGATTGAGCACCTTTAATTCCAATAAAGCTTCCAAATTCACAGGTCTGTACCACATCAAGCCTTCATCCTGGAATATTACTGTTTTATCGTCATATTCGCTGCTGGCCTGTAAATCATGAAAATTAACAAAAACTTCACATGCCCAATTATTTCTTTATTACTGATATTATTTTAATATTTCTACTTATAAACGTGCATGAAATAATGAATCAGACCATGAGCTCAGGAGGAAATATTGGATCTTGGCTCGGATCGTAAGGTTTGAATGAAAATGGCGAAAATAATTCTGTATTGTCATCCAAACTAAAATTTTCATTTTGCGTTTTCTGACAATCCTTCATCCCATTTTGACAACAATTTCCATTTTCTGACGCTCCGCAACACTCACTGCTCAATGTTCTATATCCTTCCAAAATTGGTCTATATCCGGTGCAACGACAAAGATTTCCTTCAAATGCCTTTTCAATATCTTCCATTGGAGGCACCGCATTATTTCTCAATAACGTGTACATTGACATTACCATTCCCGGAGTACAAAATCCACATTGTGTACCGTGACTTTTAGCAATTCGCTCCTAAACAAAAAAGATTTAATAATAAATACTAGCGTTTTGAATATAAAATACCCATTTTTTCCAAGATATTTTATGAAATTTTGATTTTGACAAATTACTAATAACAATTTGATTAGATACAGTGGCATTTGGTATTGAATGGAGTTTTTTATCGAAAAATGGCACTCTTCTTACTTGCACAGGATGAAGTCCTGCATTAATGCTTCCGATTCCTTCCACAGTTGTTATCGCAGTTCCATGTAATGAACATACAGGAATTAGACACGCATTAACTGCTTTATTTCTGATGGAAATATAAAAATGCTAAATTGAAATATTCTATTTAATTGTCCTCTATTTTGAATTGCAATAAATGATTATATGTCTGTATACTGTAAAAAGCAAAAAAAGGATGTTACATTATCTTCTTTCTTATTCGGTCATATCTGGACATCATAACAGTGCAAGCTCCACAGCCACCCTGGCCACAACCAGATTTGGTTCCACATAATTTGACTGCACAAAAGAAAAATCTTTTACTTTTCCAAAATGGAAAATTAAACACTTCAGGTTAAAAATTGTTAATACAATAGAAAATGAAATGTAACCATTCCACATTTTTTTGAAATGGTTATTTTAAAGATTTATGTACAGAAATACAAAAATTACGTTTATTTCTCAAGTAGGTCACTAATGTCCACTCTGGATTCACCTTGGTCTCAATAACCTATAAAAAATTAATTCCAGTTTAATTGGTTAAGTATTTACCAATATTGGTGCATTTCAGTTTTGGTTTTTCCAGCTTTAACACAGTAATTTATAGTTAAATTAATGAATTTTAATTAGGATTGGTTAAAGTACTGCTGAGTAAAATATTTCGTAGAAAAGTAGTCAGAAATCTTAGCAAATATTTACCTTATGTCCATTGACAAAGAATACCAAAGGAGTCATTTTGATGGCAAAAAACAATATATTTCTACCTTATTATTCTTTCTAACTTTCTAACTTAGTATTATTGAGCTTTATAATTTCTTTATAATTTCTTTATAATAACTTGTGGGATATTGTGTTTTAGTATTATTTATTATTGTTGGCATGTCTACCTACATCAATGGACTGTTATAATAAGAATCACCAAATGTTAGTGGACAACTTCACAACGGTGACTACGTATCTACGTGATAACATAAACATACAAATATTATCCTTTTATAATTAAATTGTTTACGATGATTGCACAGGGTTTCGCCTTCGAATATGCAAATTTCCCATTAGATTATATTTTGAGATTAAATCAAAAACTCATTAAGCCTGCTGTAAGCAACTCTTGTGAAAAGGTTGCTGAAAAAATAAATAAATATTAGGCTAATATCATTATTCTGCAGTCTATTAATCTAAGGGAATTAGAAAAAATGCAGAAAACAAATAAAACTGAAATTTTCTGGGATTTGGATTTGCATTAATATCAGTCTGTGCTTTTATTTACATATTTAACCACAGGACACTGATTTTTGCCATCATTCTCTATAAATTTACAAGAAAGTGTATTGTCGTTTTATCTGCAACAACTGAACGTAATTAAATGAAATATGAAATCACTCCCCACCATTACTACCTTTTAATTGCTAACCAAGTTGCCCTAAATCTGTGTATCTGATTACATGTAACTACAAACTCAATGTTATGCAGAAAACTTGTTGCATAATATTTAATCTAATCAGTTCGCACTGTCACACTGTAACTACAGCCGCATCACGGAATTATTAACATAAAGCGTATTGCTATTATGTCCACATGAAACCACATATTAACGACATGCACATTGTAAAATATGTGTAACGTGAAAATGAATGTAATATTTTAACGAGAAATAGAATTGATATTTTTAATCAAACTCGGTCTAGAACAGAACCAGGTGCAGCCTAATAAGCTGATTACTATTGCAAATTGATCAGTTTAATAGTAAATATAACTTTCTAAAGTATCTTAATTGCTACCAAAGTTTTTGCAATGACACAAGCATAAAACTATTCTCCGCAATACCTCTATTAGCTTTCGGAATATAGCAAATCTGTTTGCAGAGCTTAAGCAAAATATTAGTAATACATTTAAAACATTAATTGTTTTACAAATTACCAATTACTGTTTCCAATTTGAAAGGCAAGAAATTGTAAGGTGTCGAGATATGATGGATTTAGTTAATGGTAGTTCTGCTTTGATACATCTTCATGCATTCTCTAATACATAGGCAAATACTGAAGGCTATTGGACATTTCTTGCCTTATTTTCCTATGTACATCAAAATTAAAATAGAATTTGCGTCGACACAATATTCTAAATAAGTAAAATTAGTTATACCAATAAATAAAATATTTTGCAATAATAAAGAATATTGGTTCACAATGCAAGACCTAAATTATGTTACCAAAACTATTGTAAAATACGTAACATGATGGTATTAAAATAAAATGTATCTACATATTATTTTTCATGTATTACTAATTACTAAATATTATTGTAATACATTAAAGCTCCTCTTTCTTAATCTTTTGGAAATTGAGTTTTCCTAAAATAGGTTTAATAAGCTCATTCAAATCTTCTTTGTATTTAGCATAAGTAGCGACTTCTTCCAAAGGACTTTTGTCCAGCCAATCAATAGTTACATCAACAGCCTGTGCAAATAAAAAAATATTACAACTCCGTGTAGTGTTCGTAACAAAATTTACGGTTACTGGTAGTGTTTGTAGATTAAGATTGATTTGAGTATATTTATGGATTACTATGTGCACGAGATCTTAAATAAATACATTAATTAATTTCTACCTGCATAGTACACAATGTACAGGGTATCGCTTTATGATTTATTGCAAGTTCATACCTCTCTCTTGGGCAAACTATTAAAACCTCGAGAAACCAAATAATTATTGCATGCTAAGTATGTTTCTGAGATGCTCGAATAAAATTCCCAAATTATTTGGCAACGGTGGTAAAAATTCGTTCCTTTTTTTAGTAAAAACGCTGTATTGGGCGCAAAAGCGCAGAAAAGTCTGAGAATTTTATTCAAGCACCTTTGTAACATACATAACTTGTATTTGTGATAAGTATTTGGTTTCTCAAGGTTTTATAATATGTCTGTGAACTTGTACTGAATCATATCCCGACACCCCGTACTATATGGAGACAAAAATTTCTCTGTATTTCAAATTATTACCTTTTCAAGTTTGACTTCTTCGTCATAGGATAATTTTCCCGAGCCAATAATTCGACTTATATCAGTTTTCAAAGTGTATAGGTATTTTTCAAGGTCGTTTTTGGCATCTACTTTTTTATAAATCATTTTATCTTCTTTCGCAAACTTCTCGGCACTCTATATAAGATGTTTGAATAGAAAGAAATTATATTTATTGTTCCATTAATTTTTACACATATCACATGGGTTTTATATTATGATTTTTGTAAAAGTTTAAATGCTGTAAGGTCGCGTACAAGTATTTAAAAGTTTAGCTGAATTTTAATCATTTATTTAATTTACACAAAACGTTTATACTGAGGAATTAAAAAAACTGGTTTAGAATAATGTGTTTTTCTATCTCTGCGACATAACAAGCTCTATGTAAAACTTCTGCTATTTGTGAACATATTTAATGTTAGTATTAGTATCACCTTAACCATCCTTCGTATTTCTTCTGATGATAATCTGCTGTTATCATTGTTAATAATAATTTTATTTTCATTTTTTGATTCAGTATTTTTAGCAGTAACATCTAAAATTCCATTCGCATCGATTTTGAAAGTGACAACAATTTCAGGTTCACCCGCCTTTGCTGGAGGAATACCCTTTAAATCAAATCCTCCAAGAAAATGGTTGTCTTTTACCAGAGCTCTTTCTCCTTCATAAACTGAAATTCCTACACTATCCTGATTGTCTTCAGCCGTAGTGAACTCTTTCGATTTCTGAATTGGAAGTACTGAGTTTTTCGGTATGATATTTGATACTACTTTTCCCTTGACTTCAATGCCCAGCGAGAAAGGATTGACATCCAACAAAACTAAATCACTAGTGCCAGCTTCTCCTGACAAGATTCCGGCCTAAAAATAAATTATATATATTTATTTATAACATGATCCTTGATTTCATGTGCCACCGTTATTATTTTGACAGAATATGTAGTTTAACATTGACAGTAGTTGAATTCTATTAAATTAGTAATTATTACAGTTTCTCACTTGTATTGTGGCCCCGTGCGCAACGACTTCGTCTGGATTAATTCCCACTGTCGGTTCTTTGCCTTCAAAGAAATATTTTATTAACTCTCGAATTTTTGGGATACGAGTTGAACCACCAACAAGAATGTATTCATCAATTTCTTTTTTTGTCAAGTCAGCTTCTTTTAAGACCTTTTCTACAAGTATTATTGTAGACTTGAATAAATCGCTATTCAACTCTTCAAATTTAGCACGAGTTAATGTTTCACCAAAATCTTTCCCATCAAAAAAGTCTTCTATTTCAATGCGTGTTTGCAGTGCAGAAGAAAGTATTCTCTTTGCACGTTCTACTTCTCGCCGAAGTTTTTGAACAGCCCTTCAAAAATATCAATTTACTTTCTAAAGCTCATATTTTTATTTTTTTAAATTTTATAGTTAAGGTTTTGAGAAAACTAAAATGTTGTAATAAAATTCGTCAGTAATTTCTTACCGATTGCTACTGGTAATGTCCTTTCGGTTTTTCTTTTTATAAAGGTCGATGAAATATGTTACAACCGTTTGCTCAAAATCCTCACCTCCTAAATGTGTATTCCCATCTGTTGTTATAACATCAAACACACCATTATCAACACCCAAGATGGTTACATCAAAAGTGCCACCACCCAAATCAAAAACGAGAACATTTTGAGGCACTCTATTTTTTCCTCCGTACGCTAAAGCTGCAGCCGTCGGTTCATTAATAATTCGGAGAACTGTAAGACCAGCAATAGTTGCCGCATTTTTTGTAGCGCTTCTCTGAGCGTCAGTGAAATACGCTGGGACTGTCACAACTGCGTGTGTCACATTAATTCCCAAATACATTTCAGCAGTTTCCTTCATTTTGTGTAGAACCATTGCAGAGACTTCTTCTGGTGTAAGTCTTGATAATTTTCCTTCTCTTGCTCTGACCTGCATTATTAGAAAATCATTCATTTCAATAAGTGCTATTATAAGTTTATTTCTGGATTATAGAGGATTTAATCTTTTTACATTTTCAGGTAATGTAAGGGTGTAACAGACCTAAGGTATACATATGTAGCGGTCGAACCGAAAGTAGTACAGATAAACCGTTGATACCATTTGAAAGAGAAAAGAAAGTTACATTGAAACCCAAATTTTCATCACCTTATCTTTTCGGGTTCGCTTACACCAGCCATTCTTCGGAAAAAAGTGAGATTCTTCTTAATTTTAAAACGGAATAATTCATTATTGCTCTAAACTGTTTATACGAATATTTAAACAATAGGATTGTTATTCTGTCACTTAAAACTGACCATCAGTAATCCGTGTGACTTCCCCTGCTCTCCGAACACCCTCAAGACACCTATGAAATGACCACAAAAGTGATTCAAATATCATCGAGTCGCATTTCATTTCGGCAGTACCGCAGCTTCAGAGAAGAAGGACCTTTTTTCAGAGAGGTTATTTTTAAAATAACGTCATATCACTTTTTGAGATTCTGAAATCGTTGTCAATCCTTCAGAAGTTTCCATTTGTCAATTACGGTGCTGCTGGCTTTTTGGAAAGGACTAACTTTGGTACTGGCGAGATAAAATGATCCACTGCGATATTTGAATCACCTATTTCATAGGTGTCTTGACAAAGTTAGAAGAGAAAGGGGAGCCACACGATGTACTAATGATCAGTTTTTAGTGGCAGAATAATAGTCCTATTGTTTAAATATTCGCAAAAAAATTTAGAACATATAATGAATTATTCCGCTTTAAAATTAAGAAGAATCCCACTTTTTTCCAAAGAATGGCTGGTGTAAGCGAACCCGAAAAGATAAGGTGATGAAAATTTGGGTTTCAATGTAACTTTCTTTCCTCTTTCAAATGGTGTCAACGGTTTTTCTGTACTACTTCTGGTTCGGCCGCTACATATGTATACCTTAGGTCTGATACACCCTGTATATGGTAGGCGATCCCTATGTTATGTACTCCCCGACTCTAATTACTATGGACAGTATTTACTGTTGGACTAAAACATGGAAGAAGCATTTAGCATTTTCACAACGAAAAAGAATTTTAATTTTAAGATCGAAATTCAGAATTTAAAACCTGCTTCACAGTTGCACACATTAAAGTACACGGAATACGAGCAATTAGTGCACACAGTATACCAAGCTGTGTGCTAAAATGTTTTAATAGTTATAGTGGAATATTTCAATAATGTTATATAACGCAATGCAATTTCAGTTGATACATGACTTTTGTATATACCTATACATCTGTATACCATAATCGTAGGATAATGTATGATACGTTTACATACTCATGTTACAAAAGTTAACGCAACATGATAGATAAGGTCACAAAGTAAATTGATACTGTCAGTATAGCAAATAAGGTCCGAGTCCGATAGTATATACAGTCCAGTGTCAAATATAAGAGGAGTCAATTATGAATGACTTATATCTAAAGTGTACGTAAATAAAAGAAATTTGGCAGTAGAATAAAATTTTAAAAAAATGTTTACTCCAAAATTAAAAGAGCATTAATTTTAAGAATTGGCTGTAGATAAATGATAACCTTTTTAAATAAGAATAGACATTGGCAAGTCAGTAATAAAATAATTTTTAACAGTAATTGCATAGACAGTAATTATTACTCTTATTACTCTTACAAATAGAAGGAAGAGTGATTATTTGTCTTCTGTGCTATTCTGTGTAGCCGAATGGTCATAAATCTCATTTTCAAAAATTTTTAAATAAATAAAATGTACTTTTCCTTGGCTTTACATACATTGTCAGATGCATATGTTGTAATCCCGAAATAGATTTGCAATTTATTCTACAAAATCGTTAACCTGCAGTTATGATGGCAGCTCTATATAAATATCACAGGATGAATACTTACTAAAAGATATCCAATTCTCCCCAATTAACTGCTAGAAACTGCTAAATTCCTTAATTTAGCTAAATTTCCTTTCTTGATAACTTCCAATGTCTTTTATTAAGCTGTCTGAAAATGCCAATTTGCATTTTCCTTTATTGTGCAAGTCATATCCCAATATTATGATACAAAACGACGATAAGTTAACAAAGCATCAACGAACCAAGATGTGTGGCCTATTTTCCGCTTCGATTACTTGGAAGGGAAAATGTTTGATATCTTCCTGCAAAATACTGTCCTCCCATTTTCTTCCAATAATTCTTTTGACATCAAAAATTGTATTGGAGGGATTTGTGGTTAATTGGTTTTTAGCAGCATCACCTATTAGTCGGATCCCCTCTGGAGTGAATGCAACATACGAAGGAGTTATGCGATTTCCTTGGTCATTTGGAATTATTTCTACTTTTCCGTTAACATACGCACCCACACTAAACACGAACAAAAGTAAAAAAGTATGTGCTTAAATATACAGCAAAAACAATATTAGGTAACAAAAAGGTTAAACAATTACACTTGTACATGTATTAATTGCCCCATTTGTTATACAATTTGTATAACTGTAGCAGAGACGAACGTGATCTAATTCCAATAATACAAATGCACTCATTTTCTGATTTGTGCTAACATAAGCAGAATATAATAATTCTTATTATTATGCAATTAATAACTCTTTACCAAGAATAAGTGGTCCCCAAGTCAATTCCAATTACAGTTCCCATTTCTTTGCTTTTCCCGTCTGTGGTACGATTAAAACATGTAGAAAACAGAAGTAGTCCCAACGTAATGTATTGTAAGAGATGCATATTGGACCAGATAATTTTCTTACACCAATAGAATAGTTAGAAGGTCAGTTAGATTAGTTTGTTATTACTATTACTTGCTTGTTAATATTCCATTTGAAATGAAATCACACAGAGAAGACAGCTCCCCAAGGAAATCTGGTCTAATTTTCGCCATGCATTTGGTGGTCATTATAATCTACATACGTAAATACTAGATTACGTAGGAGTTTATGAATCATCAATTCCAGAATGAAAACGTACATGACTAATTGGCATAGTGTATATTGTGCGTCAAATTAATTCTGCCGTAAATATGTAAAAGAGAGACCGGGGATATACTGAAACTTTCAGCTTTGTACGTACTAGTGCCATCTCTTTCCAAGGATGAAAAAACCCATGGGTTTTTGAGCGAAACCCCTCGACCCATAGGTTTTTGGGTTTTTGGTCTACTAAAATAATGTAATATCCTGTGTATATTGCTTAATATTTATTCTTTTTTGAGTCGCAAAGTCAAAATATGATGAAGAAGGGTAGGTTCTAACTATTATTGTCAAATATATGTTCATATTTTGCAGGATAAACTGCTTTTTGTTATGAAAATTACGGTGGGTTTTACATTCCCGCCTAGCCAAAACCCAAAAACTCCAAAAACACATGGGTTTTTGATAAAAAAGTGGGTCGGGTTTTTGCTCAAAAACCCAAAAACCCAATAACAGAAAAACCGTGGGTAAGCATCCTTGTCGCTTTCTCGATTTCTACCAAGGCACTTTTTAAAGACTGGGTTCTTCTACAGTAATAAAGTATTAGCTATCTTTTGCATAAGAAGAACAGAAAAAATTGTCCATACAAGTAGTAAAGTATTAACTCATAACGTAAATTAAACGTTGCAGAGACGTAAACACAAACAAGGAAAAGTTTTCCAGCAATACCGTTTGTTTTGAGTAGATTATTTAATACATCATTGTAAATTATGGTTAACAATTTTAAACTGCTTATTCATTGCAATTAACTTTTGTTTCCCCATGTTATAAACAGCAAGTGTAATTAATATCGTACCACAATAAATACCACTTAATATGATTTCTCCATTTTAGCTGTAGTATAAATTGCATTGGTTCCTCAACTCAGTTATACTCAACACAGGAAAACATAACGTACACAAAAATTTAAGAAAACTTACAGCACTTAAGTATCCATGTTATAATTTTAACCAAATGAAGTCCTTAAAGAAAACATCATTTAAGTAACTTTAAGCTTGACAGATTTCAGTAAGCATATCCGCAAAATAATAGGAAAATATCTGCCAAATTAAATAAATGGCAGTTAACGCCAAATAATCGGAAATATTAAAAGCATTGGTTTCTAGTTTAAGTTTCATGGTTATGCAGAACTGTCCTATTATTATCTCATTTAACCACTGCAGTATCTTTAATTTAATTATGTATATCGTAGTTGTCTATTGTCCTTTAGTTTTCATTATTTATCTCTTGACTTTTTGAACAGTCGCGTCGTCACTTTGAGTAATATTCCTACCATAATCAGATTACTATACAGCTGAGTTATCGACAATACATTTTAAAACGATTGTATAGAACGATTCTTTATGTAGACATTACAATAGGTATATGTGATTAATCCGACAGTACTCAATGTTTTAGGGGACATGTTCCCACGTTTTTGATAAAATTTCCAAAGTGTAATTTATAAATTTAAAATGCTCGTTCCAAGCTTTAATTCAAGGTGGCAATGTAATTAACGGTAACGTTTTTTGAAAAATATTGTCTGTGAATGTCACTACAGAGCTATCCGATAAGCCTAAATATTATTCATGTTGCCAACAATCATGATACGTTTATAAATTACCCCTTATTTCTGAAGCAAAGGGGACTTTATGACGTAATAAATGTAGTTACGGTTTAGTAGATGATTTTACAATGTAGTTTTCTAAATAATATAAATTAAAATTTACCCGTCAACAATTTCATGCTTCTCATAAACAAATTGTTGATATCCGGCAACATGTCACGAAGAAAAATTCCAAAGCATTTATAAGCGATACTGGATTGCATTTAATTAGCAGTTTGAAGTGATATTGGGCACTTGTCAAGCTTTACATGGCTCTGAAAGTGAATAACAGCACATACTATGTTTGTAATATTTTATATTTTTAATCGTGTGTGTTGTAGTGTGCTATATCATCTTAACCTTCTCATAAACTGCATTTGTTCATTGCAGTAGCCAAATGTTGATAATTGTGAGTGTAATTACATAACACGATGTGTCATTGCATAATTACATATTAATAATTGACATGTTAATCTACTTGGGTAGAAAATATATATTATATAATGATATAGTATAATGAGTATAAATGATATTATTTATCATTGAGGGATACATTTTGGGTTATAACGATAATGTCTCTATTTTTCTAGATAAATAAACTGAGAGATAATTAATTTCAATTACATCACGGGACCAAATACAAAGATCCACTTGATGTAAAAATATCCACTAACATACTTTCCTGAACAGTGAAATCTGAATCACCTTTTCAAGACTCAGTGGTCTATTATTTATTTAATTTTACCTTGCGAAAATCGTCACTGAAATTGCAATGTCGTTCTTATTCAATATTGTACTCGCAATTTGCGTCTTTATTCCAATTTCAACATCATTAAATCTTTTCCAAGATATTGTCAAAGATCAAGAACATTACAGCGCCCGACCCATTGAAGGGAACTACACTCCTACTGGAACGAATATTGTATTTAATAACATGACCATTTACGAAACGGTGAATGGGACAAATTCCCGTGTGCTGATACTAGCCTATGACGCTTTGGCGTTTTCTGACAATCTTAAACAAGTCGCAGACAAAATGGCTGAAGGATTTGGATTCAAAATTGTCATACCAGATTTTTATCGAGTTCCTGTCCCATGGAATTTAACAACCTTCCCTACTACCCCGTAATCTTTTATAAGAATTTTATTTTTCGTTCGCTTAATTTGGTTAGATGATGAATTTTATTTTTCTTAAACAGCCAAGAAGTCGTAGATGCTTTCATGAGTGTAAACGGTAACTGGACGGTAACCGTGAAAGAAGATATGTTGAGTATAATGGATCACTATCGCTCTGCTGCCCAGAATGTAGAATTTGGAATTTTTGGATTCTGCTGGGGAGGTTACGCGTCCACCCAGGCTGCCACAGACATTCCTGAACTACGAGGTGCTGGTTTGGTGCACCCCACATATGTTTTTAATGAAGAGGCTGAAAATGTCAAAGTGCCCATGTACCTTCTTCCTTCTCAAATGGAAAATAATATGGTTTGCCACCTTTTGCAGCGGAATACTTTCATTATTTTGATGATAAAATGGAAATGATGCGATTATTTTGGGATTTAAAAAATTGTGTGCTATTTCAGCTCCCTTTTTACGTTACACTGCAAAGAAAATTCGGAACTAATTGTGGACACCGAAGATTTGATGACATGCGACATGCTTTCGCAGGGGCTGGTGGTGATTTCAGTGATCCATTAACAGCATTACGGGTGAACGAAGTCATTGAAATTCTAGGGACCTTCTTTGACCGAAACATTGCTAAGTAAGATCTTCTGTCCAGGCGGCAAATGAATACCAACTCCCCCGTTCTCTGCCCAAAACTATGCAAAGAAATTTATGTAAGGAGGATATTTTCATAATTAGTTTACTGTGACCCTTCTGAATTTTTTTGATCACTTGTGAGTGTTGCTGTTTTAAATAGTTTTCTTTATTTTGGATATATAATTTGAACTACAATGGGGATAACTATTACTAAAAATATATTATTTTTCTTAAGTTTAGAGGAAATTAAAATAAAATAATGCTTAAAAGATAAAGTTGTAATGCTTTTAGCATTACAACAACGACAACAACAACAATCATTGATCATTATTTTGTTTTCAGTAAATCATAGTGTAAATTTAATTAATACATACGGCAGGACATTAAATTTTGATAGTACTGTTATCATGGTACAACAACTCTGGTTGTTGAGAAGCTTTATTGTAAGCGAATGTTATAGAAATAGAAGTAGTTAGTTATTCATGAATTACAAAATGGGAACTGAATTTAATGCTGTATTTAAATTATGCCAAACACCCCAATAAAAGTTACGCACTCATTAAATCTTCTTCTGAGGCAGTGAACAGAATTCAATCTGATTTTGCCAGAAAGTGTTGTCGATTCTTAATTTTGCAAAGATATACCTACAACTACTTTTTGAAGTATACCTACAGGTGCACCTAATTCAATGCCAAAGAAATATTCAATGGCTACTATTAAATCAACACCTAAAGGAATTAATTAAGGAGGGGTGATGAGTTCAATTATGATGATGTCAGTGCAAGGGGCAAATGGTGTACTGTAAAAGTTAGTGGAGCCGCCGTAAAAGAATGTCTGCAATTCAGTTTGTCTTTGTTTTCCCATTTGAGACTCTCCCCTGCACGCTCTTCCCTCAACCATAGAGTATTATCTTCTATCTAAAACTCCACTCGATTCTAAACTTATTTACTCCGTTGAAGGTTTTATCACATTGTCATATATTTTACTCTATGACAAGCTCCCTCACATGAAAATTGCCGACGTTTTCGGAAAGATATGATTTTGGGATTTTGAAGTAACGTACACGTTTCAAAAAAATATCAAAAAAAAGAGAAAAAAATTTAGCAGCGGTTATGAGGCCGCTTTTTTTGAATTTCAGTTTGCAACTATGTAAGAAAAATAGAAATACACGTTTTCAATGTATTTCCCCCACTCTAAAGAACCCCAAATATTTCCCCGTTAAAAACATTTTCGAAAATCAAGCCCTCATAGCCGCTAGAAAAATATGCGGCGATTTCAAAAATGTCTACCTCAAAACTCTCCGTTTAGCCATTCTCCCCCAATCAGGGATTTTAAAACCCCTCACACCTCCTTAAACACAAACTAAATGTAGTAACTACTAAATTAGACTCACCAAAATTACTGCATTTGAACGTCAATAATAGTCTTTATCTCTTCTGACCACCAATTCAGTAAAAATAATTTAGGTTAAGAACTGCAAGGTATACATCAGGTTCATATTGAATTTATTTTATTCTGTCCTGCTTCGTCATGTTTTAATCTGGTAACCTCAAAAGACATACTTTTATAACTATTAAGGACACATATGACGTTTCACTGTAATTTTATGGCAAGTCTCGTTGTACTCTCAGAGATAATTGCGTGAAATGTGAAATTAACATTATTTCATGAAAACACGTTGAGCTTTCTCCTGAATATTGATTTATCTTTCAAGGTAACCGCAGCCCTACATAACAAAAGTGTTTAGTTCTTCTAAATGCTAATAATTCTTTGTATAACAACGAAGAAAAGAACATTACGGGGGTATTAGTAATCACAGTAATCAGCCACTACTTAGATTTAAGTTATTTCATGTTTATGTAAACTTTCAAAATCATTCAGAATTTGATTCTCTATTGTACAGTCTTTCAAGCTCAAGCCACTTAAAATCAAATATGAAAAACTTGGTTCCCCACGGATGTTGGTTCGTTTCGGTTACACTGAATTTATTCTTGATCCCGAAATTTGCAAATGCATTTATTAATTCTAGAACAAATGTATATTCCGTTCCCTACAAGGTGTTTGAGTGCCCGATTCAACTATATATAAACTGTACTATTAAATTACACAGTTTTCGAAATCCTGGAGACATTTGTTTTGTACAGCAAAACAAATCGCTGAACATCATTTTTGAATACAACGATAAATTGGATTCTTTCGAATGTATTTCAAAAAATCCTATTCGCATAAAATTTGATTTTGGGAAGGAGAAGCCACGTTTTGAATTTATGAAGTTCACCAGAGAACGCGTTTTTTCTGATTACTTTGACAGCAGTTCACATTTCTTCAACATAAAAATGGTTATCCCACGGATCAATTATAAGCCTACAGGACGGAACTTGACTATCTTTACGTATACTTTGTCTAGTTTTAGTCCCCAGAAAAACCACACAATAAAAGTGAGATTCGTCTTAGGAGGTACAAAGTACACAATTATATAAAAAGAGTAACTGAAGTAAAACCGTCATGAAGATCAATAAACCGTATTGGCTAGGGAACTTCCAGAAACGATACAAAATCACCAAAAATTATAGGTGTTATTTTTTACAGCGTGTTCTTACAATTTACGGGCCGACTTTTAACTGACCCCGAAGCGTTCAAGACCACGTACTATAGCGTTTTTCCTAAAAAGTGCGCCAAGTTTTTTACTTTCATTGATCTTTTGTAGCAACAGTTGAAAATCTTTTGAAAGATTTCTATTCGTAGTTTTAATGAGGGCTGTGCTTATAAATTCCAATAAAAATGGGCAGAGAAGCTGAGAGATTAACCTATTTGATTGCCATAAAACTTGGAGTGATTTTTCTATGCATAACTCTCTTTGAAAATATGAAAAGAAATTTTCGGAAAAAGGTTACCTGGAAAAAAATCAAGAAAAGCAACACTTTTTCAGGAAAAGCGCTTTGGCAGGAGTACTTAAGCATCTAAGGAGTTGAAAATTGGCTTATAAATCTATCAGAGTATGACTTATAATTGGATATTTTAGGTTTTTTGTATTTTCTGGAAGTGTAACCAATAGAGTTCAATGGTTCTTTAAAACGGTGCACATTCTTATTTACATGTACATTGTCATATTGAAATATAGGTACACAAAAATATTACAAATGATAACCATATAATAATTTTTTTAAATTTGTGTATGTGCTTTAGATCAATTGGCTTTAAGCACACTTAAATTGCCAATGAAGACAAACCTCCCAGTCAATGGTGCAAAAGTACACTTTTTAAATGTTCCTCAAATAGCCAGAATTTACGTTCAAGAAAGAATAGTATCTATATCATGTCACTCTTTCGGTAAAATTCATTTATTTTACGTACAGATGGGGAACAAAGAAAACTTTACAGTACGATTTATAATAAAATTGTATTGTCTTAGAATATGATTATTATCGGTTGCTCTTCAAATAAAATCTTACCTTTATCTTTCATGCTTAACTTGAACAGAGAAATATGACAGTCATTTCTTACGACTTTGATGACGGTTTCAGAGTTAACATAAGCAGCATTTGGAAAAGGAATGGAAAGTTGATTTGCATTCCGGAATATTTAGGGAACAATATCAGCGAATGTGTACAAGGCGTCTCATGTGTAGAATTCAATCTCACTTTTCCCGATGGTAATTTTAATTATCTTTCGTAAATGCTTTAGTAACCTAGTAAAAATACTTCGTGTAAATAATAACTTTTGTGCCCAAAGTTGAAAATGTTTTCATTACGGCTGCAAATTGCAGCCAGCAATCATTGAACTGAGACTTGCGCTTTATTTAGACGTTCGAGTTCGACCAAAGGTGAATAATATCTATTATGGTGACCGTTTAAATAAATTAAAGGACCGTTTACCATTGATCGACAAAATACACTTGGAGTGTAGCAGTACGCTAAAGAATGTAACAATTCTAGAAAGGTAAAGTTGTATTGTCTTCTTGTGAAAGCGTTCCGGTTTTTCACTTTGTGATATATAAATAAAATTCCATTGCCGCAATTAATTATTTCATAAATTGCGTCTGCAAAATAGTAAAATGTTTTAAACATTCTAGACACATACCAAAAGAAGATATCATGATTGTGCCAAAACATTATGACACAGAAGAACTAGAAGAGCATCGCTACTTTGCTGAAGTAGAAATAAATACTTCCATGTGTAAGAGGTTGAACCGTACTATGATTCCTCCTCTGCATCATGGAATTGCATCCCATAATAATAGTATTGTTAACGGATCAAATAATAATGACGGATTAAATTCTCTGATTTTGGACTGTGTGGACACCCTTAACACGAGCAATGTGATGCATTCTTGGAACCTTACAAACTACCATGATTTATATGACCTGAGCATCACCAACATCACTTATGAACCCACCCTGGAAAGATTCATTTGCGACGGAGTAGCAGTGCACTGTGTACATTTGGTTCAGGTTGAATGTGACCACATTGAAGAGTGCTCCACCGTAGCAAAATGGTTATCAACTCAGGTACATTTACAATATTTTATTCGGAAGGCATCCCTCGTGTTTAAATAAGCCACAAAAGACTTAATACATCAAACAAATAGACCAAATACAAATGCATTTATAAATTCCAGAAAAATTGCGGAATTTGGTATTATGAAAAATGTTATGACTCGATTTGTAATACGAGTAATGCTTCTTTTAAAGAAAACCATAAATTCCTAAATCTTGAAATTGGTTGCAAAGTTGAAAAGTGCTATTTTAATGAATAGTACTTGCTTATGAATGAATATGAATGAACTTGAGTTATCTCTTTAATTTAATTTAGGTAACCAATATGAAGTTACTAATTTGCCATTATTCAGTAGTGCAACTACTGTATGCGATTGGACTGTCTGTCTGTGAGTTAGTTAGTTAGTCAGTCAGTTAGTTAGTCAGTCAGTTAGTTAGTGAGATAGCGCTGTAACTCAAGAACGGTTAAACTTTTTTACAATCTGTTTTCACATTATCAAAATATAGGTTCTCCTTATGAACAAGTTCGTAAATGAGCAAAATTGGGTGACGCCTTCCCCTAAAAGGGGAGGTTAAACTGTTCGTACTATACGTATGTTATGTATTGGATGGTGTGTGTATGTTGTGGTATGTGTCGCAGTCTGTACTAGCGACAACTATATGTCGTAGTCTGAGCTGATGACCCGTCTTTTGAATAAATTTAAATAAATTCAAACATTTTTGAATAATTTGAAATATTTTCAAACTTTTTTAAATAGTTTGAAATAATTTCAAATTTTTAAAATAAATTAAAAATATTACGGTTGCACTACTGTGATATAGCCGTTTTGTAATGGTTTATTACCATTTGTGAACACTTAGAAAACCGAAGAACGCTTAGTGGATCAATTTTCACCGATTTTGAAAGGAACTGCTTGCGATCGTAATAAGAATATTACGGATAGTTTTTGTGTGTCTGTCCAACGATTTCAAAAGGCGGTTATACGGTGTTTTAATTATGATGACGAAGCAATCCCAACTCAAAATATTTATTTCCGTGGTTTAGACGGCAAAATATGTGAGGACTTATACTGCCACGATTTATAATAACTTTTATTTGAACGTTTATCATAGCCCACTGTAAAAATTATTCGTCAATATTTAGCTAAGGTTTTACAGTTTTATTTATATTTCATATTATTTGACTAACAGATACCAATTTGGATGTTCCGACGGAAGCAGTAATACGAATGGACAGTTCTAACAAAGAGAGTTACATACTTTTTAACGATACCGTGACTTTTCGTTGTGAGGGCCATTCATTTTTTCATTCCCATGGAGTGCACTGGTTGGTGAGGTTCATAAATGAATCTATACAAACTCTTCCGAAATGTAAGCAATCATTGTACCTGTCGCCCAAATAATTTTGACTAAAGCAATAGAAACCCATTAAATAATTTTGGCATGACTTGAAACATGCTTTTTCAGACATGATGAGGACTAAGGCCCTTCCAGCTGTAGTGGACAAGTTCAATCCATTAAGTATTGTTGATATTTGGTTCACTGACAGAGACATAATGTCCATTATTTGTGTTGTCCCACTTCTGACTAAAAAAGAGTGGCAAAACTTGACAAAAAATATTCAAGTTCTTGGTAATTTTTGATATTATGGTATTTGTTAGCCAAATTCGTCTGGAAGCACGAAATATGATTCTATATCTTTTAAATGATCTATTTAGATGCAACTGCTCCCAAAATATTTCCTTTTGAAACAAAGAAAGAAATTTCCCTGAACGATAAGGGGCAAAGCCTGACTTGTGCCGCAGAAGGTCGTCCTACACCAACTGTGGAATGGTCCCGATACAACGGTGTACGAAAAGTTTTACCACTATTCACAATAATATTCATTATTTAGTAATCCGTAACTACATATATTACTTTTAATCCATAACGTTTCTTGTAATTTTAATAGACCATCAGTAGACCTTTATATATCGTGAGCCAAGGAGATTCCAAGGTAATTGTGTTTCCAGAGTATAATGATACATTCAAGGGTAAATATATATGCACTGCCAAAAATAAACTTGGAACAGCGACAAAAACATTTTTTGTTTGCACTAAGAAAGGTGAGACACAAGTGGCTTTCAAATTTTGACTTTATTTAGTGTAACGTTGCTACAATATATAACTAAAATTGGGATTATATTAGCTTTTATAATTAACAGATTTTACGACATATTTATTTTAAGTGTTATTTTTAAACTGTTCATCATTTATTTGTTATACTTTGTCTTTCAGAACCGTCATCATTGGGATTAGGTTTTATATTAGCTGGTGTAATTATGATACTGTTAATTCTGGCGTTTTACTTGATTAGGCGGTTAATCGTTTCTAATGTAAGTCAAGCCTTTTTAATCAGAATGGTCAAATGAATAAATGTTAAGCAAATTTTATTTTACTTTTCAGAAATTAATTATTCAACTGACTACTGCCGAAATTGAAGAATTTTTTAATGGTATTGAAAATATTGATCTAACACAAAACATAGATAACGCCTTTTCATTGCCTTACGATTCGAGCTATGAATTAACCAAAGAATCTTTCGAAATTGGTAATAAAAATATACTAAAAGAACTACTCATTTTTGCAAAGCATCAAAAATTTTGCTATTTAAGTTTCCTTTCTTGGAATTTTGGGGACAGATGCCTTTTCTATTATATAAGTCCTTCGTTGTCAGTGATTCAATATTTACACTAATTTGAAACCGACAATTTAAACTTCTATGTTCACTTAGTAATTTCTATTAACAGATTACAAATCAATATTGGGTTCAGGAGAGTTCGGTACAGTATACAAAGGTCGTATTCACAAATGTAATTGCGAATTTGCTTTCAAAAAAACTAGAAATATTTCTTCTAACGATGCTTTGAAAGGATTACTTTCCGAATTAAAAATATTGATGTACGTTGGGAACCATGAAAATATTTTAAGACTTGTGGGAGCATATACCAAAGAAATTCAAACTGGTGAGTGTGTATAAATAAAAATAATTAGGCTCTAGGAACGAGCCGACCTGATACCCTCGTAAACCTTGTCTATTATTCCAGGGGTATTGTATATTGCAACAGAACTATGCGTTTTGGGATCTTTGCTGTCACATTTGAAAAGAGTAAAAAATGAGATTCCCGAAATTCCTGATTCTGGAAGGTAAATTAAAGGTTTCGATTATTGAATCCAGGAAAAGACTGCTTAACTAATGTTGCAAATAATGGTCTATGATTTGTAGCTTGCAAAGTACACAGATATTTTCAAAATGCTTGCAGTGGTGTGCAGAAATTGCGAATGGCATGGAATATCTGTCTTTCAAACATGTAAGACTTAAAAATGATCTCTAATCTCTAAATAAAAGTAAATAAATTTCAATTTTGCCAACCATTATCATTGTAGGTCGTTCATTTAGATCTTGCCGCTAGAAATATCTTATTGAATGTGCGAGAACAAATAAAAATATCAGACTTCGGTTTAAGCCGTCGAATGTGCAATTACAAAAGTTATATCAAGACAGATAAAAGTAATCCATTGCCTTGGAAATGGATGGCCATTGAATCCCTCAGAGAAATGACATTCTCAACTCAATCAGACATCTGGGCCTATGGCATTACAGTTTGGGAAATCTTTTCTCTTGGAAACACTCCTTATCCTGGAATTTCCTGGACAACAGAATTTGTAGACATGCTGGAACAAGGATGGAGAAATATTAAACCCAAATTTGGCACCGATAAATTTTAAGCACTCAAAACTTACAATAATTTCATAAGGAATGATGACAATGAATTTTAATTTAATTTATTTTGCAATTCTTTCTATTTTGAACAGGTACGAAATAATGATTGCATGTTGGCATAAGAATCCCGTCGATCGACCAGATTTTCACACTCTGAGATACTTCTTTCTAGAATACGTAAGGGTAAATAATAAAATAATGCCTAAATGCAAATCTTATTGAAATAATTGTATAGGTACATCATTCATACATGTTCGACTTCTGAAAGTAAATTTCTATACGATATACTACACGTTATTTATTATATCGTTGCTTGATCGTGTGAACTTTGCATTTTTGCCTCAAATTTTGTTTATGAAATTCCCTATTAAACTGACATCTGATGGGGCAAAAGTAATTGAAGAAAACAAATAACCAAATATATTTTCTGAGAAACCAACCTTAAATTAATTAAACTAATCTATATTCTATTAAGTCTTTTTAAATTTATATTTGAGATGTTGGGATCGTTTTTTTCTTTTTCTTAAATTGGCAAGTTATATTTATATTTTATAGCATTCAGTTTTTGAATACAACGCCCAAATAAATTAAATTGGATTGACTTGATTAAATTGGATTAACTTGATTAAATTGAATTAATTTTAGTTTTTTGGGGGATAAAAACAGAAATAGAATGTTTTTCTTAAACGGATATTTTCCAAATAAGATATTAAAGCAGCTTTGTATTTTTGAATTTGAAATACCATCGTAATTTTTATTACTTTTTTACAGAAGGATGATTTTTCACTTGGCGCTCAAGAACTTACACATAGTTCTGAATACTTAAACTATCCGTATTTAGACTTGAACTTTTAGTGCGATGTCTACACTGTGTAATAAATTAAGGTGACCCCCTGTACCGAAAGAACCGGAGATAGTACAACAAAACTGTTTACACAATTCTAAACCAGTGCAAAGTTACATTGAAATCTCTAGTTTGGTCAAAATCGGATGAAGGTAAGTGGGTCAAATAATTCGGTAGTAAAAGCTTAAAAATGTCCCTGTTTTCGGTGATTCGAGTTTTCTTGGCCGAAAAAACTTTTTTTCGAAATAATATTTTCTCAGCTGAAAGTCATGTTATGTGAGTGATTTTTTCTGAATTTTTCATAATAATCGAACTAGGTTGAATTTTCAACTTTTCCCGAATTTCCTGGAATCTGTAAAATTCCAGAAAAGTTGAAAATTCAACCTAGTTCGATTATTATGAAAAATTCAGGAAAAATCACTCACATTAACATGGATTGCAGCTAGAAAATATTTTTTCGAAAAAAAAAATGTCGACCGGAAAAATTCCGAATCACCGAAAATAGGGCACATTTTTATACTTTTACTTTTTACTGAATTATTTGACCCACATACCTTCAACCGATTTTGACCAAACTAGAGATTTCAATGTAACTTTGCACTGGCTTTAGAATGGTGTATACAGTTTTGCTGTACTATCTCCGGTTCTTTCGGTTCCGGGGTCCACCTTAGTTTATTTACACCCAGTAGTTTAGTCTAATGAGAAATGTAATATTAACATCAACACTGTATTATATTATATATCTAATATTAGTACTACAATAAATTAATTTCTCACACTACACTAATATTACGTAATTTCAATTCATCTCCTCGTATTCACTTATAGTAGGTAATATTTTTTTAAATGTAATTGTATGCCAGACTACATGATTTGGTTCGTAGAAGTACTAAGATAGTTACCAAAATCTTAATGACACCAATACATACCTATGTAAATTACAAGTCCAACAGACCGATACTTTTAATACATGAAAAGGGAGGCTCTAGCTATCGCCAAATCGACATTAAAGGAGCTTAGTATTACTACTGAAGTAATTATTATTTATTCATTTGGAAGTTTCACTTTCTGCATGTCGATGCTTAGATTAGTTTACTTTATAGAGTAGTATCCAGTGGTGCACCACAAAATTGAATTGACGGTTATTGTATAAACAGAAACAGAGTATATAAACGGCTCCGGTTAATTTAACAGGATATGTCAAATTGACCAATTGTATAGGAATAGCAAATTTTTAAGAATTTTTCACTGTATTTTTATAACTTCCTAGAATCCTATTCTTCTACGTGCATAGCAGAATTTCGATTCTGATACTCACTAATTATTGTCTACTTAAAGTTTCACTTTATTTAATGACGTCTTAGTAAATATAATTAGCTATTTGTGGTAACTTCGCTGAAATTATTTTACTACTAAAATTATATACTACAAGCCATTAGCCGTATATATACCGTCTCTATGAACATTTCCTATTCTTGGTAATTTCTGTGCACATAAAGTGGAAACGTGAACTAGGTTTCCAATGAATAAAAGGCAGCGACTGAGTATTTTAAACGTCTGTCTAAAATTCAATTAAATTTGTCTTCCTACCTTGTTTACATTACAATATAATAACGAAATATTATGTGCATCAATGGGTTGCCCATTAAACTGTCATATTAGTGCTCCAATTACTTACAAAATTATCTAAACTGAATACTGTTGGTGTACATTCCTTGCACAGCAATTACTACTGCTTACTACAGTTGCTGCCGTCAGAATTCTGAATTCAAAATTGCGATTGGGCAGAAACCTATTCATAGTACATTACGTCAATGCAATGTAATGAGAATATAAACCAGAGGTTAAGCATATTTTTTATTGGGATAAAAATTGAAAATTTACGATCACTAAACAGAAGTACGATATTTACTAAAGCAAGTTTTATTTTATATACGTGACTTCTAGAAAGGGTTATACATAATTTGTATCAAGCATACATATTTACCCTGTTGTATGTAAAGGCCTTCTGAGAACTGCTAAGAAATTATCAAAATTTCTTAATTGCTCCAGTAAACAACTTTTAACTTAAATTGAACTTTAGTTCAAACTTATTTAAAATCATATAAATTTTAACTGACCCATTTATTACAGTTCCAGGAAACCAGCTTAAAGTTCATTTGTTTTTGCCTCCCGTTGCTCCATTTAGCTTTATCAGTTGTCAAAATAATTTCACTGCCACTCCTACTTTCATTTAATGCGAGTTGGCCAGTGAGCTAGGCAATGAATACCTAGGAGAGGGTTTTAATTTTATTAAATATATCTTAAACTTTGACAATTTTCTCAAAATTTGACATTCTTCACAATATCCGAGTATAAAGTGACAGAAAACTGATTATATCATTGGAATGCAGAATGGCTTATTTAAATGAAACGTCCAACTGGAAGAAAGTGCAAAGTATACCACATTTACATTTTCATCATAAAGGCAATCAGAAGTCTAATCGGGAAAACTCTCTTGAATATGACGAATGCTTTAGGTGGATCGGATTTTACGTAAATATTGCTTATGCCATTGGAAGCCTACCTTTTATTTGGGAAACATCGACAAAATCGTTCTGTGTT
This sequence comes from Yoshiicerus persimilis, assembly GCA_020352615.2. Lineage (NCBI taxonomy): Eukaryota > Metazoa > Arthropoda > Collembola > Entomobryomorpha > Tomoceridae > Yoshiicerus > Yoshiicerus persimilis. The sequence continues at coordinate 80,529,229 of CM036940.2, forward strand.
CCTAGATCTCAAAAATTAAGCAAATGTGCTTTTGCAATGTGTTTTTTTTTCGCTTGTTACGAAGCTATCCAATTGACACGCGAAATGAAAAACGTGAATAAAGTATATTTTGAATTGGTGTGCATTTGTCTATTAAATTTTTGGTTTTGTTTAAGCGGCTCAGTTCTATTAAATTTTCAACTTAAACAGCAAGAATGTATACAAATGCTTAACTATCTCAATAATAAAAGTTTTGTTCTTAAATCCAAACAGCATTCTGATTTTTCTGCAGTTGACACAGTCTCTATAAATTACGAGAAAATATCCCTAATGTTATCAAAATGGATCGTACCCCTTTTCTCAGCTTCTTCGGCCGGTGTCGTCTTTTTCGCTAGTATTTTTATTCCAGGAAAGCAAAATCTCTCAGATGCTATATTTCCTCATGGTAAACAGCAATTTTGCAAACTGATTCTACTTCTAGTTCAAATGTGGACAGAAATGGTAGGAGCCTATGCTGTTTCTTTCATTGTGTTGTACGTTGTTACGCACATCATCAGGAACTCCTGTTTGCTAAAAGTCTTAAGGTAATAATAATAATAGTCCTTATTTCATTTTGGAATTCATATTTATACGCAGAGATAATGAACAAATATTTATTGGCTTAGTCATTATTAATAGGTAACATTATGTAAAAGAAACACATAATTTAATTAGTAATTAAATTTATTTCCTGCAGGATGAGATCTTTAAATTCAATTCATTCCGAAGAAACCTCCACATACAACAGAATACGAATAGCCAACATTATTTTTAATGAGACCTTCACCTCCATATTATTCCCTTCTTTTGTTATCACAATGGGAATGTGTTTATTAATGGGACTTTTTGGTTCCATTCGTTTCTACGATAAAATTACACTTCAGTCTTATTTAATTTTTCCTTTAGTGTGTTTTGTAGGGATTTTTGATTTGATTATAATGCTGATGGGTCTAGCTACTTGTTGGAAAAATTCATCAAATGTTGTGAAAGAAATGAACGCCTCGTCACAAAACTGCAACCTATCAATTCTAAAGCAATTGAAAGCAATAAAGGCTTACGGAATTCGCATGGGTCCCATCAGAGCCGTTAAATACGAAAGAATTTTTGATTTCTACGAAAGGATTATAAGTTGTGTAGTAACAATGCTTCTATTGATTCCTCACTAAGTGATGTAACTTCTTATCAAAAGGTATTGCTATACATCCCCATTATTATGTTCCCCAAAGGCCGAGATTTAACTGCTTAATTTAATGTTGAGATGTTTAATGTTCTAGATTTAATTAGAGTCATCTACAAAGTTTTATGTAATTCTTATCTCAAAGGAAATAATAATAACCCCCTGGGACAAGAATAATATTACACCGATTGACAGTTGTTCAAGATGCTTGAAGTTCTTATGAAATTTTAATGAATAATATAGAATTGCAAAATTTGTTATCGTCCAGGTCGTTAAAGCTAAACATGTCCAGATCGTTTTCAGTTTAATTGTTAGTATGTTATTGTATGAAATTTGGATTAACAAATAGATTGACCGTATAATATTTTGTTACTTTTTAGATAAGAGCTTTTGAAAAGAGCTTATTTGTTAATAATAAAGCATAGGAATTTCACTTTTATTTGGAATGGTTTTAGAATGCCACTTTTTTATTTAAAAAGTAGCATAAGTGCTGCGACATACGCTGATGTCATGATATTTCCGTATTTAAAACTATTTATTTGTTCGTAAGAATATTTAATTATGTTAACTTCTTACTTGCACATGAAGAGGAACATAGAATGTAAAGTTATAGCAAAAAGTAAAATATTGACGACGCCATAATAAAACCAATTTATGATGTCCTGACCTGAATTGTGTACTGTTGCACAGATAAAAAAATGAACTGTTATGATAAATCGATATCAAATTTTACTGGAAGTGAACAGCTTCAGCTTGCATTTGAATGTAAAATTGTTCGACGGACACGAAAAGATATGAAATTTCTCTATATACAAATAGTAGATAATTTATCCCGATCGCTAATCAGTTCGTGCGATTTCATTTCTACAGCTAGTCAGCCAAAGAGTTTGCCTTTACACTATAATATTGCTGTATAGTAAATGTACTGGTATGCAATGCAGTATCTCGTTAGATTTATCTCGCTTGGCTCAGTATGCCATTCTTTCTTATAAATGCATTACATTTTTAAATCCCATAAATAATCATTCAAAATTGATTTTATTTTATGACTGGAGTTAACGATTTTAGAACGGTCGAATACCATACTATGCATCCAAATTACCTTGTGAATTTTTATGGATACTTGACTAAACAACATTAGGCTACTTTCAGTATGTAGATATCCGAATTTATTGTATTGTCATTTAGAGCTCCAAGACAGACCTAAGAAATTTTCCTTAATTTTATAAAACCAGTGTTCCAGAACTTTTCGTTTTATAGTCAAATAGTTAAAGATAATATCCCAATACAACGGTCAAAATGATAAAAGAAATAGTTGAAGGAAACGAAACAATAAGTGAAAAAGCTGCATTCCGTCCAGCGCAGGTATCTTGAGGAGTGTATTCTTCGTCAATTTCAACATATTTTGTCTGGCCGTCTTTCAGAAAACCCCCATCCACGGAATGGCAGAAAAAATCATGTTCACCATAGCGATGGTCGTTTTGGGTTTTTTCTATTTTGTCAGGAGTCCAGTCAACGAAGTTATCCATGACTTCTTGATAAGTTTTGTTATACATTCTTTCTGGAGCCCAAATTACTGGTGGAGGCAGAAACGGACTGGATTTATCATTCCTAAATGAAATACGTATAATTGGGTAATCCTGTCAAAAGAAATAAGGTAGTATTAAAATGATATGTAAATTTTACCAAGTATAGTTTTGAATTCCAAAATCTTCCATGTTTTTAGCAAGAGGATAAAAGCTGTAGCAATAGTTCATTTTAATTTTGGGATAATACCAGAGCCAACTAACACACATTTCGTCTCTAGATCCGAGCCCTGCCACAACAGAGCTGCCGTTTTTCCACATGCTGCTGTAAGTACATTCTTAAGGCACAAATACAAATTACTAACTTTTTCCAAAATGAAAAATAAAGGATAAATATGGCATGCACTAATTACCAAATGTGAAACTGTCTCCAGGAAGCACTTTTAATAATGCAACTGGTTTATTTTCTTGAAAATTAAAGTCGAAATTATTATCAGATGCCACCCATGGAAGCTCCTTCCCATTTCTAAAATGACGCAATTTTAACTTCCTTCCTGAAATACAATTCAGTAAATGAATTTAGCTTGAACACCTTAAGCATGATATGTTGTAATACAATTAAACAATCGGAACGTGTCATAAACCGGATAAATGGGCATGTAAAAGAGTTCCGAATACAGTAAGTCCAGTTTCTGGAAAAAGATTAGTACACTCGGAAGGGCAATGTCCAGAAATAACATAATTGTCAGTCCTAGGTGGAATCGCCATTGTGAATATGGTGTAATGTCCAATTCCCAGCAAATCTGCGTCCACCTCTCTAAAAAGTATTTTGTTCAAAGTAATTTCCTTCGGAATTCAATAAGTTACAAAAGTGCATTTAATATATTTGGTGTCCGGACTAATCGGTCAAAGTCAAAATGCCAAGGTATGACTAATCGGTCAAAAGTAACAGTCGGTCAAAGTTATAATTAAAAAGACAATTTCGGTCAATTTTATTTGTGAAGCAAGTTGAGTGAAATAAGAAAGAAAACCATATCAATATATTATACATTTATGTTTTTGCATCATATTAATCTTTGAAGTAATTAATGGTTGCTTTGCTTTTTTAAATACAAATGAGCCAGCGCTCTCAAGAAGTCGATTCTGCTTTTGTTGTAGTAGTTTTTCACTTGGTTAAAAATTTTGTCGTCCAACACTTGATACTTTCGTTTTCGGCAGGGAACCAGTCCATAGTTGAAATAGTGCAGCATTGTGGACGTGTTTTTATATTCGTGTTTTAAGTGGGCGAAGAAAATCCATATTGAAGGGTGTGGCTTGTCAATTCTGTAGTTTAGACCACTGTGCCATCCTTCGACAGCATTAGTTGTGCGAGGAATGTCATCCAAAACTCTAGAGTATACTGACCACAACTCAGAAGGGTAGGTAGGGTCCTCATACCTACCAATGTAATTCTTTTCCAAATATGCTGCAATTGGATTTAACAATGGAAAGTATTGTGGATATTCACGTCTAATATCATCCAGACATAGCAGGGTCTGCGCCGGTGGAACAAAGGCAATTGCCTGAAACATTTTGGCGACCAAGTAAAAGTCAGGATCATTAGAATATTTTTCTAATATCACTGGGTGCTTTTGAATTTGTTTGTAAATGTTCTGCCTGAAGTGAAATAGACAGCCCTGCACCTTTGCAGTAGGGAATGCGGTGTGTAAGGCGTTGATTATTGCGAGTTCAAAATCGCATACCACATAAGTTGGGGACAGCATGTACTGTAAAAAGAAACGGTACATTAACATATGGAGATTTAATGTAAGATAAAAGTATAGATAGCTAAATGTAGATGACTGTACCCCAAACGAACACATTGCATTTAGTGCTCTCGTGTATGTACTCTCCGTTTTGTTCGGTAGCAGGCTATATACCAGTGGAACAATTAGCTTAATCTTCTTTACTTCCTTAGTCAACATATCAGTATGCTCACTTTCCATAACACCATGCAGGCTGAAAATTTGCAAGAATTGGCTAGGGCTTGATTTGAATGTCCCATCGACCAAAATTGTGTTGCACAGTGACAGCGCCTACGTTATATAGTATATACATTAGATCAGTATATATGTGTCATGTTAATGCATGCGGTATGGTATATAAAGAGGCAAAGAGCACATCTTACCGCTATGCTGTCCTTAGTTGAGAAAATCAAAATTCTCTCCTCATCTTCTTTTCCGGTGTCGTGTAGAAGAAAAGGAACGTTTTTTTGATCAATGGACACCGTTTTAAATTCATCTGGGATGTCAAAGGTCAACTCTTTTTCACCAGGTTCTGCGTAATCTGCAAAGTTATTTCTTTTCCATCTGGCGATATTTCGCTTCATGTGCGGTGGTATGGCCAATGTGAGAGTGGCAGCAGCACTGAATTTTTGTTGCACCTCTTTAAGAATGGCACCAGTCCTTTTGCAAGGGTCACTCACCACCAGTTCCTTTGCAAATTGCATGGCCTGACTAGCCTGCACTCTAAAAAAGGACGTAACAATGAAAAGGTTATACCTTGTCAATACAAAAATATTTTATTGTTTAACTTACGAAATCGGGTTTGGCTGATGAGTATGTGCACTTCGTCCCTTTGTAAACTTCCCATTTGCCAAGTTTTCTATCAGTGTAGCACCACAAGCCTCAGTATCCCTCAAATTACATCGCCAATACCGCTTATTTTTTACAATTGACTTCTTTATGTACGCGAATCCATCACAAAATCTTTTGTCTCCGACACCAGTAACAGACATGGCTAAGTGATTTTAAGGAATGAACTGCAAACCACTTGTACTGCGCTTTTAGTATTCATTTCTGTAGTGTTATCTACTATATGCATATTTGAATTAGAATGTCATTACCATTTCATTGCAATTGATGCATTGCATTGCGTTTTCTATATAAATAATGCCTTACAAGCATTACTTCTATCTTTGACCTAATGTGTATAGTGCTTGACCGAAATGTACTTTTTTTCTTGACCAGGCTGTCTTTGACCGATTAGTCGGGTAACCATATATTTCTACCTCGGAGTTTCAGTGTAATAAACTTTAAGTCCGGTTAGGAACTCTGGAATATCTTCGTCCAAAGTAGGATTATCGTAATGCACTTCAAGTACATAGTAAACGTCATTCGATGTTTGCGCAAAAGCGTAACCGACTTCTTCTGGCAAAAGTGTCAGCTATAAAAATGACAGTAAAAGATATCTTTCATAACGAAAAATATTCAATGACGAATACATAAACTCTTTTTGTTTAAATTATTAAATAATGCTTAAGTTTGATAAATACCCCACGACCAACAGCCCACGTCATGATGTACGATTCACAGTAATGGATAGGATAATCTCCTGGATTGTCATAGCAAGATACACCAGTGGGATCAACAAATCGGTCGAAAATTTCTTCAGCAGTTGAATTCTCCGGAGCGATACATTTTTTTACATCCACATGGTGCGTGTATTTCGCTGCAGTTTCACTTAACTGAATAACGTCCCACTGAAACCCAAAAAATATCAAATAAAAATGAAAAGGTATCAGCAAAACAAAGTATACCCATATATGGTAATATAGAAAATATAGAAAATATTCACAACTGACGCCGACAATGTGCAGTTTGTTTTGTCCGGCAGGTGGCGTTGGACTTTTATGAAAAGTGCACCAATAGGTTGTGTCATGACTAGGAACTATTGTAGTCGCAGTTATATTCCACACTTTAAAGCTATAATGATAAATCAAATAATATAGAAATTTAACTATTGAAAATAATAAGATATACAAAATATTTGAAAAATAAAGCCATGCAAACTTACCCCGACATGTCCGCTGTTTTGGGAGGAGCTAAAAGGTTCATTGATCTAGTGCCACGATCATCTCTACCGTGTTGTGCAATTTCGTCTGTCCTTCCAAAAGACCAAATTAATTTTGCTGTGTCCATCTAAAATATTATTGAAAATGTAATTGATATTTTACTTTCCTCATAATAATTTTCTTGATACTGTAGAACTGTATTTTACAGGCATAAGCTGTAAATATTGAAGTAAGATTATTCGAAATGACAGCTAACTGGGAAACCTAAACTGAAAAATCCAAACTTACAGTAATTGCAATATCTTGAGCTTTGTCGCATGTGTCTAAAAGGCGAGACACAGTCAGAGTAGTGTGAGTATCCGTTTCTTCAGCGTCTATAAGCTCCCAATCTTGAGATGCGTCCACAGTTGTCATTCCTTTGCCACCAAACCGATCCTTGCATTTTAAAATATTAATTTCAAGTTAAGTTTCATAGAATTTAAAAATTACCCACCTGCTAAAACGGTTCTCAAAAATGCTCATAAATATTTTGTATTATTTAACTATTGTTATCTAAAATTTTACCGAAAAGTAAGTTGTTCCGTTTTCGAATACTCCACCGATTATCATATCAGCTGCGTCCATTCCTCCGGTGTGAGAAAGCCCAAAACCAACAAACCCTTTTGTTTCAACATTCAGGACAAACACAATTTTATCAGAACCCTCATCGATAGACCAACGTATGTTGTACTTCGAGTTAAATTCTAAAATTTCGTCTATTTTCTTTGGGGCAACCAGAGAGTCTGATTTTCCATATACGCTGATGACAGATATCAAAAGCAAAGCAGTACAAAAGTACCCCATTATCCCCATTTTACACGATAACAAGTATTAACAAGTCAACGTGGACCAAAAGTCTTCAATTTAGATGGAAATAAGGAAGTATAGTGCTTTGCTCTCTGATCCTTAACAATTAACAGAAAGTGACCAAGAGCAAGAATATCGGTGGAGTATTGGTGGAGTAACTTTATCAGTTGGTGTCAACAGATAAGTAGACAAGATGATAAAAACTTGTTATAACTATTTACGTATTAACAAGAATTTGTAAATTAACTTTAAATCGGCGAATATCAAAGCACAAATAAATATTACTTCAAGTATTCCCATCAGCAAATATTATTTTTAATTAACAAAACAAGGTAAATTAATTTGAGTTGATAAATTGAACGAATATGGCATATAATATTATGGTGCAATGTTCTGGTTTTTACTTTTACATGGCATACTATAGGTATATTAATTGAGAAATATATTCCCCACTGCTATACACTAACAAGTGTTGAATAGCTTAATTTACAGCTTAAAGCATATTCATTTTATTGCTAATAATTGACCAATTTGAGTGATGCAAAGGGAATTTTACAAAGTTCAATTTCAAGTGCATTGGCGTTTTTGGGTATTCCATGTGAAAACAAAATGCACTTTTGTTCGCTTACCGGCCAAAAACAATTGCATTCAAAGTATTTAAAATAAAATAATACTAATGTAAGTGGTGTCACGAAGTGATTTAGAGCAAATTCGCACCTCTCCTCTGTACAAAGTATAGAACTTAGGGAAACCAACAATTCATCACACGTTTGGTATTTCTGAGATGCTAGGGTAAAATTTTCTGATTTTTAATACTCTTAATTACATTTAATTGAGAATCGATAATAATATTATAATTATAAGACAATGACTATGACCATCCGAAGGGATTTCCAGTGCATGCTCCCGATATCTGTATTTAAAATTAATGAAAGTTTTAAACACGAGGGGTAAACGTTATCTCTTGGTATATAACCAAGAGATAACGTATGCTTATTCACATTACATAGCTTATTGAATAAACCGAATAAGTATTTTCAATACCTTGCAACCATATCTTCAACTTTCGTGTGTACTTTTGAATAACGCTTCACCTAAGCATAAAACAACTCCCAGAGTTACTTTTTGTCTTATCCGAGCCTTTTCATACATTGATAAACATCTGTGCACAATTGGAACAGGAGCTCATTTTACATTTTTTATGTTTAGCACATACTAAAAAGTATAAATATGAAACTCGGCGCTCCTTTTCTTTTCTTTCTACTCTTTAATAAATAACATATACTACGCATGTACGTAATGTTGGTCAAAGATAAAGTTTGCCCCTATTGTTTTAATATAGATAACAAATTCAGAAGTCTTGCATTTCTGCCGGCCAAGAAAAGTATTTATTGAAGCAATCTCTGCAATCTCTATACCCCTGTGTTCGAAAGCCATTTTCCTTACTTGGGGTCATCCGATTACTCCCTGGCTTCACAGATACAACCAAAAGATCCAGTTTCATGTAATCCTTGAAGTGATGATTTAGATATTTTCATAAATGACGTTCCCCAAGTAGTTCACATATGTTTCGACAAGCCGGTCAGCCCCAATGAGCGTTCACTCAAATGTAGCCCGCAAAGCAAATCTAAGATTTGCAGAAACGAATCTAGCAAATTTCATTTTGCTCTAAGCCAATGAGCATATGAGCGACAGTGCGATGATAACACATTCGGCACACAAAAGACAATATTGGAAGCACAGAAGCAAATTAACACAATCCCTTTACTTAGTTGTAAGAGGAATTATGCAAAAATTCGGTTTTTAAAGTTTAGCCAACTCTGATAGCTTTAAGCGACTCCAATACCAAACCGTTAAAGCGATACCGGTCAGACAAATTTATTCAAAAAAGTTTGAATTTAATTGAATTTATTCAAAAAGGTTTAAATTTAATTGAATTTATTCAAAAAGGTTTGAATTTAATTGAATTTTATTGAATTTTATTCAAAATTGATTGAATTTATTTGAATTTATTCAAAATTGTTTGAATTTATTTGATTTTATTCAAAATTGTTTGAACTTATTTGATTTTATTCAAAATTGTTTGATTTTATTTGATTTTATTCAAAATTGTTTGAATTTATTTGATTTTATTCAAAGTTGTTTGAATTTATTTGATTTTATTCAAAATTGATTGAATTTATTTGAATTTATTCAAAAAAGTTTGAATTTATTTGAATTTATTCAAAAAAGTTTGAATTTATTTGAATTTATTCAAAAAAGTTTGAATTTATTTGAATTTATTCAAAAAAGTTTGAATTTATTTGAATTTATTCAAAAAAGTTTGAATTTATTTGAATTTATTCAAAAAAGTTTGAATTTATTTGAATTTATTCAAAAAAGTTTGAATTTATTTGAATTTATTCAAAAAAGTTTGAATTTATTTGAATTTATTCAAAAAAGTTTGAATTTATTTGATTTTACTCAAAATTGTTTGAATTTATCTGAATGATATACTGTTCGGCATTGCGGACTACAACATATAGTGGTCACCAATGCAGACTACCGCATATGGTATTCACCAATGTAGACTACGACATATACTTTGTATTCTGCTTGCTGTAGAAGTAAAACCATTGTGTGCGATGATGACTCATTCGGCCACACGGAAAATAAAGGTATACAGAATTCAAATAAACATTGTCCCTTCCGATAGTTATAAGAGTAATAATATTCATAGTAGGGCACTCTTAACAAATTTTGCATATGCAACAACAATATCGGGTGAACAAACGAATTCAAACCATTTGCTGATAAGATAACAATATAGCATTAGCAATAAGAGTATTAGCTCAAATGTTTCGATTAATAATAAATTTCACGGGGCAAATTTCTACCACTATCTTTAAGTACAAATAATCCATTTGCAAAACGCATTTCTGAGTCTTTTATTTTTTTTCGGAGGTCATATGGCAGAAGTGGCCCATTCTTGAATACACCCTAGAAGACACATTTTCATCAAAATAGTTCAATATATTCCTGAGATATTTGAGCTCTTAGTAACTAACGTACAGACCTACATCCCGTTGCATATACTAGCTTTCCGGTACCGAATAAATACTTTAGCCAGTAAATGATAACTTTAAGGCTGCAAAACATAAGTAAAGTATTGTTAAGCTTTAAAATATAACTTAAGAGTTACTTAATAACTGGTAATAAAACCAATAAAAAAGTATGTAATTTTTCCATAAAACGCGAATATTTTTTATTACAGTAATGTTAAGATGGACATTGCAATAACATTGTTAGGTCATAGATACCATATTTTGAGGGTGGAGGCCATCAAGTTCAGATATTGACCTTAATCTGTATTGAACTTGCAGAGATTATTAGTCAGCGCCTTGTTTCTGCAGAAAACATTCATTCGTTACGACATATATCTTTTTTACGATAGAAACGACGCCTAACCAGGGTTTTAAGTTGTTAATAAAAATTTACCAATGAGCTTCTGCTAAATGAAATGTTGACATTTCCTTTAAGAAATGCAATCCTTTATAGCAAACAGTTTAAGCGGTCAAAATATCTGTCACAAAATATTTCTACAAACCAGAGGGCAATGATGGGCGAATAAAACTATGATTGATGGAAAAATTTCAATTATAACGGGAAAATTGAAGTTTGACTGGAAATATTTGAAATTTGACTAAAACCCAAAGACATCAGAATTTATTTAAGAAACCATGGTACTTTGTATCATTGTATCATCGCGTTCAAAGTATTTCTGCAATGTTTTATGTAACTAACTTACTGGTCTTGTCTCAGCGAATTATGATTAGTCGTCCATTACTTCTTGTAGGATTTAAGCTACGAATACTACGAAAATTGCAGACATTATAGCCGAGTGGAAAAACTGAAATAAATATCATGTCGATCAAAGCAAATTTCTTTATTTTAGTGTTCGCCACTGCTTTTACGGTAAATCTTAAATTCATGTTTTTAAAATTCAAATTAGCAATAGCATTGATAGATTTATTAAAATTTTGACCAATCAAATATGTGATAAATTACTATGAATAAGTATAATTCTGTGGATTACTGAATGTACCCATTATGTTTTTATTATTGCTTGTATTTATTACCATTCTATAACTCTCTTTGTTACAAATTGTGGACTAACTTTCCGATATATTTATATTGAAAAAACAATTTGAAAAGTATGTACAGTGCTGAAAGTCATCTAAAATGGTAGCAAATACAAAAAACTTAATACGTTCGAATTTTACGTTATGGTAGACAATTTTTATTGTCCATCATAACATGTTATTGTCGCTTTAGGACATATTTTTGTAAAATTATGGTTCTTTCTTCTTTGTACATTTATTAGTCTTAAATAGTGTGAGATAAAGTGAATCTTTAATTCCTCTTCTTAACCAAGTAATTTCCAATTAAGGTTCAAAGGAATTATCACCCCTTGCTTTTACGAGAAATAATTTTTCTTAAACTAAAAAACTAAGTACGGCTCAAAATATGGATTCTTTACCAAAAAATGATAGAATTGTATAGAGAAACAGGAATGTGCATAGAGTATAAAGACCGAGAGCATGATAATACGTGAATTGAATGAATGTAGTCAATATGAATGTATGAATAAAAAAATTAACACTTATGGGAAGCGAATTTATTTTTGGTCTCCTCATACATTACATTTATAACATATTAATTACACTCCCTATTATCCTTCTATATAAGTATCTATATTTCCTATACTGATCTTTCAATATCTAATATTTTTAGACTGCATTATCTGACATTGACCGTGACGTTGGTGAACTGGAATATTGGGTGACATTTTTAAGCTATTTTTTGTTTTATTGTGCGAAGGTGTTGCACATTCTTATAACTATATATTTTTTAGGTATCCGATTTGCGAGACAAGCAAAATGCATCCTCCATAGGTATCTGTTTCTTCATTTACCTTTTTATATTTTATCTATTGAATAATTTTTGTTACTGCCATTTCATGCTAAACTCGCGAGTTTAACACGAACGCTAAGAAATAAATTTTTAAATGAAACAAATTTAAAAGCATGATTTGTAATATATGTAGACATTTTGAAAGTTAAAGATGAATTGAAAAATGTTCTCTCCGAGATTAAGCTAATGAAAATAGCCATTCAAAGTACAGCAGATCAACAACAGAAAGCAATGGTAAATATTTAAGTACATAAAATTATCTTGCTAGGATACAGGAATTCCTATCTCAGCATTTTGACCATTCGTTATTTTGCATTTCGGTAATGCGTATGTAGTATTAAACCTATTGTAAATAAAATAAATAGTCATTAGGATTGAAATTTATAAAAAAAAATTTAAATTTAATAAATTGAAAATTTCACAAAGTTTAAAATGAATTTCGATAAATGGTCAATCTTTTCAAACTATATCGTGAATTAGAATAGAAGAATTGGAATTAGACTAAATTACGGTTAAGCGATAACTGTTTCCGAAATGCAGTTAAGGTAAATAAAAAAGTAAACAAAAAAGTAAAAATATTTTTCAATTTTGCAGTACAAATGGGCATTACGAACTGACAAATTGATGAAGGCCACAAATGAAGGTAACTATAATATTAAATGGCGTATAAAAACTTATTACTAGTTTACAAAGAGGGAAGAATATCTATATAAATTTGCAAAACTATAGATGATAAAACTTTAAGTAAAACATCCAGTTATGACAATATACTTTGCACAATATACAACTAAAATAACTACTTTTGCAGAAAGAGAATGTTTTAAGTACGATGATAACGCAGCATCTTGCCTTCAGAAGCCATTTTGCTCTTTCTGTGTGAAAGATGATTTCTCATCTATTCGATGCGACACTCCTGAAAATCTGATTTCTAGCGGCTGCCCTCAATCTTCATTAGTTAATTCCAGTAAAAGTCCAGAAATAATCGTTGTACCAAATGACGGGACGGCATCTAAACTTCCATTGGAATATACAATTCCATTGTGCCCAGGAACAAAGAGAGATATCACCATCACTTTTCAGACCGCTAATCTCCCTGTTGATGTTTACCTCCTAACAGACATGTACAGTGTTCACCATCTAAAACGTACTCCAGGTCTTCTTAAACATTTAGCTGAGACTGTAAAAACTCTCTCGCCAGACTTTAAATTAGGTTTGGGAATTTCACTCGATAAGTCGCAAAGTCCTTTTGGGGATGATGAAAGGTATTAAGTTACAACTACACTGAAAAGTCAATTAAATAATAAATTTTTCAAAAATGATTAATACTTGGTAATTGTCGCAATTGAGTTTTGATAGATAACAAACTGTATCCAAATAATCATACATTAAATTAATGCTATTTGATTGATATGCGTTTTTGTGATTTTCAGTTTCAGTTTCCAAAACGTTTTTCCATTGTCGACGGATGTTGAACAATTTTCTGATTCCTTGAAATCGCATGTGGATCCTGATAGTGGAGATGCTCCAGACGGTCAATTGGAAGGAATGTTTCAAGCAGCAGCGTGTAAAAGACAAATTGGATGGCGAAGTAATTCTCGAAAAATTCTTTTGGCACCAGTTGGTTACCCCTACCATGTTCATGGAGATGGAGCTGTACGACAAGACGGTTTTTATTACAATTTTGGAAATTAAAAACGGATTGACAATTCGTTGTGTGTTATTTATTATAGGAAGGAGGAATAAGCAAGCCTTTCGATGGTCTTTGCGCTTTAAATGAAACGGGCTTCTATGCTAATGAACTGACACAGGATTACCCATCAGAAGATCAACTTATTCAAATCGTGAAACAAGAAAACATTAATGTTGTGTTTGCTGTTGATACCTCTTATGATAATACCATGATTGAGAAGTACACCCGGTTAGCTGACCGAATGAATCCATCCGCATATTTGTTTGTCTCTCAAAGCGCATATTCTGATTTGTCTACTGAATTTACTAAGGTTATGAATGAAATGAATTCAGTTGTAGACTTAGAACAAAGTCAAACTTCTGATGATATAAAAGTTGTTTTATATTCTAATTGTAACGGAGAAGAGGAGGAAAGGACAAACAAGTGCAAAAATATCGTGAATGGTACATCGACATTTAATGTCGAATTTGAAATGCTCCATTGTCCAGGTATTGATGATAATAGAAACCAAGTGCTAAAAATTAATCCGAAAGGCTTACCAATTTCTGCTGAGATTCTAATTCGTTTATTTTGTAATTGCACTTTTTAACACCCCAAAATGTCTTGAGCTTGAGAATTGGTTTAAAAATGTGATTAAAATGAATGTAAATGTAAAAATGGATATCCTAATTTTACACTATATTTAGCCAGATGAAAGGTTTACTAATTATTCAAACGTCAGAATGTTTGCAATTTAAATAAAGAGTGAGTACTGAAATGAATAAAGAGTACTGAACAAATGAATCTTTTGTAAGACGTTGCAAACGTAGAGCAGATAACTCTGCAATGTTTTAACACATTTTCCTTTGATTTTAATAAAAATACACTTTGACGACGTCAGAGGGGGGAGGGGGGTTGCCGAAATACGACAAAAAGTTACTATGGGGAGAGGGGGGTCAAAAAACGCAAATTTTTCATGACATTGTTTATGGATGGCCCCTTATTAATATTCACTGTAGTATTGCACAACTAAAGGGTCCACTGTAATGCAAACATATGCAACGCCATTTATAATCTTGAAAGAGTTTAACTAGGCATGCCATTTGGGGTATGAATTACTATTTCGAATGCAGTAACTCCTGAGACATTCAAATTTACAGTGTATACAGCGTTTTTAATATTTCCTCAAATATGTATCGGTACACAACTTAGATAGATAATTGTCAATTTAAATATATCGTATATCGTATCTTGTTTTATGAAAATCATCCCAACTGTGCAACTTAATTATTGAAAGAAGAAGATTATAATTTTAATGCCATAAATATAGAATATAATTGTATTTTGCGCCAAAGGCCTGCCAGTAAAAAACTTGGAGTACTTAAATATTTACAAAGTAATGTAATGCAAGATAGAGAATTACCTTTTGTATTTGACATATATAATGTTATATACTAATGTTATATATTAAGGCCGTTTTATTTTTAATGATTTGTTTCTTACATAACATTTAAGAAAAATTACAAAATTGCTTGTTATATACTGATCTGTATTAGAATTTTATTTTAATTTTTCTATTTGTGACTCTTATTTAACCATTAGTCTCCACTTCCGTTTGTTAGGAGGGTGTGCGATTCGTCATTCACCAAACACTGTTGTTGTCAAGAAGTATCATAATTTTTTAAATTGTTGAAACCTGATCGTTTGAGAATTTGGGTTGTTTCACACAATTAGACAGAGTTTTTGAAATAGAACTATTTGTTGTTAAAACCGTAATTTAGTAGGACTGGCAATCTAAATATAATTGTTAATTGTATTTTGAAATACCACGACCTATAATTGTGAGTTGTTACAGTGTACAATTTTTGAGACCGGAAAATCAGCAAGGCTTGTCTGTAACGCTGCGCTGTCAAATACAAGGACGTCAAAGACTAATGGAAGTAGAAAACAAAATTTTAGTCGCGTTCAATGAGAAAAGCTGTAACGAAAATTCACTTATTCAGGAAGACTCCTTACCGAATTTTTTTTCCAAAAATGTAAATGCTATTATGTATCATATTAAGTATAATATACAACTTATAGCAAATTTTATGACATTTTCGAAAAGTATTTTGTAATTTGGGAGGCCAAATGTTGCCACAAAATACATTTCACTTTTTTGAAAATTGTATTCAAAAATTCAAGACAAACTATTTTAAATTTATGTATTTTCAAAGAAATCCAAATCTTCTACCCAAGAACTATCCCGAAATACTTGGCCTGCTTCTTCGTTCATCTTTTCCCCAAGCGCAAAACGTTCTTCAAATTTTGACTCTGAAATGGCATTTCCAAATTTGTTGACAAAAATGTAAAAATTTGACAATTTATCAGTGCATTTAGACAATTTGCAGATGCAGGTCTGATTGGGATGCAGATCTGATTTTTCATAGTTAAAAGCGACGGTCGTGGTTTCAAATGGCATTTCTGAAATGCCGATTACAGCATGGACAGCATAACGAGTGCCTCTCAGATCAACATCCAGGATTTCACCTTTAAATCTCGAGAGAATTGTGAAGAGTGAATCCCCGTTACTCTGTTGTATGTTAAGACGTTTCAATTCAAAATCATGAATTTCGCCGTAGAAGACAATATTTCCACGTATATATAGCTTCTGGACACTTCTAGGGAGTAATCTAATATCAAATTTACAGGGCTGACCATAGTCTGGTTTACCACTAGTAAATGTTAACATCAAGGTTGTCAGGTTATTGCAATTGGTAAAATGGGATAAATATTGCATTTCTGGTTCGTTTAGTATTGAAAACTTATTCTGACTTCTCAAATGCAAAAACCTCAGTTCTGGAAGGTAGATTGGATTTGAACACAAAACCTCTGTATCCTTGATATAGCCACGTCCATCTATTATTTCAAGTGTTTTGAGATTCGTGGGTAATACAGCCAAATCAAGATCAGCACCTACAAACTGTAGATGACAAATTTCCATTTGGTTTCGTTTCGTAAAATCCACCTCGATTAGAGACAACATTTCTGAAACTTTCCATTTTGCGTTTTCAAAATCCAACTTCATTGTCAAACCAAACAGGTGGACTGTTTTAACAGTGACAGAATCTCTGAAGTGAAATGGCCAATAAAAAGAGGATAAATGAAGTGAAGGAATTGTTTCCTTGTATCGGAGCAGTCCTATCGATATGGATTTAAGTCTATCGAAATTAACTAGGTCGTTTATCGATGAAATCTTTGCATTGTCATCTGGTCGGATCTCCACATTATCTAATACTAACTCAATGGGATTGATTTTGGTACCATCAACAATCCTAAGGTGGCAATTGCGTAAACGTAAAAAATTTGTTGATATACAGTGATCAGTAGAAATAATCATGCCACCATGTTGGATATTAAGCTTAGCCAAATTGGGTTCAATGTATCGGGTTAAGTCAAACTTTTCCCTATAGTGGGAAATTGTGCTGTCAATCGTTAATTCTTTCATACTAATCCTATGGTGTTCTAATATTTGTGTTAATTCGTTGGTTTCCCAGAACTGTTTCTCCTCGTCACATTCCTCGTCATCAGTGCTCATCACCGTTTTCTCATTTGTCCACTTAACTGCAGTGAATTTTGTTCCCAGTCGAGAATGCTGAAATAGCTGGTTAAATCGTTGAAGCGAAAATTGTGGCTTTTTGAATGAAATTAAAGACGATGATTTCACAAATGGGATGGCTACATTATTCCACTGACGACAAACTTGACGGAAACGTTTGATGTCATCCAGGTTCGAAAATCCAAAAATGCAATCAAGTATCTATAGAGAAAACATCAACATCATTATGGGCAGCTCAAGCTAACAGTACAAAAACTAAGTTCAAAATGTTCTCTATGAAAGGATTTATAATCAAGTGGACGCAGTTCACTTTCATTTTGGTTTTGTGCGTCTGTACAGAGATTATAGTATCCAGCCAAGCCAAAAAACGAAGTGAAATAATTCGTTCAATATTTTTAACTGCGTTTTAATAGCATGAACATACGTGAATGTGGGCACTGTCTGACCTTCGACCTCGCAATTAAAAATAGCTACCTTTTGTGTGTACCTCAAAAATAATCGGTTTACCTCAAAAAATTATCACTTTACCTCATATAAATACATTTTGCTACGTAAATATTTATTCCACCTGAAGTATCATGAACTAATAAAATATTGTCTCAAGTATTACTGCAAATTCCTAATCTAAATGCAAATGGTAGTTTATAATACACTAATGACTTTATGATTCCAACATTTGTTTTTTCTTAATTTACCTTTACAGCAGTTTAACATGGAAATTTAATTTTACATGCATTTGCATTGTCAAGGTCAAGGAATTTGCCCTTGAAACAAAACAAGATTTAAAAGTGATGACAAAAGCTTTAAGTTTTTGCCATCTTGGAGCTATCCCATAGACTTATTCATAGTAGTCAAAATAACTGTTTTTGTATGGGAGTAATTTTGTGTCCCTATTTGACAAATTTCTGAATTTAGCGCAATTGTCATCCTAGTTTTTTAAAATTAAAATGAGTCTATGAGATAGCTCCAAAATTTACGAAAATCTGCCTAATCGGAAAATGCTTCTTTAGCAACTTTGGATATTTGCTGACATGTTTAAATTGGTTAACTGCAACTGTACTTCAACTAAAATTCTTATCTGGTAAACACAGTGAGGTTCAGCAGAAAGTTTACCATAAGACTACTAGTGTATATAAGGAAATATCATGGCATGTATATACGTGGTAGTTTTGATTTCCCGACTCTAGCCAAGGTACACTTTCATGTACTTCCTTATACACCGTATGCCTCATGGTTACCTCTGAGCTGAACCTAACTGTAAATAGGACTTTTTTATGTAAACTTGGGATAAAGTAATTATTTGTCGAGAATTTTGCACAACTTTGTCAGATTGCTTTTTAATTGAAGATTTTGTATACATTTTTGAGATTGCTTTTTAAATGAGGATTTTGTACAACTTTTGAGATTGCTTTTTAATTGAGGATTTTGTACCACTTTTTGAGGTTGACTATAATTGATGATTTTATACTATACTTGAGAAAAATGTAGTTAAATATAAGCAATTTGCTTTAAAACTTAAGGGTTATATTATCAGTTTGAAGGTAATGATACTTGAAACGGAAAAACGGAATGAATAATTGTTAACTTAAAGTATTTATAAATATGATGCGAAAAGATTATTTTTCTTGATGTAAACCGATTATAATTGAAGTGCATTTAATATTCCCCAATAAAAATACAAAAACACGCCAATATCGAAAAATGACAAAAATGCTGTATGGGAGTTTCGTTAACATGACAATAGATTATAACGGGTTTCAGAATAATTCGGACGATATGATAACAAGAAATGCAAAAAATCAGGTATTCTTACACGCCCTTGTCTCTTAAATTATAAATATATAATTACCAAATCATTACTGCAAACTTTTTTATTTAATTCTTCCATGTTTTGCCTCAAGATCTCGGGGCATTTACTTTTCTTTTGAAAGTTGTTTCTGTACTCAGATTCACGCAAGTTGCAATACTTCACCTCCACAAGCAAATTTATGTAGTTAACTTTCCAGGGTCTTCAGACTGGAAATAAATTAGACATTGTTAATTAGTAAAATGAACATCAGGAGGAAATCAGGAATGGAGAAAATTGTTAGGGGTAATAATTCTCTAAAAAATGTAATTGATCGTTTGCTTTGGTCTTACAAGACTACAAATCAGTGACACAATGAATTTATTCGTATTTTTTAGAAGGCGACGTACAATGTACTTTTTAATGTCCACTTGTATTACACGATTACACCATAACCAAAATTCTTGATTTTCAATGTTCACAATGTCACTCTATATGAATTCCATCACCGCTTTGAAAGCAAGCGGAGCTAGTCTATATTTTCTATATTTTCCCTTAGAATATACAGGGTCTTCACAGTACCGAAACGAAAACGCGTATTTCGTTTTAGCGAGCCAGAGGCTCACTTATGGAGCCGTGTTGTCTGTCCGTACGTACGTACGTACGTACGTATGTGAACACCATAACTCTTGAAGGCATTGACCGATTTGGATTAAACCTCGGATTTGGACTCATCTCGACCTAGTTAGGAACCCTATTTAAAATGGGCGTGGTCATCCCACCCCTTTCGGAGATAACGCGCGCTCACTTTATAAGCAATAAGATATGAAAAGGGGGTTTTGGGTACTAAAATATCTTACACCGCTTCTAGTAGTTTGTTAGCGGGATAGTAAAAAATATTTTACACCGCTTCCACTTTATATTGAATAAGATACTCAAATACGGTTTTTAGGTGTAATATGGTTTTTGGGTGTGACCACTTTTGGGAAGCGGTATATTCACAATTTTGGATGCCTTTTGTCATATGAAGCGGTGTTAACATTTATGAACACCATAACTCTTGAAGACATAGACCGATTTGGATAAAACCTCGGATTTGGACTCATCTCGACCTAGTTAGGAACCCTAGTTAAAATGGGCGTGGTCACCCCACCCCTTTGGGAGTTAACGCGCGCTCACTTTATAAGTAATAAGATATAAAAATGGGGATTTGGGCCAAATGTCTTGTTTTGGATTAAATACTAAATAGCTCAAATAGTAATGTCCAAATTCAGGTTCTTCTAGTAACAATCATTTAAGGAACAGATAAAACAGTTTATTACATCAAATTAAAAAACATAACATATATTTTGGTGAGGACTTGATGACAATAATGGACAAGAATATGACTACGACTTGACTTGTCACACACTTGAATCGTACTTGGAATGATACAAAATGGAAATTGCCCTTTATTGAAAATGATTGATTTGTAATGTTATAATATAATTTTGAGTTTTCCAAGAAGAAATATCTTACACCACTTCTAGTAGTTTGTTAGCGGAATAGTAAAAAATATTTTACACCGCTTCCACTTTATATTGAATAAGATACTAAAATAGGGTTTTTTGGTGTGACCACTTTTGAGAAGCGGTATACACACTTTTTGGGTGTCTTTCATCATATGAAGCGGTAAGCTAACTTTTTGGGGGTTTCCCACTTTATGAAGCGGCAAGCTAACTTTTTGGGTGTTTCCCACTTTATGAAGCGCTAAGCTAACTTTCTTGGTGTTTCCCACTTTATGAAGCGCTAAGCTAACTTTCTTGGTGTTTCCCACTTTATGAAGCGCTAAGCTAACTTTCTTGGTGTTTCCCACTTTATGAAGCGCTAAGCTAACTTTTTTAGTGTTTTCCACTTTATGGCTCCGGATCACGTATACGTATATCAAATATACCCTCTGGCTCGCTTCATGTTACGGCTTGGCGATGTTTTTAAAAACGAAACCTATAACTATAACTCATGCTGTTGAATTTCTTACTTCATTTCAATTATACAATACACTTTCTTTAACATTGCATACAGAGCTATTACATACCAGACGAAATATGAATTCCTAAGACGAAAAATTAAATCACAAGACGAAGAATTAAATCACAAGACGAAAAATTAAATCAGAAGACGAAAAATTCATTTGCCGAAACATTCAACCGAAAAAGACGAAAATTTAAATCATTAAGACGAAAGATTAAATCGCATCATATTATAATTACCTTTCATGTTCCTTGTACATATGCATGTTCCGTGTGCATAGCTATAGCTACAATACAATATACTTTCTTTAACATTGTATACACAGCTATTACATACCTGACGAAATATGAATTCCTAAGACGAAAAATTAAATCACAAGACGAAAAAATAAATCACAAGACGAATAAATAAATCACAAGACGAAAAATTAAATCACAAGACGAAAAAATAAATTACAAGACGAAAAATTAAATCACAAGACGAAAAAATAAATCACAAGACGAAAAAATAAATCACAAGACGAAAAATTAAATCACAAGACGAAAAAATAAATCACAAGACGAAAAATTAAATCATAAGACGAAAAATTCATTTGCCGAAACATTCAACCGAAAAAGACGAAAATTTAAATCATTAAGACGAAAGATTAAATCGCATCCAATTCAATTATTGGGGTTGTTTAAACCATAAAAGGGAAAAAACTCTTTTAATTTATATGTTAGTAAAGACTTACTAAATCATTGAGCAATGCAGAGATTTGTCCATGTAGCCATTATTCAACTGCTCACCAATTCAGGACCTCTATAAATCATTTCCAATGTAATCGTATATTATTCCGCCGGCCTTTGTTTTGGTATACAATAATGTTCAAATATTTGAATTTTTGTGTACACGTTTTGTGTTTAATCACTTAATGTAAATACTGATAAAAATTACTGAATTATCTAAGGAAATGAGAATTATTTAAAATGCTTGATTGATTCGTAGCACTGCACATCATTCCAGTGCAGTGGTGCAGGTGCAGGTCAGAGCTATAACCAGAGGGAAATGAGGAGGGAGCATTGTTTAACATTTCAATACCATTAAAAGTATTTTTAGCTTACAATATTTTTGCTTATTTAAAATATTACCGTTTCATGGAGTACATTGGAATACACAAACATAGCTTTTGAACATTTTTCTCTTACCTACCAACACCTTATTCCGCAGGTATTGTTGCTCAACGGTCAAATGTTTCATTTTTAGTTCCCAAGGCGGCTTAATTTATGGTTTGTTAAGTTCTAAGATAATGCCCCCTGTTGTTCTAGGTATTATATTTGGGGCCTGTAGTCTCCTTGCTTTGTGACAATGATTATTCTCGTTTTAATTAAAGCTTCTATGAAAGAAACTTTTCAAGTAGGACAAAAGGGAAAAAAACCTCCTGGTTAAAATGGGCTAGTTAATAATTCTGCTAATGAATATTGCCATGACATCAGGAAACCAATAAAGTATATGCTGATGCATGGCTTAGTAAAACACGATGTAATTAAAATTCACATTTTCAAATCGATTTTCGGAAGTTAACTGCAGAGTAATTTTATAAGATTTCAATAGTAATGCGAAATTGGTACTAGTTAAATACTAGTAGATGTTATTACTAATACTCTGGTAAATGTAGTAAAAAATAATTTTAAAAAGACAACAGTTTGAATAGAACAGAACCACAGAGCATTCGTTCGATTCCTACTGTTGTCTTTTTTATATTACTTTTTCTTCAAAGCACAGTGGGTAAATTAAATATTCAAAATTTTGCCATTGAAATAGAGACTCTACATTTTCACAATTACATTTACTTTTGTAATTTGGAAGTTATTTAAATAAATAAAGAGTGAGTGCGAGTACTGAAATGAATAAAGAGTACTGAACAAATGAATCTTTTGCATGACGCTGCTATTCTCTTATAATTGGGAAATAAATTATTGGAAATTGCCAATCGTTTGGTCTGAGCATTTAGATGAGCAATGAATAAGTCATTATTCTTCACTAATATTTGGTCTGCATCACGTTATCGCATTTTAAACAGATAGATGGGCATAAAATAATTCAGAAATAGATTCATTCTGTTTTGTAGGACTGTAAGTTTAGGTTTGACTTTTGACAGCCAATTTTAGCAGATTTTGGCGAAACTAAGTGTGATCAATTGCGTTCAGTTATGTTCCAATATTGTGTATCAAATTACTATTACCATGCCTCGGTAAATTTACCACAGTAAGGTCCTCCTCTTACATAATTATTAAATCAATGTTAACTCTCATTGGCTATCGGTAGACTATTTTGAAATTTAAATCAAAAGTTACGAACAATATTTTGAAATTATTTGACAACCTCTTTTATTTTAATTATTTTACATCAAGAATTGCTTTAAGAATCAATGGTAGTTATTTTTGGGCATTTCATTCAATGTCTAATGACAGTACCATTTAATAAATATATAAACTATATGTCTTATTATGAATTTATGGACACTCATATTATACAACCTTTAAATTCTCGTCTTAATCAATGTTTACTAAAGTTCTTTAATTTGTATTCCATTGGGCAATTAATTTCTTCAATACAGTAAAACGCAACAACATTCTGATAAGGTCTACAGAAGAACATTACATTGTTATAACATCCGTGAATTAATCAACGCATTTGTTTTTATCTAGCCGTAAAGCCATCGGGTAAACTGATTATGGCAAGGCAACCCACTAATGGAATTCATACTTTAATATTTATTTCTTATTCATTTAAATTACTCTTTTTCGTGTGTTGGGCTTTTCTCAAGGACAGGGGATTACTGCCACAAGTATGCACACCTGTGCACTAGGAGAATACATTTACATACCCCACATAATACAGTGAAGGGCCTAAGTCACGCACCACAGAGAAATAACATAGGGTTTGGGGCCTAAATCACGCACCATAGGAAAATACATGCATTGTTTGAAAATGCCTTTCAAACTGTTTGAAAGACTTTTCCAAACATCCTACCTTATGTCATTTCCGTATGGTGCGTGACTTATGCCCTTCACTGTAGATATTACTTTAATATACCGTTTTCAGCACACATAGCAACAGGTAAACTGTCTAAGATTTCTAGGGATACTTATTCATTCGTGAAAATTCATGATAGTTTTTGCTTAAGTTAAGTGAGCCATAGAGGTATATCTGAATGTAACATGCCACTAAATGACAGCATAACATTAAGGTTGGCGTGACTTGGTTGTAGTCGAAACTAAATCCTGGCCCAAATGTACTACTATTACAACGAATGTAATATTTCTCAAGCGCCTCCCACAATTCTTTGCCTTTGCCTATTTCAATCGGTTACTTTCCCGCACTACATTTCTTTCATGCTGACTGCTGTACTTTATTTTAAATTATGCAGTTTTAGAAAAGCAGTCATAACTTTTTTGAAATACGATACATTTCATTTTTGTTAACGGATTCAGATTCCCAGCTGAAATATCTCGGCCACACTTTTCAGTTACACTAATTAATCTTACTCGTCTTACTACCATTCACCAATAATCAACCAAAGTGAATTCCCGCCATCATTTTGGATATTTTTTATTTTTCAAAATTTCTTACAACGTATGGTGTTCACAATTTCACAATAACGGAAAGGTGTGGCCGAGATAAAAGGTTGATCTTTGATCAGAAATTTTATTTTGTCGTTTTCAATCAACATTGACCCATCTAGGACTGCTTTAGTGGAGTAGGAAACTCAATGTATTAAAGCCAAGTCACGCCAACCTTAATGTTGGTTGACTCGCCAGAGGTATAATCGCACCTCATTAGAATTTATATTGCTAATAATTATAATGAAACATTCTTGGAAGACGTAAAGTAAAGAGCTCTGCAAGTTAAGTTAGTGAGTACGTTAAATAAAGATGAGCATTTGAGACCGAGGAAGTTTAGAGGTAAGTTCTTGGGAGACCTAGAAAATTTAATATTTTTGTGACAAATCATAACATTTACTTTTAAAAAATTTAGATTATTTCTAATAATACAACTTGCATAACAAAAATATTTCCACTTTCTTAATTCTCTACAATTCAAAGTCCACATTAAGAATACTAAATACTCGATTTATTTCACAGTACTTCGCGGAAAAAGAATTCAGTAAATGAAATGGCTGTCAACCCACAGTTAAAAGAAAGAGAAAAACAGTTCGCTTCATCTTTTAACGATTATTTACTGGAGCAGTCCATAGTTAAAAATGATTTTAAGGCTGGTGGCGCTACAACAGCCACCATTGGCAAATTGGAAAAAGCTACATTAGATGAGACAGCAAGGCAACTTCCAATGGCAGGGTCCTTGTTCAAGACTGGTTACGATGCTGTCAGAAGCTCATTTAAACGAGAGGAAAACAAAATAATTTACGCTGTCCTCCCTCAAGAAATAGAAATTGCACGAGTAATTTATATATACGCCGCTGTAAAATTATTTCGGGTTTTTGAATGTCAGTTTTCCAATGTTGCTGCAGTTGACAACGATTTGAATGGAAAGAGAGCAATGAGCAAATTGGCAGAAGATGCTGCTTGTCGAGTTTTGAATTATATTATCAATTTGTCAGAAACGGAAATTAAGAATTTGTTTAGCTGTCAGTTGTTCAAGTCTCCTGTAAAAGGATCAGATTTTATTTTCAATGCAGCGTTATTGGGCTACAGTGAAAAGGGGAGAACTGTGGTTTACAAGTACGAAGAAGGAATACAGAAAATGAACACAGCTGAACTGTTTGATACTTCCGGTTACATCACTTTCAATAAAAATGGAAACATTACTCTGCACGAGTTAAAAAATAAGAATAAAGCTCAGAAATACGGATACAAACAAAAATTGGATTGTGACATATTATATGGTACAATAAATTGGAACATTATAGAGTACAACGGAGATCTTCAGTGGGTTTCCCCACTTCAGAAAACTTTTATAGAATATAATTACCAACTGTCACTAGAAGAACGGAGTATTGAAATGACGGTGAACGAAATTGTCAAACGAATTGAGGGAAAAGAAATTGCAAGAAAAAATGATGTAGAAAAAGTTGATGAAAGCGTAACAAAAGCTGCCGCCATTGCTAGTGAAATTTTGAGTGATGTAAAATACTTAAAGGATAATGTCCCACGTAAGTAAATTAAATGTAAATAAATTATTTCCTATACAATTAACTTTGCTTTTCTCACTTTCTGGCAAGTTTAACATATGTTTTTCAAAAAATTTAAATCCATTTATCAAATTTTTGATTAATTGATAATATTAGGTACTTTACAAAGAAGCAACGACTTAGAACTGTGGAGACCATTAATTGGAAGATCGCTCCCAAGAATTACACCTGATGTATTCCTAAAACTACGAGTTATTGAAAAATGTGATTCATTAGTATCACAATTTCTGATAAAGGAACTGTTGCCAACTGTTACGCAAACTTTAAAAATGTGGGGAATATGGATACTTTATCCTTACACATTAGCACAGTTCAGGCCTAAAGAGGAGACTAAAGAATTGCCTCAAAACACTATGTCTGCTTTGGAGAGAATGCGAGCAAGAAAAACAAATACAGAGAAACCGACTGTATCAAAACATAGTTTACCACTTTCAAGAATTGACGTGATTACTAGTCTTATCAACTGTTGCACAGGAATTACTGCCGAAGATCTTCTAAGTATGTTGTCTCAATTTCCAGTTTCACTTCCACTGATTATTCCGTGGATTGATCACGAGGAGGAATTTCTAATGTTGATTCCTTGGTTGCAGTCTATTTCTTTTAAATGGGAAACAAATGAAAAAATAATTAACCAGAACTTTTTGTTCACAAGTCCGTTTCGTTTGATTACAGCAGTAAGAATAGGAAATGCTTCTGTCGGAAAACCTGGTAAGAGCTGCATTCTTAATCGATTATTCAGTTCCAATTACTTGTTTTCGTCTTCAAGCGAACCTGGAGCTGAATATGGAAAACCTGTATCACTACCTGGATTTGTAGAATTTGTAGCTCTTACACAAGAAACCTGTGAAGAAAGTTTATGGAGTGAGGCACTTGAAAATCAGTACAAACAAGGAAATAAAGATATCGTTTTACTGGCCAATTTGCATGGAAATCCTTTAGATTATCCAGAAACAATTAACGTTCTTCAAACTTTAAAAAGCATATTCATTGTATTTATATTGGAGAAGGACGTAGACGTTGCATTTGACCAGCTTCAGGAATTTATTAACTTAACCGGAGAAAACATTAGTGAAGATTTCATTTTGGCAATTGACTCAGAATTAGGATTTGAGGACAATAATGTAATTGATACGACTACACTTCTTAACGACACAACTTTGGAGAAAGTGAGAAACGTAATCAAAGGAGCTATTGAAAATAGTCGCCCGTGTACATACCACTCTGCATTGTTTGAAAATATTTCTGAAAAAAATATTAGTATTGCAACTCCAATTGAAACACCTCAATCCCTACAGTTGGCTACGTATGTACAAAAAAAATCGTGCAAAACCGTGAAGAAATTATTTCAACTTCAACAAATACGTACACGAGATATTAAGGATTACAAAATTCATAACAATATTTGGTACAATGGAAAGGACTTACAACATTTGATAAACATGTTTTGCGAAGTGCTCCTTCTTCCATTGGAGGAACGACGCTTGGCAATCTCGCATCTTTATCGAACACTATCTAATATTTCAAATGAAGAGAGTGCCAAATGTAGAAATGAAATTGCTTCTTTAAAGAAACAAAATAGACAAACCCTTAACCTGGAAGGACAAGAAAAAATACTGCATGCCAACGAAGAGAAAATCGTTGCAGCGTACAAGAATTTAGATTCCATGAATTTAGGTTTGGAACATCTTTTTCGAGAGTTAGGAAAAGTATACGAAATTATGTTATCTGAGAAGAAGAGCGAAATAAATAAATATCCACTTTGTGATTTACTGAAATGTTGTTCAGAATTACTTTTGGATGGAACAGCAGTAGAATTACTGGATGGGGATATTGAAGATATAAACAAGACATGGTTCAACGCAATTTGCAATCAGATTCATTTGCAATACCCAAAACTAAAAGTTTTCGTTGTCAGCATACTTGGATTACAATCTTCTGGAAAATCAACTCTTCTAAATGCGTTATTCGGATGCAAGTTTTCTGTTTCTGCAGGCCGGTGTACTAGAGGAATTTTTATGCGACTCGTATTTCTGGAAGAAAAGTTAAGTAAGGAAATTGGAGTTGACGCATTAATACTTCTAGACACAGAAGGCCTTGGTGCACCTGAAAAAATGGCAGATAAGGATGCTGACCGAAAAGATCGCTTGATGGCCACATTTGCCATGAGTATAAGTGACCTTACAATAATTAACGTTCTTGGAGAATCTTTGAGCACCCTGAAAGAAATTCTCCAAATTGTAATTGTAACAATGGCTCGGTTGGACAAAGCGGATATGGCGCCGGATATTTTAATGGTACAACACGGATGTGAAAGAGACTCCTCAAAACAAATGGCGGGAGCAGATGCATTTTGTGCCGCGCTGCAAGATGCTTTCGCTCTTGTTAAGAAAAATGTTGTAGAGCTGGGGACTTTTGAGGCAAAAAGTTTAGAAAGAGTAGCTCAAAGAGTAAATATTGGAAATGTGTTAAGACAATTTCGAGCTTTTAAAAATGGTGCAACTGCAAACGCTCCCCCTTCCCATGAGTACCACGAAGATGTTGTCAATCTGTATAAAGATATTTTAGATTGCGGCAAAAATATGGGTAAAGTTACACATTTCAATACGTGGCACCAACTGATTCCTGGATATTGGGAAGAAGTGCTAAGCGAAAAGTTTTCATCCAATTTCAAAAACTTGCAAGAAATGGAAGATTTTATTTATCTTGGAAAGAAAATTGCCGAAGTGAAGCAATACATTGACTTGGCATTCAGGGAACACGGAAAAAAATTAGAAACGTTACTGAACATCGGGGCAAGTAGTGCCCTTCACAATACAGATAATTCTACTCAGGATTGGGAATCAACAAAACTAAAATTGCTCGAGAACGCAGAAATTATATTAACAAAAGTCCCTGCCACTTGTAATAGCGAAAACTCACAATCTTGCAATTTCTGTAAAACTGCATCTCGACTGAGTAGTGACCTTTTAGTGGAATATAAAGATCAGCATTCCGAATTGGAAATTGAAGATACATTCAAAAAATACACAACAATGAATAAAGATTCAGCAATTCATCAAGTGAAGCAAATGGCATCTGCTTTGGAAGTGAAATTCGGAAAATTTTCAGAATTCGAGGCTTTCATTAATTCCATGTTAAAATCTAAATTGGCAGAAAATCGCAAATACGATTACTTTGAGAGGGAAACGATTGTCACCAATATTTGGAACTCGTTGTGCAAAACTGTTTCTGACAAGAATAGAACTATCAATGTTATTTCAAGAATTGAACACCAAGTGGCTCAAGTATATAAAACGAGCCAGATTTTAAACCAAACCTTTAGAAGTATGGAATACAGAAGAATGAATAGCATTGAAGGTTTGCAATTAGGCACAATGCAATCTCGAATGAATTATTTTGTTGGCATGAGGAACACTAGACTTAATGCAAACCAGTGTGATGAAATATCAAGTTTTTTAAGAACATTACCACTGAATATTTTGAAAAAGCAGTCTGCCGAAATATTCGATAATTGGATGGTCGCAGATTTACAGAGAGAAATCGAAATCTACCTTGCCAAATTTCAGATACACCACAATGTTATTATAAAGCCAAATTTAAAAATAGTCATACATCAAAACGGCTTAAGACTATTCTCAAAAATAATGGAAGAAAAGGAAGACGCTTGGAAATTGAAAAATGATCCTTTAACAATTCTATTAAATAAGGAGATGGATTACAAAAAGGTAATTGCCGGAACTGGAGTGTAATTATTATTAAAATTAATCATAATAATGTACATACTTTATGAACAAATCGCATCTTTGCAAAAATTAATTCGATGAAAATCTTGTGTGATGATTATTTAGCAAATCGACATTCGACTTCAATATGGTTTCGACATTGACGGAGAAGGACGATTAATGGGAAATGTTTTGCTGAAGGCAATCCGAGCTGTTTCTCAAAACGCAGGCGACAGATATCAAATTGAGTCTGTGATGTCACAACCTTGGATTCTGAACAGCGAAAACATACGTCTCACATATTTCGATATGCTGGCAACTGAAATAGAGATTGGAAATAAGGGTCCTGCTTTAGAATACTTTGGTAATCGGAAAAGCATGATCGAGCAATGGTTCATAGAGAAAGTGGACTCACTTGAGCCACACTCTGCGGAGAAAGAGTTCAGGGCTACTGCTGAATCTGAGTTAAATAGATTGAAACGTATTATTTCGAAACAAACTTCTTGTCAGTTTATAGAAGGAGAAATTCTTTCGTATTGCCAACCAGCTGGAATTGAATACAAATGCGCTATCCAGTTCGACGAGAGTTCTGATGCAGATCTACTGAAGGAAATTATTTTGAAAGTTTTAAATAATGATGGAAATTCAGTTTGTGAAAACATTTCGATTAAAAAGGCATCACAAGATGATATGGTGATGAGAAGATTGGGGTGCACAGAGAGTTGTTTCTGGTGTGGGGCTCTTTGCTGGGGAGCCAGAAGTCACGATGAGGACGCTGATGAAACTAAAAGGCACCACACTGCTCACCAACCTAGAGGTCTTGCCCGAGTTTCAAATAAGGATAGTAAACATTTAATTACTTATTCTTGTGACCAGATGGCTGACGATTGCTATTGCTATTGGGGAGAACATTGGGAGGGAACGCTTTGGAAGGATGCGCGAATTCACCCGGATTTCCAAAATTGGAATTTCAGTGAACATTCTAAAAAACAATTTTCTCAATTAATGCGCTGGTTTTTCTTTCAGTTGCATACTGATATTGCACAAATTCATGGTTTACTACCAGTTCCGGATACTGTGTTGGATGAACAAGGATTTACCAGTCTTCAATTGCAGCCAATTTTATCAGATTTAAGGTCACGGATCTGATTGGAGACCGAAAGTAGTAGCAAAACTGGAAATGTTCATAAAAACCATTTTAACGTATAGGCAAAAATAATATTCATTTAATAATTTGGAACCAATATTATTGTAGATTCTTTAGACTACAGCATTTTTCTCTTATTCCAATATGTTGATTTCTAAATGAAATGTGCTTTGAAAAATTAGCCGATTTTGATGCATCATATTTACATTGCTAAACTACTTATAAGGTAACTGTAATCCGAAATTAAATTTATCATTGAATATCATGGAAATAAATTTTCTTAATATTGTAGAACTTGAAAAAAGAATCCTGTAATTCCATGCAGCATTGCATCGTGTAAGGGAGCATATTGGAGTTAAATTATTAATTAAATTAGTTAATTAATTAATTACCCGGAAAATTATTTATTACAACTGTTTAGTCTCCAAGTGTATAATGCTTGCGTCACGCTTCCTGTTATCGACAGAGTTCATAACATCATAACTTGTGTCAATGCGTGACGGTTAATAACTCTACTCCTTTGCACTTACCTACGCACACATCGCGTAAATAAAACGCTGAAAGGCAAATCTGCTGCATAAAACTTAAACTCTCTTTCTATTTCTTAAGCAAGAATACAGATGAACACTTTCCGATCTTTTACCACTAAGCAAAAATATGGATCGCCTTCATAACATTTTATGCATATGCATTACTTACTGGAAATTGTTTATTTTTAAATGTAAAAGATATTTATTTTTCTCGATAATAAATGAGGAGCATGTTAAAACTACCATAATTATGTCAAGGTGAAGGATTAAAAAATTGAAAAATTAACCTTCACTGTATGAATATTCTTTAGGTGCAGATTTAGGATTTATTTTAAATAGTTATAAAAACTAATTTACTAAACGGGAAATATATTCAATGTATTTAATTAAAATCATTACACAACAATTTTACTTATAAATAATTTGTTAGGTTTGCCATCTAATTATTGCCAAATTTTGCTCCTGATATTCAATTGCTATGTGAAAAATATTTGATTCGGAGTTTTGCAAATTCTTTGTAAATGATTTAGTAATACATAGAATTGCACAGCATCGCTTTGTGACAATTCTTCATTTATGTAATATGATGAGAATACGGTTCCTTTGTTTCACAGTGCTTAGTTAGTGAAACAAAGAAGTTAAAGTAGTTTAAACACATACAAACATATTCGATTTGTATTTAACGAATTAGAATGGCAATGTTGACTCAGTGACTCTAAAATAAACTGTTGCTGAAGCAAAAAATTCGTTGGTTGCTCAACAGGTCAACAAACCCCTAATCCTAGTAACGGAAGAGCGATGGCATTTTGTCTTATTGGCACATGTTGAGAAGTTAATCTGGATATAAGAGGATAAAACCAGAAATATCCAGTTTGCTATTCTACTTTGTACTCTTTACACCACACACATGTAGGTTTTCCCTGTGCCTCTTCCCAACACTGTTTTTTGTTATCGCATAGAGCTGGTTTATGCAAGTTTCAGAGATACACAACCTATCTGCGTTTTTGCTACTCTAAGCTAACAATAAGTAAGTCAGTAGGAACCCAAACATATTTGCTCATTTACTATCAACCAACCGTGTTATCGTGACTGCTCTCCATCACCCTACTTAAAGCTACTTCTAAAAAGGTTAGCAAATTAAATTACAATTCTCCGCTATTTTCGGTACTTGTTATTTTCAAAATTACTTTAGTATAGAATAAATTGTAAATTACAATTATAAATTACAAAATAAAAAAATCTGAAGTTATATTTATCAGTTTAATGAATAATTTTGATGATAGAATTGCTAAATTGCTATTTCAGAAGGAATATAAATGTTGGTTCATTTAAATATGTTCATAAAATTTATAAAATAAATTCATAAAATTAGTTAAATATATTCATAAAAAGATTACGCACTGGTGGTTAAAAATCATTATATTAACAAAAATATTTTGCATTCTACTATTACCCCAACAAAATCGATAATTACAGACTATTTATGCTACTTAAACATGCAAGGCTTAATACTATGCTTTTCAAATACATATTGTATAATACTTGGTATTTGAATTTTGTCAACCTATTATTTTGAGAACTAATGAAAATAATTAATTCTGAAACCATTAAAAATATATGGCGTGACATTCAGTTGTACATAACCTACGTTGTATATTAAATTTTATCTTTTTACCCACTGCATCAGTACGTGTTTCAACACATACAGTACGTGTTTCAAGTAGGGAAAACCCTCCACCGTTTTCCCTATTTTTTCCGTCGCATAGGAAAAATCTCTAATTATCACATTTTCCATGTAGTTCCCCATTACATAGGGAAATCCACCATTACAAAATGTAATTTAGCTATAAGACACACAAAAATTAGCTGCAGAGTTGCTAGAAATGTCAAAAGTCAGTGACACATAAATTTACGTAAACAGAAAATTAATAATTAATTAAGGTGTAAATATTTTAGAACACATATTAAAATTTTAGGTCACCTGAATAAGTATTTGCTTAAAATTGCAACTCCGAAAGCTACATAATGGAAGAATTTCTTGGTCCTCTTGGCAGATGGGTTGGAGTACTCATCGTTGTCGGGTCAATTGCGGTAAAACACATTTGTTACTGTAGTCTCCTCAGACATTTGAAAACAATATGTATTACTTTAATGTTTTACTTCTATTTTGTAGCTGGTTGTCGGATTCTCCTTTTGCTGCAAAGTAAAAGAATCACAAAAAATGAAAGTTGATCCGGTTTAAGAAGTGGAAATAGATTACACACGTATTTTTAAAAATAACAAAACAGATTACGTTTTAAAAGGGTAAACAAAAATTAAAAAGCCTTAAAGTGTTCTTAATTGCTCTCACCTGATGTGATGGGTCAGTATTGCAAACCAAATATTTTATTTCGTGTTTACTTTAAATGCAATGATCCTATGCATGTTTAAATTGTCTTTCTACTTATATACGTTTAAAATATTTTACAAAATGTTCAAAGTTAAGAAGAATATTAACAAAAATTTTATATATACTCAAAGTTAAGTGGATGATTTAGCTTTAATTAAGACGATATCTACTAAAATAAAACGACTTATATAAAATGTTATATAAATGAATGGTGCAATTATTTACTTAAAACCAACTTTTCCAAAAATCATATCAAATGTATGCAAAACTCAAGAAGGCAAAGATTTCTTTCCGTGAAAGCATAATAATATGCTTCTCTTGGGGGACTGTGAGATCTGCCTTATAACATTATAACTTATAAATGGCTATAAGAGTATGCTAAATACGTCACACAAGTCCAGGAACATTACATAACTGAACAATAACCTCATAAATTGTAAACAATAATATTGATAGTCCACACCATAAAAACTAATGTAAACAAACGTTTCAGTGAATTGTTATTTGTTTAATATTTGCATTTGTTTAACTTTCGATTGTGTTTTAAGTAATTAATAGTGTGAATTTATTATTATCTTCTAGTTAGAATACGACAGAAGGTATCAAAAACCATATTAAATGGAAATTTACTTAAATCTTCACTTCAGTTCATATACTACTCAAATGAAAGTCAAAAAGTTTGTAAATAAGCAATTTTACGAAACCAGCCAAAATCATTTTTTGAATAATCAATTCAATTCGTTTTTATTAGCATGCCATTACAAAACACATCTACAAGAACAATTCCAGTCAAGTATGCCCCTCGGGTTGTGA
The DNA here is from genome assembly GCA_020352615.2 of Yoshiicerus persimilis. Classification (NCBI taxonomy): domain Eukaryota; kingdom Metazoa; phylum Arthropoda; class Collembola; order Entomobryomorpha; family Tomoceridae; genus Yoshiicerus; species Yoshiicerus persimilis. The sequence continues at coordinate 80,564,439 of CM036940.2, forward strand.
AAACAACAAGTATACAATTATTCATCGAAAGCAGCACTTTGTCATGGAAAGCCAGGGTGTGGAAGGAGTTTTTTCTCATTGTTGTCTCTGCTATACTGCGTAATCAAATAACACAAGGTGCTTAAGGACATAAATTTTTATGAGACAATATATTCGTGTGTAATATTGAGTTTTGTGTTTACTACAAGTTCTAAGTTCTTTATTTACAAATTATTCAAAGTCTCGCTTGAACGAATCTCTTGAAATAAAGCGTTAAAAGGTGTTTCATGCAAAACTGAGCTGAAAAGGCAAACTCTTCCGTTTGTCATTTAAACAAGCACAAAGTTAAGATAATTGAGACTAACTTAGTTGAATGAATCATTGGCCCACATGTAAGCAGAACAATATGCATACAATTCATAATTTTTCCCAAAATGTAGGCGAAATAATGAGTAGTTCATACTGTGCTTACTTTTTAAATAGTAATCCCAACACATTATTGTACGCAAGTTTCAAGTCATTATTTGTTCAAAGGAAGTTTATACCTTTGGATATATCAAGATGCTAGAACTCAAAGTTTACGCTTGTTTAGCGTTGGTGACTTCACTTTCTTTTGTACTGACCTTCGATTCGGCTGTTGTGTCCACAATTAGATTACATAATAGAAAATATTTTTATGTCATATTTAAAATTAATGATTGTGGTATATATTCCTGACGTCCTAGCAAAAGGATGTGGATTTTAAAACCTGGAAACACAGCTTAGAACTGATAATGGGACTGCAGTATTTGCAATTGGGTCAATAACAAAAGTAAATTAATTCTATAATTACATATCGTTAAAATTATTTATGAATATAGTCAAACTGTTTTTAGTAATGTCGAATACATATGTATTAATTCTTATGCAAATAAACTTTTTTGATAAAATGTGATTTTGAAAAAGAACTTAGAAAATGTGCGTAAGATTTATAATTTTTCTTTGTAATGTTGGTGCTGTTCAATAATAACCGATTGAATGCATGACATATAATAATGATTTTATTTTATGGAGAGTTTTTTAGAGTTTCACAGCGACGATTGTAGTTAAAACTTTGACTGAAAAATATCCAGAACTTGGAGAAGGTATCTTAGATGTGCCAATAAGACTATTACTTTCCCAGATGAATGTTACTTTAAGCGATCGGTAAGATAGTATATTTAAAATTCATTGAACGTCATTCAAGAAAATATTTTTCAAATAAATGAGTATAATATTTTGCTTTACAGATTTCCTTCTGAAAGCACAATAAGTTTCCGAGATTTGCTATCTCATAGAACTTGTATTAATCCTGGAGTTATGGGTTTCCTGTTGCGGTTAAGAATTCCTGTAGTAAGCTGATTTTTAATACAATAATCCAATTTATTGTATGAAAAATATATTAGCTCATGTTATTAGCAATAATTAACAATATGTACAGCAACTACTTAAAGTATCTATCTAAAAAAAATTTATGCCAATTTTAATCCAAAAACAGCCGCTTGAGGTATGCTGAAGAAGTTCTGTTTAGAGCCAGCTACGTGTACAACAACGCTGCCTATTTAATGGCCGGAGAAATCATTTCCCAGATTGCTAATTTCACATTTGAAATTATGGTAAGACATTTCATATGTCATATCATATCTGCTGAAAACTTTTAAATTTTTTTCAGGAATCTGTTTTTATTTATTTCTCGTGATTATACATCTATGGGCCTAAATGTCCCAACTTGTTTCATGTATAGGTAGTTAATTAAATATATAAGGTTTCATAAAAAATTAGTAATTTTAATATCCGCCAATTGATAGCTTCGTTTCCCTGGTTTCCCTTTAGACTGCCAAAACTTGCATTGCTACTTAAGAAATGAATTATGGAGAAAAATTTGTGGAGAGGAATTCTTGGTTTAATTTAACTCAATGCCTTTGAGCCTAGTTACTTGACTGTCAAACTATTAGACATTACTTAACATAATTAACTAAAGGATAAAGTAATGAGAATTGGTTGTGATTTCAGCCAAACTAGTGAAATATCAATAATTATGATAATGGTCACAGAGAGCATTGCATGCACATGCATAAAAGTCGTCCTACCAAGTGTAATTATTAGATATATCAAAGTTAAAAACAAATAGCCGATTTTAATGATAACTTGGATTTCAATGTAACTTTGTACTGGCTTTCGAATGGTTTAAACAGTTTTGCTGTACTTCTTCCGGTTCTTCCGGAACAGCTATGGACATTAGCCATGGACCACCCAGTACATTTAAAGTATTTTGTAAACATCAAACTATTTTTAGGTTGCCATGATATATTTACGCAAAGCATCAATACCTATACCAGGAAACCTCTTCCCAAAAACTAAACCTGAAGATGTAGTCAAAGGATTCACATCATATGGTCTTGGCTTAAAATCTGGCGTGCTTGATGGTTATAGCAGTTTTAAAATATTAAAATAAATATTCATTATTTACACACAGCTAGCTGTGGGTATATAAAGATGCTTGGAATGTGCTGAAGCGTGGTGTCAGATAGGCTGCGTATTAAAGCAGAAGCGTGGTGAACTGAAATGAGGCAGTCAGATAGGCTGCGTATTAAAGCAAAGAGTGGTTCATATTGTGCACAGTCGAACTAACATATGGTTCAGTAAATCAGATGCTGAGGCATCTGCTCATAGCGCCTAAAGTAGCGCATAGCAAGCATTGACCTGAAATTGCCAGCTAATGAAATATTTACTCCAGTTTAAAGAAACAAACCATTGAAAGGGAGGAGATGAACTAACTACTTTTTATTTCCAACCGGTGGGAGCCGTTTGTTTACCTACCTATTTGATTGTTAGAGAATATCCTGCTATTTGTTAAATTTTGGAATGCACACTCCAGTTTAGAGAAACAAACCATTGAAAGGGAAGAGATGAACAACATTGAAATAGACGATGACCAAATAGTTAGTACCCTAGAAGGTAAAGCCGGTAACTACTTTTTATTTCCAACCGGTGGGAGCCGTTTGTTTACCTACCTATTTGATTGTTAGTGCGTCCAGCTGTCGTGATGAATTTCTTTCGTTTCCAACTATTTATTGTGGAGAGAAGCGAGCAATGAAATTGAATACAAAACTTTCCTACACCGATATTGTTAAGTCTGAGTGCCGGTATTAATGCAGCAGACAGAATTTAGACCAGTTCGATTCCGTTTCAGTTTTTTTATTTTTACTCAGAAGACAATCGATTAATTAAAAATTCAACACTGGCATTTTTGGATATTACAGTTTAGAATATTTCTATAGCATCACAATTTGCGGATTAAAAAAACTATTCTTTTTCTTTTTATGTGAGCTGTGTGTACACTATAACTTAGAGAGTTTTATTCAAATTGTTTTTGTTACTCGACGAACTCGGGCGGGTTATTGGTGTAGGAGCAGTTGTAAGTCTTAAAACTACTTAATGATCCTAAAACATCCGTTTGTAAATGCTCATTTACTTATCTTAGGACAGCATTAAAATTGTTAATCAAGGACAATATGAACATTGAACTTATGGTAATTGTGTGGTTATTTATGATAATTGAAGATTGGGAGGCCATAAGTCACGATGGTTCTTTGCCGCCTTATACCAGTTCTTTGTCCATGCATCCAGCCTTGAAACTTGGTATCTACACTGTCGCTAATGGCCCACACCCCATGGCGGATCCTCATTACCTTCATCAACTAATCTATGACATAATCGAAAACGGTGATTTACAAATTACAACTAGTTTTATAATTTGTCTGGAATTAATTGGGTACTTTTGATTAGGTTTAAGAAAACATGATATAAAAACAAAACCAATATTTTCGAGAAGTTTATGGCCAGTTCCACTGATTTCAAGTTTCAAGCCACAAATTAAACATTGCTCTATGAAAAACACAATTAACCCTGATGATATTGTTGGTCTTTACGGCAATGGATTAGAAGGTAATATCAAATAAATGTAAAAAATAAGTGCAAAACATTGTTTCAAGCATCATACTGTTTTACAGGAAAATTTGCCATTGATTCTATCGACCGACTTCTCCATATCCATTTCGGAGTTTGGAGAACCGGAACGTTAATTCAAATATCAGAATCGAATTACAAAAATGGAATTCCGATATTGATCAACTCTTTACTTTTATTTGTTATAAGGCGCAGACTATAGATTTTGGCCAAGAAATTCTCGCCTTATTGTCATTATCTTTCAAAGACATGGAGGACCAAATAATAACAATTGCTTTCCATAAAAACTTAACGTTAGATAAATTACCTTCCCAACCCATTCAATGAGAGTTTAGGTGTTATGCTTGATAATGGCCTCAGAATTCATATAGTATATTCACTGTTGTGATGAATTGCATTTTGAGGCTTTATATACCCATATACTGTCACCAGCATAAATGATATCTTTACTACGTTACGCCCAGATAAATACCAGTAAGTTTCGAAACGTAGAAAATAATTTCCTGTTTTCCGTGTCGTCTTTTATCTATCTATAAAAGAAAAGCATTCAGTAGGAGTTATAGTATTTACATGTAATACCCAGAACAATTAGCAACAAGTCAAAACTTTAATGCTTTCTTTATCCTTCAAAAGATTATTATTTCAAAGTTTGTACTGAAAACAATACATGACCAAGTAGTAATTTGATTAGAATCGCGCTAATTATTAGAATGTTTTTCTAGAAAATGCATTTACAGTGCATTTGAACTTGTATTGTATTCTTCGTAATTGTCTCCTTCCTTTTCCTTGTAGATATTGAGGATGACGTAAATTCGATTGCAGAAATAATATTACCATTCAACCCCAATATGGTTAATCGGTTTGCACTTTACGAAACTTAAATAAAGATAAATATTTGACCGTATGGGTGAATGGTCTTGTCTACCAAGTATAAAATTTACTATGTTACTAGTTTAATAATTAATTATTGAATATGAGTCACAGAAAAGTGTATTAATATTCTTTATTCCATATATTACTGAGGTATTAACCAAACTATATCAGAATTCCCCATCGTACAGAAAATTTGAACCTTGTTGTCAAAAACTATGATAAAACAAACCAAGCAAGAACAATCACTGAACTTTTCAGCTATAAATATTTCTTACTAAGTAAATAAATGCTGCGACCTGAAAGGTTTGAAATTATATTAAAATAATAACTCATCCCATTTTTAATTAAATAAAGTACTATTAATAAAAGACATTTGTTAAAGTCACAATCGTGTTATCTACTGCAGTTAAAGCTATTTAGAAAACATTTGTAGCCTTCTCTATATTTTTTCCCAACGGCACAGTAAATTATCCAATTGATAGAAGAATTTGTTGCAAAAAGTATCAGTAAATGATAGTATATAATTTTAATTTGCCTTAAACTTAAATGAGGAGCTAAAAGAGTAACAACAATGTAGAAAATTCGTGGAAGTGTGTGAAGAAAAAAGAAGCAAGCGACAACAATTTGGGTCACTTTGGTGAATGTTTCGGTATTTGGGTTTTGTTGTGTCATTTTAACTCTCATTCTATTTGCTCTCCGTATCTGCGCAAAAGAAATTATCAATTGACAATTAACTTGTCTATAAATGAAACTATTGTATGCACAGAAGGTTTATTTAAACGTAAGATTTAAATAATTAATTGTGAAATCACTTACCTCCCTGAATATTAAAAAATTGAAAAGCAGAATAACCAAGCTCGAAATGATGAGTTCTATTAATGTAAACAAGGCTTGTATTCCCCAAAGAATTCCAAATATTAGAGGTGTTAAAGTCTTGTTATACAACATCACATGTATATACAAGAAATGAATATTCCAAATAACATTAAAAACCATAGCAAATGCAATAATTTGGAGAGCTCGTTTTCCTGTCCACCAAACACGGTGCTTTAAAGGTTTACAGACAGCAGTGTACCTGAAAAATAAAAGTGATTTTGTGGCCTTGGCTTGAATAGTTAAACCAAAAAGACCATATAATTGAAGTAAAAGAAAAAGATAGAAAGGTTCGATTCACTTTTGTTTAGATAAAATGCAAATTTATTTAATTTAGAATTTTGAACTTAGACCTAATGATAAACCTAAATGAACAAAATCCATTGTAACATATAGATAGGGAAATGGGACAGTCGCAATCCCAAAAGCTACAGTCGTCAGTAGCAGAATAAGCTAGTCTCAAGCTTATGTGGAAAGGAAAGAGCTAGGCAGCAAGCTCAAAGACCAAATAGCGAATGCCAGGAGGAATGACAAGTTTCCTCCTTTTATAGTTTTTAAGAAAATAGCTAGACTATACAAATTAGCTAATAATACAATTAATGTTTTAAATGTAGCTATGGCTTTAGCAGTCACAGCTTAAGCCAAGCAAATAATACGTAAAGTATGTAAATACGCCACAATTTTATAAAATTATAAAAACAAATTCCTATTCGGTAAATCATATTGTTAGTTATTTTTCATAGCATAATTATAAAAAGTTTACCTTTCAATTGTCAAAAGAAGAGTAAGTAAAATGGAGCCTCCTTTTCCTGTTTCATGCAATGAGATTTGATCATTATCATTACTTGGAATTTATGTTTCATAAGAATTAATTTAATTAATTTAATTCCCAGAAGGAATTCAGTTACAATTTTGGATAAATAGTCATCTCTAGCATCTAAGTAGGAACGCTTTATCTGAAAGACTAATTTACTATCATGTAGTGAGTTCAATTCAAAACATAAATGCGCAACAAAATTAGACAATAAATTTTCACATTTTACAAGAATTTACGAAAAATCATTAAGTATAAATTATGTCTAAATTAGGTACTCACATTTATGAAGTCGTTCAAGATAAATAAAATTGAAATGCTTAATATTAGATATTGTATAGAGAAGAAGAAGATAAACAAGTCTACGATGACATTTAAATAAAAAAATATTTTCTAATTTAAAATACCATACCAAAATTGATCATAGGAAACACAATCACAGCATACCCAGGAGGGAGTGCATTACATGCCCAAAGGATTTGTGGAATATTTCCCATACAGTAAATTAAATCCATTGTCGTGAGGGCCAGAAGTAAGGCTTTTAATGAAGGGGGAGAATTCACTTTCGTCAAAACATACAACGTCACTGCGTTACAAAAGGTTCCAAAACAACTGACGGCAGTCATGATAATTCCAAAAGGTATTGAAGTGTCCAGTAATGTTTTTATCATTTCATTAAAATTAGCTTGTGTTGTATAATTTTTTAAAAACCAAAATGTGCTGTTTGAGAAGGAAGCTGGATTATTAGTAACCATTTCAATTCTTTAATACCAAAATGTTATATTTGATTAATTACTCTACCTCTTCAGTAATTTGACAATAAAAGTTTTGAAATGCTAAAAGTCAGTTAATTATGTAGTAATCACTCTTAGATGTATTCCTACTAATAATTGTGTATTCTCTGTACTCTATTCTCTTGTACACACTGAACGTTTGCTTTGTAAGCAGTGCTGTCACTCTGAGTATTTGAAGTGCTGATTAATTACTTCTATTAAAAGGAATACCACATCCTAGTTTTGCCGATATCATTTTTTACCCAAGCACACAAAAATAGTAATATGATATCCTACCAGTGAATTTCGTGAAACTTGATGTAGCGCGCAATTAGCATTTTGGTTAAACTTAGGATGGGTTAAAATTAAATAAATAAGTGGTCATCAGTTTTTTACTTTGCATTAAAGTTATATTCTTTTAATGCTTGCCCATTGGAGAAAAAGGAATTGAGATTATTTGTCAACTAAACACTACTTCAATAGGTGGAATTTTATGTAGGAAATATTTGAGAATGTATACAATCAAATATATTATTAGAGGTTTCCAAAAATTAACATCAGTTATCTGCAAATGTTCATACCTTTATCAATCATGTCTCATAAAAGGACATAGTAATTTTGAATTTTTCAATCACCAAATGTAAAAAGAGGTTGTATGATGTACTGTGAATATTGAATCTAACTTTCACTTCGGCATTATGACATGGTCATTACAATTTTACAATACATTAGGAAAAACAATCAACTTTAGCATATTATGGAATATTAGTCCATACCTAAAATACATATCCCCGCATGTGAACCACGCACACCATTCCAGAAACATCATATTTCTAAACCACACCATAAAACACTGTAGCCAATATTTCGATGAGTTGAGTATAAAAGAAGTGCCGACATAATATAATATGCCTTATTTTAATGACACTAAATTCTAGTAATTACTATGTGGCTTAATTCTACTGTTTCCATTTGAGACCATTAGTTTAATTTTCGACGGTATTTTACATTATTACATTTGGTAATTATTTTATCGGTTCTACAACCTACATAAAAAGAAAAGGCATAAGAGAAATTACATAAATTTTGACAAATGTTTTTGACTTCTTTTCAGAATTTATAAAAGCAAACACCTCATATACGTTATTAGAAGTGTAAAAAGTTTCTAAAGCTACATGATTTATTAATAACTAAAAGGGTTGTCCCGTTTGAGGAAGTCGATAGTCGTTTATGAAATTCAGCAATATGTCGTGCAAAGTAAAGTACTTTAAGAACTTGCTCCTCATTACCATATCTTTATTTTTTATTGTTTCCATAAAAATTAAAAGAAATGCATGTTGATCGACAGGATGTATTTTAATTATAGAACTTTTCACATAAGTATTGCTTTTACTAATGCAACATTTAAGTCAGATTTTAACTAATAACGTATTTTCAGATTTTAACGAATAACGTATTTTCAGATTTTAATTTATCTTGGAAGTACAATTTGACACAGAAATGCCAAAACATCTAATGCAAATATAAACAAAAGATTAAGTTGCACTTACAAGTTTAAATTTTAGGTTGTAATACAAAACTATGTTTATAGGTACATATAAGAGGTATCGATTTCCCTAATAAAGTTGTATTTCTGTCTTTAAAGATTTTGCATCGAATGATGCTTCCAAAATAATTAAAAAATAATCCAAAAAGACGCTTCGGTTACATAGTTGAATTCAACGGTGCATTAGTTTTTCACATTTTTGCAGCATGTACATGGTCGCTGAAGAATTTCCTCCATACATTATCGAAAAATCCTATCAGTGTACATGCTCTTTCACCTTACATGCAAATAGAAGTACGCGGTTTATTATTGCAACAGATTGACCAGATATTCACAATTTACTTTTAACTAGTTTAAATGGAGTGCTTTTACAGATGTTGGAGAGAGAAGGAAGTTATTCTAATTCTTTTGAAACGGAGCTATTTTGTAGAAAGTCATATAATCAACTGTTAAGCGTTTCAGAGAGAGCGTCTGAGAGAGTCAGAATACAAAATATTCGAGTATTGGAAACTTTAAATATCTACATATATTTTGATGCTGACAGTGCTACTATACAATTTTCTATCTGTAAGACGCATAAGCAAGCAATTAAATAAACCCAAACATCTAATTAAATGTTATTTCTTAAAGAGCGCTATAAATAATGAAAGTTTAAGAATATTTGAACTCACTTGTCTGGCAATGAAAAACGTAATGATTATAACATGGTACATTTTAAGACCAGTGGTAAATAAACAAGTAAATTACCTCATCAAACCTGGAATTTATTGAAAGAAAAGGTAATATCATATTTAAGATGAGTCATTTTAGAGCTGAAATAAATAGTACATCTCACAAAGAAGATATTAACAGTCATTGACAATAGTCACTTTATATCTAGCTTTCTTATCTGTCGGTCGATGTCGCCTTGCACTATCATTATTTTTAATAGGCTAACCGTGGTGGGTGGATTGGTTGGACCTTTTAATTAATGCTACTTTCTTACAAATTTAATTGCCCACTTATTTCAATTTATTCGTCAAGTATATGTTATTGAGTAACTCCTTTGCACATCAAAAGATTTTCAAAATTCTATTTCAATGTCCAGAAGAGTTGCCTAAATGGAATTTGCGAAATATTTTAGTGCACCTGTAGGACATTATCGTTACTAAATTCTATTTAAATGACGAACTTATGGTATTACGGTAATAATTATGTTATTAAGCTTGTTTGTAATTCATTTTATTGTGAAAAAAAATTTAAGAGCATCGATCTTCTGTGCATCAGCTGTATGCATTAAAGTCTACGAAAAAAATACCTTACCTACCCAAGGAAACCATAATGGATTTTTTATTTAGGGTTGAAGTTGAAATGTAGAAATTGAAGTTAAGAAATGTTGATGTACAAACTGACTAGTCAGTATTTGTATACTCCAAGGGTATAAACTGGCTGAATTGTACATAATTCTTGAAATGTGACATGTCGATAAAGGGATCCGAGGTTAGCAATTAACAACAAACGGGTGAAGATTTGCAACGTTAAGAGGATGGAAATTTTCTAATATCTGTATTTAAGTAATGACAATGATATTATGTTTTTCTATCTGTAAGGCAGCCTGTCTAATGGAATAAAATAAATTGTAGTAAGCCACAAACGTACAATGAAACTTCATTAAACAAAATTCAAAATAACAATTAGACTGACATCCTACATTAATGGCCCAAGATTGCTAGTTAGATAGTTAGATATATACTAGTTGGATTATACTGAGCATCAACGCAATTACGAAATGATATAACGTGGCATTTGGATGTTCCACAATTTTTGCCAGTTCATATTCTATTGAATTCCTTTAATATATGTGGCCTTAATATTTAGTAGATAAATAAAAAGAGGATAGGTAGAAATTAACAAAATTAGAATTTCATTGTAGAGAAACTTTAGAAATACTAGAAAGGAAACTTGGTTTATAATGGTTACTTTTCCATTATCTGTGAATAGTGCTTCAACGCGTAAAGAACATTTCTTATAATTCATTACACTAGTCTTGATAGAGTACATTCAGTGTACCACACATGAAGTAAGAGTAGTTGTCATACTTGAGTATGTGTCACTTTTCACCATTTAATCCCTACTACTGTTGAATTTGATGCTTATTTGTTTATTAACTGTACATTACTAACTTGACTCACATTTATTTAGCCCCAGATAATTACGTTTTATTTATTATAAAGCAATTTCCTGTTTTCCTCGTATTCTTTACGTATGTAATTGCTTGGAAAACATGCAATACAGTGGATGGCGCACAAAGTAAACAAAATCGTTAATATTTTTTTATAATTTTATAATTTCTACTAAAGAAATTTTATGATTTTTCCCTGTCTCCAATAGCCCGCAAGTTACCGCATTTTTTTCTTTTTCAAGTGCATGATGATGTAGATATAATTGAATTCCCGAAGAAATAAATCAGATATTTTTCTGCTATTTATTTACACCCGTTTTGCTACGAGGTATTTTTATATGTTACGGTGTACACAAATACATAGTTATATATAATCTGTAAACCGTTTTGTTTCCAATGATAATAATGTTGAATTATTAATTGTATGGGCTATGGGCAGAAACCAGGTGATGGATTTCCTCTTACTGGCTTGTCACTGTACCTGTGTATGATAGATTAATAGATTAATCGAGAAATCGTAAATGACATGCATAATCATGGTTGAGCAGTATCATGTTAGAGAGTCATATTTATTACCATTTTCATGATGTATGTTAAATGTCAACATTTATCTCTATTGTACACAACGTCCTTTATTTATCTGACGTCATTTAGGAGATTCATCACAACATAGATTTACGTTACTTTAATTCCAGGGGTACATAAGCATTGTCAATAAATCGTATTTGGGATATATATAGCCAGAAAATTTAGGTTTAACAGCATCACAACTGAATAGAACTCCAAATAAGTAACATTCGCAATAAAATACTTCAACTTTATACCACATCCAAAACCAAAATCATGAAATCCATTTTCTGGGTCACTATGTCCATCCTTCTGTTCGTCGCTGCTGTGGACGTCAATTCTGTAAGTAATATAACGCCTTGTAAATCAATTTACTTATTGAATTAATTTAAGTTATCCTTTTTGTAATATTAATTATTTTAGGCAGCGGTTGATGAAAGTGACGACGTTGCTGTTGAAGCAGCCAATATCTTTAGAGGATGCAGAGGGCCGATCAGACTTGCCTGTCATACCCGATGCGCTCAACAACTGCAAAAATGCAATGTCAGGACCTGTGGCTGCATATTCTGAGGTGGTGGACTCTAGCAAATCACGCATTTCCAAATTTATACTATTTTATTATAATTAGTGTGCTGAATTGTATTCATTTTTTACCGCTTTCAATAAAACGAATAGCTTCATTGAACATCGATTGCAATTGCAATTATTATGTGCAACTCTTTATAGCACATTACTTTTATTAATGCTGTCATAATTTCATGGTATTTGTGGTAGTGACATGTGTGTTAGTTCCGCTGTTAAACACTTATTTGTATTTATTAACTATCAAATTCATTTTGATGGATTGATTTTCATCCTTTCCATAAAAATAAAGGTAAACATTTACAATGACAATAGAATGGAAATGCAATACCTATATTCAGGTAATGCCATTGATATGTATGTTTTTAAATCTGTAAATCAGCCTGCCAGGTGGAATAAAATAATTATAATTAAGCCATAGACATGTAATGAATCTTTATTAAACAAAATTCGAAATAGTATTACGCATTACTACATTAGTGACACAATATACACTTACATTTACATATACCCAGCAACATATCCTAATTTTGGATATGAAGTGATATTTGGACTTTTGACGCTTCATTATTTTCTCTTAATTTGAAAATCTCTTTGTTATTGAATCTTAATATATGCCTTAATATTAAATAGATAAATGAGGAGGGTAGAATTAATGAGAAAAGAGTTTGATAAAAGAGACAATAGAAACAGAATGGAAACTGCATGCTTATAATGGCTAGTCTTCCACTATTTATGCTTATTGATTCAAGACGGAAGTGTCGGGTTATTAGCTTACTGGCATACGAGAAGATATTAAGTCTGAAAGACTTTGAGAGCTTTCGCTGTAAAGCATAAGAAATATTGCGCCAAGTTTGAGACATCAGTACGGTGCAAAAATTCTTATAGCTTAAAACGAAAGCTCTCAAAGTCTTTCAGACTTACACAATATTTACGTATGATTCACAAAAGTTAAAGCTTTGTAACTGCAGTTACACATACACCTGCTTGAAAAAATTTCAATAATAATTGAAATAACAGCATTTTACAAAAACAAAATTGGTTATATGTAATTTTTCTGTATACGAAATAAAGCTGTTTATCCTTCTACGAATGAAAATGCTCACGTTCCTATTGAAAAAATTAAAATAATTTTTACAGCCAAGAAGTCAATATTTCTTTTCTTTTTCAAGTGCATGATGTCATATGGAGAATTGCAGATATAATTTAATTTCCGAAGAAACAATCCAGAAATTTCCTTGACTCATTTCCAATATGCTCTTCTAGGGCACTCAGTTTGTACTCAAATTTCGTGTCCCCACATCGTTAACAAATGTCATAATGACGTAAATTGAATGGGATAATTATTATTAGTTAAGTTAGCTGAATACATTTTCATGTTTGCTCTCATGAAACACGTTTTGCAAATTCCAATTTCTGAAAATCATTTTCATACTTTGCTTTCATTGTTTACCATGTCAAATAAGTCATAAATAAAGTCACGCCAATTTCTATGAATTTCAACACTTCATACCTTTATTATTATTTTTCATAGGTTATCACAAAAATTATATTTCATTAGTAAACATCAGTAAACCAAAGATTAGATTGTATTAATAATAATAATATAGCAAAACCGATCAATATTTGTTTTTGGTAATACCAAAGTATAATACCAAGGTATAATGGGGGATTGGCTAGCAAATTCTAAATGACTCACCTGATACAAATTCGCATTATTATTGTCGAACAACGTTGTCATAAAACAACATTATTTTTGTCATGGTGTTAAGTAATAAGTTATTTTCTGTGTACTTACATCTGTACTGTGTAATTACACAAATATATAGTCATATATAATATGTAAACTTTTGGTTTCCAATGATAACGTTGAAATACTAATAATATGGGCAGAAACGAAGTCTTAAGAGCTCACTACTGGGAGATTAATTGATTAATCCAGAAATCCTAAATGACACAGTGCATTTTTCATGATGTGTGCTAAATGTCGATATTTAATCTCTAATGCAAACAATGCCTTTATTTACGTAACGTCATTTACGAGATTCATCGCTACACTGAACTGTGTATTTTTAACTCCTGAGGGCACATCCATTGTCAGTAAAATCATTTTTCGGCATATATATAACAAGCAAATTTAAGTTTTACTGCATCACAACTGAATAGAACTCCAAGTAAGTAACAATAACAATACTGCTGCAAAATACTTCACCTTTATACTACATCCAAAATCATGAAATCTATGTTCTGGGTCACCATGTCCATCCTTCTGTTCGTCGCTGCTGTGGACGTCAATTCTGTAAGTAATATAACGCCTGGTAAATCAATGTACTTAGCAGTTGCACTTATTAAATTAATTGAACTTATCATTTTTTGTAATATTAATTATTTTAGGCAGCGGTTGTTGAAAGTGACGACGTTGCTGTTGAAGCAGCCAATATCTTGAGAGGATGCAGAGGACCGATCAGACTTGCCTGTCATACCCGATGCGCTCAACAACTGCAAAAATGTAATGTCAGGACCTGTGGCTGCATATTCTGAGGAGGTTGACTTATAAAAATCACACATTTCCAAATTTATACTATTTGATTATAATTAGTGTCCTGAATTATGCTCATTTTTTACCATTTGTTTTCAAACAATTGACTGTTTCATTCAAAATTAAAATTTATTGTATTAATCATGTGGGATGTTTAAAAACTCCAATAATTGTAGCGCTGCTGTGACAGTAGTCACTGTCATTTTACACTAAAATTTGTAATAAAAACATTATTGAAGATGTAATAATTTTCGCATATATGTCAATTACAATAAGTATATCCAATTTCTCAGCAATCTATAAATTATTATAGTAGCTAGATTAAGGATTTGGCCTTAATTAAGGGATTAAGGATTGAGGCTAAAGACCGCATTGCCAAAAATTGGTTTTCATCCAGTCTCCAAGAGTGTAGATGAAAGAGAAAATGCATTTTATGCCATGAATAAATGTTCTTTACCAAATATTACTTACGATTACTACTTTAAATATGCGAATTTCTGAAGACATGCAAAACGCCTAAAAAGTTGGACTTTGAAAATTCGTACTTTGGAGAAATGTGCCCACTAACATGAATAGTTCTCTAAACAGTAACAATGCAGTATGCAGTATAAAGAACTCGTCCCAAAAAGGCACATCATTATAATATTTAAGAACAGTAAACCAACACTAAAACCACTGAGATATTTGAGATTCCATGTTTAGATTATTAATTTTCCCAACTTTCGCAGAGTTTGGACAATTTTTCACTTTTTAGCAGTTTTGCAAAATTTCCCAACTTTCCCAGGTATTCAAACTATTATGGTGGGAAGTGGGACATACCTAAACCACGGTTCTGCAGAAACACTGGCAGGAACTGTAACTGTATTAAGAATATGCCTGTAGAATAATACTTTTAAGCGATACCTTAGCTTAAAAATTCTTTAATGTAAGTAAAAGTATTATTACCTTTGGAATGGTGGTGTGTGAGCATACATATTTATTTTGTTCATCCTTCTTCGTCTGTCAATGTTGTCAAGTAAACGTAAACTAGGTTAAGTATTTCTACGTCTTATTCCTTTCATTTAATTGTGCTGATTGCCATTGTTTTGTAAACATTACTATCCAGCGTGTTTTAAAATTGTGTCACATGTATAATTCAAAGACTGCCTAATTTTAAAGGTAAGTATAAATAATAAACTCCGAATTATCATCTAATTCAAAATATAGAACACTTTGTCTGCGTTCAGATCCTGTGTGGTTTAGACTGGAAATGGGCTTACACTGGAAAGTTGTAGTAATATTTTTACTTAATCTCACCTTTGCATTTAGCTTTGAACTTATCTCAAATGAAGAAGTGCTAAGAAGAAAACCTGATAAAGATTTACGGCGTCAGTCTATTTAAAAACTATTTTAATACATTAGTAAATATCTCAATATTATATTTTAATAAATATAATTGAAAAACTCCAAAATATTTATTTTATCTAGGCGAAATTAACCAAGAGACTACTTATGTTGATGACATGATGTTTCTCCGATCGGAAACAAGAACATCAAAATCAACCGTAAAATCGTGGCCTCAAAAGACAATCCCTTATATTATTTCCCCCAATGTCAGTAAGTCTTGATATTGATTGCTTGATTTATTAGTTTAATGATGTACACCTCGGGGTCCTATGTATTACGTTTCCTAAGATGCTGCTCTATTAAAAGTAGTTACATCTCTGTGTGAACGGATATTATGTATAGTTTTTATATTTTATAATTAAATGCATAATTATGTAATGATGTCTTGCAAAATATGTGCTTTCTTTTATATATAATTACTTTTACTATGATTGGTGAATATAAACCACTAAATACACTTTAATTATTGTAGCGACGGATCTGAGATCAGTTATAACGAAAGCCATACAGCACTTTCACAATTACACTTGCATTATATTTCGTCCTCGAGTTGCGGCGGACACTTACTGGGTTAGGTTTCTTATGAAAGACAACCCTGGTACAATCTGCTCATCGTACGTTGGATTTTTGAATAAAACTGATCAGGCTGTGTTCTTGGGACCTAAATGCGTATATGGTAGCATGGTTCATGAGTTACTTCATGCTGTAGGATTTGAACACGAACACAATCGAAATGACAGGGATAGCTTTATCAAGGTTCATGAGGAAAACATAGGTAACGAAAATTAATTTTATGAATCTTCAGTTTATGCAATTCTTTAGATCAGTTTGACAATGGAATTGCTTTTACAAATCTTAAGTTTATCTTAAGTAGCAGTAAATGTGTAACACTCAAACGGTATAATATTCTTTATTGCAAAGGTCTTTTAACTTATAAATAAACTGTCCCTTATATTTCTTTCTAGCACCAGAAGTAAAAGATGCATTTATAAAGGAGTGTAAAGATAGTACGCCACAGTGTACTTTTATTGATTACGGTGTGAAATATAACTATGAAAGTATTATGCATTACTGCCCTCGTTGCGCAACCAATGGTAATGGTCCGGCCTTCACAGTATTGGTAAGTAAACAAAACATGTGTTGAATTTTTGCAGAATATGAATTACAAAATTTTTATTTGTTTTCATTTGTTGCAGAACAACACTAAGGCCTTAGGGGACCCTAAAAAAACTGGTCAAAGACAAGGATTTAGCAGAGGCGATTGGATAATGATCAAGAACAGATATAATTGTTAGTCTTTCGTAATATGCTAAAAGACATAGTATTGCTGACTAATGATTTAGATGTGAATAAAATTGATTGTTATAAATACCAGGTACCACAACAGAAACCCCTCCCCCAATTAAAGAAAATGCTGACATGCAAGACCCAGATGACATTGAAGAGACACCTGGGGTCGATGAACACACGGAAGACCCACCGAAATCTACAACTGCAGGTACAACAACTAAACCGCAATTTTGTTTATTTGTTCCAATGTCGCCGGCCTGCAAACGTTAGTTTGCCTGTCTGATTACTCCTATCAAATCCCTAATTCAACAACGATTAGTAATTTATTAATTTCCGAAAGGTAATTTGTTGCTTTAAATATGCCAAAGGAAAGAAACCCCGCTTAAGTATAACAAAAGCCCATTTTAAGTACACAAAAACGTCATTAAAATGCAATAACAGCCCATTTAAAGAATAATGAATTGCGTATGCAATGATTTGAATGTATAAATTGGGCAAAAATAAACACTTCTTATAAAAGTATTTAATTGATACGTGTATGGAAGGATTCCAATGTAGTGGGGTCAGTGCTACGTATGAGTGACATTTTAAGGGATTACCTTGTCTTCGTTGTGATATTTTTTGACAGTAACTCTTATTTTAAAACATGATTGTAACTATGTAACATGACAAGTGTATAATAAGTGAGAACAGTAAACATATGTACACGTACATATAGTAAGCATGGTGTCTCAAGGACAAGCACAATGCAATAAAGGTGACACGTCTCTATTCTCTCTATTGTATTCACATATGAGAAATGTAAGTGAAAACGTTAAATACATATAGATAAATCAATACACAAACATGATGTCTCAAAGGTAATCACAATACTATCTATTTTATGAAGTACGTTATTCTTCCACGAATTTCATAGCATTGGTTCGCCGATTTACATATTTCCCAGTTAGCAAAAGTAACGAAGAGTTTGCAATAGTTCGTTATTTTGTGATACGTAGTGTAGGAACAAACACACACATTTTACCGTAAAAAACATTTCATTTTTTCGTTAATGTTTGCAGACATATGCTTTAAAATCTCAATTTGCGCTCTATAACTGCGGCAGTAACGTCTACATTGGTAATTATTTGGAGATTGTGAATTGTTTGAAAGCATGAACGTTTCTCAAAAATCATTCAATTCAATGAGTGTTAATTTCTTGCTTTCAGTAGTCAACTTTGAAACGAAATTTTACCTTCACTTCAGTTTCATTGATTAAATTAGTTTAGGGTTACTGTCATGAATTAGTTCGTGGCGTTTGAAGAAAAAGCAAAATTTTTGCAATTCTCCATTGTATAAACAATGAAATCTGTTTTTACGGTATACGTCATTAAGAGGAGCGCAGCGAACTCTTTATAATAATGAACGATCTGTCTGTCTGTCTGTCTGTCCGTCTGTATGTTCGCGTTAAAGCTGGGCACGGCAGCAGAGTTAGAGGTGGGCGCAGTGACCCGCAATCAAATACTCACCGCTCACCGCGCGACTCTTTGTTATATCTGTGTTAACGGGTTTATTTGATTTTATCAATGTCTCTAGTTCATTAGGTCTACGTATTCACGTATGTGCTGTGTATGCAGATTTCGAAACTGCATAGGTACAATACATAACGTACGTCAAAACTCAGTTACAAAAGTTCCTGAATGTACATTTCGCAAAAAAGATGAATACACAATGACTCCTATTCTTCACTACACTATCGTTTGTTAGTCCTGCGTGGCCGGACCTAAAACGAGTGTAACTACATTATGTCCACTATTTAAAATGTGTCCAATATCCCTTTTTCCAATGTTCAATGCTACTAGATCCAAACAAACAGATTTTGATTTATCTCGAACATCGTAAATAAATCTTTCGTTATTTTCTTGATGTTATTTATATAATCGAAAACTTGATTTGTAGGAAGCAGATTATGTAGACCTTCAATTTGCAGAAAACACCAGGATTGCACCCCTGGATGCTACTGTGTCGATTCAAAATGTTCGGGTGATAAATTACCTGCCACTACAAAAAAATAAAAGGTACGTACAAGTTTACTATCGGTCGATAGTCGTAAAAATTATGTAAATCATTGAATACTTTGTCATTGCTTTTCACATTTAATTGTGTACTATTTAAATTTTAGTTGTATGCTGGCACGAGCACTGATTTTTTTTCTAATGTGCAACTCCATTCATAATTCTTCTTAGTGATTCGTAAACTATTAACCAATCTCGATTTAGCAGCTCATGTTTTAGTAGGCTTGGTTTGTTTGATGTAAATGTAGTGTTTTACTTTTACTAATTCATAAAATTGAAAAACACATTTTTTGTTGTTTAAATAATTATACCACAATATTAATTTACAACTCTAAGTCTAAAATTATTCATAAATTATTCATCAATAATTATAATTCTAACTGTAAATGATTTCATGTAACATTGGTCCAAAAGTGTGCAACAAAACAATGTCAATAAATTACGCTTTTCATGCATTAACTTACATAGTTTCAAATGCGTTCATCTTATACTATGAGTATGCAATAAAAGAGTGCTTATCCAAACTGGCTAATCTGTTGCCTCCCTATGTTATGATAACCTAGATTTATTTTGAAACAATCTTCAATATCATTGAAAATGGTCAAATAATCAATTATGTTCAGGAATCTAAAACACTTAGATATACATTACGTGCATTCGAAATTAATAAATTTTGAGTGCAAGAGATTAATAATTTTATTTCTTGTATTATATTCCATATGTCTAATTATATACTCTAAAAAATAAAATATACGCCAATACCTCAACCAATATTTACTACCGTTATGTTATAAAACCTCCTATAAAACTAATGAAAAGTAAACTAGGCGTAGACAGAGCACAACAAAATTAACAAAAGTGTTGATGTTTACTTAAAATTATAAGAATATATTATGTTAGTGTTTTTTTTATCTTTAAATTTTATTAATCTGTAAAATCTTGTCCAGTAGTAAGCAAGGATGCAGTTAACGATACGTTTACAAAATATTTTTAATATTAGGTAGATGATTACAAATGGTTGTCATTCTTTATCCATTAAAATCGTACTCGAAACACAACCAGAAATTTCCTTGAATCAATCTCAATATGCTTGTGTAATGTATTCACAGTGTACACTTACCTGTTCCCACATTTTTAGCGAATGTAGAAATGACGTAAATTGGATGACATAATTATTATTGATTAGGTTAGTTGAATACATAGGAATGTTTGATCTCATATAGCAAGTTATATGCAAATTCAAATTTTCGAGAATAATTTTTCTATTCTGTTTGTCATGTCAAATAGGTTTTAAATAAAGTCACATCAATTTCTATGAATTTCATCACTGCATACCTTTATTATTATTTTTCATAGTTCATCGCAAAAATTGTATTTCGTCTGAGCACTTTCGTTTTCCAAAGATTAGAATGTATTACTCTTATAACTAATGGAAGGGACTGTGTTTATTTGATTTCCGTGTGCCCAATTTTTCTGTGTACCCCAATACTCATTGGTTAGAGCAGAATGGGAGCAGACTATTAAAAATTCTACTTTTAACAAAGTTTAGCTGCATTGATGAAAATTGAAAGCCAGATTCGTTTATGCAAATCTTCGATTTGCTTTGCGGGCCAGATTTAAGTGAACTTTCCTTGTTATTAGTAATACGGCCAAGCCTATTATTATCAGAATTTGCTTTTGCTAATATAATTTACTAGATAATTTAGTGGATAGGAGATTAAATGGCAAATCTTTAATGACTTACCTGATACATATTTACCATATTTACCCATATTTACATATTTACCTGATACATACATATTTTTACTATGGTAAAGCAAAATTGTCATAAAGCAGCATTATCTTTTTCATGATGTGTAATAAATGCAATTATTTATATGTACTGTAAATACTGTCAATTTGCCGTCATTTCCATGATTCTCTACTACACAAAACTTAGTATGCATTAAATATGGCTTTTTTCAGCGTATATAGGTACTATATGTCAGCGTCAAACAGGACAATGTATCTTGCAGAGCAGCCTGCATGCCTAGCGAACGTGGACTAGCTCTGGATTACTTGTCAAATAGTACCTCGACATTTTAGCCAAACAACATGTTAAATAGAATAATTCTATTATGCAATCTTCTATTTTACATTAATTTTTAAAATTGCCATGGAATTCTAAATATGAGCTTTTTATTTCACTTAAATTTAAAAGTGTCACTAAAAATGTGGTTTTGTCATGCGTATCTTTAAAGTGGCAACGTCCCTTGAAATACCCTCTGTCTTCATTGGATATAGGATTATGTAATTGTTTAAGCCTTAGTCATTTACACAAGAAAAAGAACTTAGATTTGAAAAAGATGAGTTATAAATGTGAACCCAGTGGACGATAGTTATCTTCGCTTTCTCATATACTACATCTGATCACACATAGCCTTATAAGTATGGGTGAATCCCTGACTCCTTCTCAAATATGCAGGGGAATTCACTGATTTAATATTAATAATTACTTCAAACTCTCGTTTTCTTAGTGAAAGTTGGGTATGTTGTGAATTGTGTATTGGCAAAAAAGCTATCATATATGAAGTTAGATAAATACAAATACATTGTTCTATGTCATGAGGTAAATTAGCTGAATTAAATTCATTAGGTCATTATTCTGTAATTGTATCATTGTTCACCATGTCAAATAAGCTGTTTAAAAAACCATTTCCTCTTCTATGAATTCAAACACTTCCCCATGCATTTATTTTTATTTGTTTACACACAAAGGTATGGTTATTTATAATTTGTAATCTTTTTGTTTACAATGATAGCGTTGAATTACCCCTTATATGGGCAGAAACACAGTTATGATTTCCTCTTACTGACTTACTATTACATGGGAGATTAACAGATTAATCGAGAAATCCTAAATGACACAGTGTGCAGCAGCAGCATCATGGTTGAGCAGTATAATTTGAGAGTCATATTAATTATCGTTTTCATGATGTCTGTTAAATGTCGGCGTTTATCTCTACTGTACACAACGTCCTTTATTTATCTGACGTCATTTACGAGATTCATCACAACATAGATTTACGTAATTTTAAATCCTTGAGGCACATGGATTGTTAATAAAATCTTTTTTCGGCATATATATAGCAAGCGAATTAAGTTTAACAGTATCAGAGCTGAATAGAACTCCCAATAAGTAATAATAACAACACAGTTGCAATTGCAAATACTTCAACTTTTTACTACATTCAAAATCATGAAATCTATTTTCTGGGTCACTATGTCCATCCTTCTGTTCGTCGCTGCTGTGGACGTCAATTCTGTAAGTATTATAGCCACTGGTAAATAAATTATATTTAGTAGTTGTACTTATTCAATTTATTGAACTTATCATTTTCCGTAATATGAATTGTGTTAGGCGGCAGTTGATGAAAGTGACGAGATTTCTGTTGAGGCAGCCAATATCTTTAGAGGGTGCAGAGGACCGATCAGACTTGCCTGCCATATCCGATGCGCTCAACAACTGCAAAAATGTAATGTCAGGACCTGTGGCTGCATATTCTGAGGCGGTTGACTCAAGCAAATCACACATGTCCAAATTTATACTATTTGATTATAATTAGTGTACTGGATTGTATTTATTTAATAGTTTTCAATAAATCGACATTTCGTTGAAAATTAAATTTCATTTTTTATTGTTTATAGTATTGAAAAACTTTAATTCTAATGTACAGTGTAATTCATTCGATTCAATAAAATCAATAGCCTTATTCTTTAGTTTGCCTACTAATAAACTTGATGTATCTTTAAGATCATTTTATCTGCAGCATTGTAATGAAATTACCAAAACGTAGTTCAATTCATTCGATTAAGTGAAATAGACAGCATCCCCATTAGTTGGGCACGTCTTCACTAGGGACTACACCGATTAATTATTGTGAAAGTATAAAAACAACTACCATTTTGGTGATGAGAAAATTGAAGAGATTGTCAAATGCGCTCGTCTTATAATTAGGGGTTCTTTGCTTGCTGCTACTGTAATACTGATTAAAGTAAAACAGGCAACTGGAAATAACGAGTCGATGTTTTCCAATTTTATAATATCTGTATTTAGGTACACTTTATTTCCAAAGCGAATTGCATAGATTTTACATCTAGTAGTGTTGTAGTTTACTTACACATTTATATATTTATTCATACATTTATATGTGTATAATAAAATTTACATTAGGAAAATATTGTGGGATAGGACGCAATAGAGTAAGGATAGCATATAATTTTCAGTTATGTGCATTCATTTTAAAGTCTCATAAGTTAACCCCATAAAGCCTCCGTTTAAATTAGTCCGCCTAGTTCAAATTACATAATCAAATATTCTGCCCACTTACTAAATAAATACTATAAATGTAAGCCATAATGGCGTCAGGTTTGCAAGGAATTTAAAAGAACCTGAAAGTTAATTTAGCGAGTATGCGATGCTCAATTTTCAAAGAGAAGAAATGTAGTATTTAATTGAAACTTTTTGCATTAATGGAATTGGGTCGTACTTCATTAATATTGGTTTACCATTGCGAAAAATGTAAATATCACAAACATTATGAGTATGAGAGTTAGAAGTCTCAATAAGTAACCGAATACATTAGAAATTGGTTACCTCGACAAAATAAACAGTGACAGTTATTGGAAACCAAATCCAATTTACATTGTAAAATGGCATGGCTGTCGTAAAGAAATAAATCAATAGTTCAATTCTAAACTAAAACACTATCGTATGGTTTGGTCATCACGTACATACATGTCGACATGCAATTACACACCCCTACTGCCAACAATGTTGACATAAGAATTTACAACCCCGCACCCAAGCTAAACCCATGTCATTCAATTCAAGGATATCTAAATAATATTTATGCCATATGGCTCTTGTAGGATATTCAAGGTTAACCCTTACCATAACTATTTTAATATATATTAATAATAGATAGTCAACGTCAACGCATTTAGTAAAATATAGTTTCAATGTGAGCAGAGTTGACAGATGTCAACTTGAGCAGACAGCTTTTCTTTTAGTAATATGCTATTGCGATACTTTTTATATTTATTTTCATTCGATGGTACAAGTAGGGATGACATGTACAAACAAATGAATTAACAAATGAAAGTATAATCGCAACGCTCAGTTCAACTGAGAAATTTGAGATTCTAATATGATACCATTAAATCAATGGTGTTACCAACCATGATATCTATAAACGTGAACGTTGTGCTGGTCTTAACGAAAAAGAGGGTGTACACCTGTATATACAAGGGTCTGCAACCCATTGCAAATTTTCTAGTATACTTTTGGAAACTATTTTTCCATTTTCGTACCAAAAAAACCGATTTGGTGTTGAGCAACGCTGCCTGCGGTAGTAGAAGGGCTTCCATAGTGGTGAGCATTGCAGCAAGGCTTGGAAGTATCAAATATACTGGCATTTCGATGACGTCGTACAATTTGACTGTTCCAAACAAGCTTGCAGTGCTGATGACCTGACCCACAAACATTAGACAGCCGACAACGGGGTTGAATAACTCATTTACTTCGGTCATCATTATGACGAGGGTTTTGTAGGCGATTTTAGACCTTTCATCCGAAGCGGGTATTTCTGTTAGCAGATTGAGCCAGAATATCGGGACTTGCAAAGATATGAGGCTGGCTATAAGACCTCCTGCGACTGTTGACGCAATGCACATTGCAGTAAAACATACATATATTCCCGTTGAAATTCTGACCACCAGATAACCCGAATAATGGACAGGGTAGCCTAAGGCTTGCACGACTTCCATTCTTAGGGGAGCGTAGTTGCTCGTGGCGGCGAACAGAGGAAATAGAGTTGCAATGAAAAGCATTGTGTATGGAAGGAAATACATCCCAATCGAAATGAATTTGAATAGTACTCCTGGCTTGATTGTTTTCCTTTCCTCTTTAAACATTTCTACGAAATTATTAAAATTTTGCTATAATATAAGTGAAGTTTTTTATGAATTTTAATTACAATTAACTTTTACCTTCTAAAACTTTGTCGGTCTTCAAATATTCGGTTGCCATCCTTACCGCTTGTGTAATATTACTCCCAATAACAATATTGCCTGTAGTTGCAATTAGAAGATTGCTAACAACGCACATATTTATGATTAGCGCCTGAGGTTTATAGACTGCGTTTGGGATAAATAGTACTTTTGCGTTGTGGTAAATCCTCCATAGCATTATAATCGCAAGATTCAGTGCACCAATAAAAGACAGAATCAATTTCCATTTCTTGGTCGTGACTCTCACTGCAATTTCTGCTCTTGTGATTGTTATTTCGAAAGGGCACACTCCAAGTCTTGGGAAAATATTTTTGTAATGCAAGACTGAGCGGAGAAAAAAGTAATCCAACATGTTCGCAGCTAAAGTCGTAGTAGTAATGATACCCACTAATGTTTGATATAACTATACTACCCGAAATGGATGAAATTGTATTACCCAGTTAATTCAGCTCCATCCTGTCAAAGCTAACCAATTTCATGTGTACCAATACCTTGACAGACTTATTAGAAACTTAATTCGTTTGGTTCCACGAAAAACTTATTATTTGATTAGACAATACAACAAGTGAAGGTGAATATGAAGGCCTTTTATATACACCTTCAATTGACTATTCATATATTTTTATTATACCTAGCTCAATATCTTACTATTGAATCTTCTCCAGCAAATTGTGTTTTTAATTCAAATCAATTTCGCATTACCGATCAATATTGAGCTCTTCAATTTTCATATGCATATTGGACTTTTCGTTTCTTACATTACAAATGACTAAAAATCAAAAATGTTATTTATTCTAAATATGCTTGATGATTTATTCTAAGACGCACCTTAGAAAGATCAATTAAAAAGTAAATAGCATGATATATTATTTTTGATACCCCTGTTATTACACTGAATTTGTATCCTACTAATGAATTCTCTAGATCTCAAAAATAAGAAGTAGTATTTTTCGATTAAGTAACTTTTGGGTACAAATTCAATTTAATAGGAGTATCGATAATTACAGTCCAAAATAGAAAAGCTGTCCCTGCCAGTGATTGTGTCTTTCATAAAGAATATGATTTTAGTAAAATTGTATTGGTGACGGCGTAACATTCTGTAAGGCATTCCAAGCACAAATATGTTCCGAAAGAAGAGCATTTTATAAAGGCTGAACGCTGTAAAAAGGGTAATTTTAAAACCAACTTTGGAAATATTTAGTCCTCAAGCATTAGACTGGTTTGCTTGTAGTGCATAGATTCGTCTGTAAACGCTTTTGACCAAATCTTGGAATATTTATTTGACTTGGTAGGATTTCGGGCAATCCTTGAATGTTGCATAGTAAATGTTTGTACATTTATTATGTAAAATTTCATTGCCGTTAACCTAGCCGGGTAATATTATACACTGTTTGCGAAAAGAGTTTTCCGTCTTTTCTTTTGCTAGCCATCCATTGTTTCCTTGCCATAAGTTAATTAAATAAATAACCTGTTCTGAGTGCTGAATAACTTTCAGAGAATATTTTGATTATCAATGAAACATTACGTAGACACCTCACAGGCGCATTATGTTTAGTTTGATAAAAACTTGCTCATTTGTTGATTGCTGCATAAATAATTTGATAACAACGTGAGAATACTTTGTGCGTATTAATTCAATTGTTTGCGGTTGACGATTCCTATACCAAAGGGATTAAATATTTCAATCAATTACAAGTCATTACAAGGCAGTGGAATCTGAATATTTATTTAAAGTCCAAACTAACGTAAACAAACAAGATTCACCGCTTAAAATAGCTTAGCATGCGTATTATTTCTATAGGTATTAGGAATGCCAGACAGTACCTATTAATTTCACTTATAAAAGGGCTAGTAAGAGAACACTTAAACTCAACTTAAAGTGCCATCACCACAACTCACTTTGTCATCCGTTTGACTTAATACGTCATATTTACAACAATAATTTTTTACGACTTTAGTATGTGTCGTTTTAAAATGCAGTAACTTGTCATCCATGAGACTTAGTAGATTATCTTCTTAAACTCTTAAAATGTATCTTTCAATGAGACATTACTGTCCATTATTACAAGAATGTGACCATCATTTCGTTTCCTTACTTTTAAAGCTCCTTACAATTGGCAAAAAATTAGCTCTTTATGCAAATACGATCTACTAAAAACAACATCACTACATATTTATTTGCAACAATTCTTATATGAACTGACTTCCCTTTTACTTGAAGTATATAGTGCAATAGACACTTCAAGTAAGAAAGTGAAAAGACAAATAGATATACTTGTGCACTATTTCTATTCAGACAAGTTGTGAATCACAAATTTGCTGTACAATTATGTTACTAACATCTAATGAATATTAAAAGTGAGAATTTTGCTTGTTCTCTTTTTACATAAGGTTTAGTTTAGGTATTTAATTACATTAAGAGTATTTCTAGTTATAATGGAATATCGAAAAACATACAGCAAGACAAAAATCTTAGAGAAAAATAGGTCAAGAGGTTGGAAAATTCTCATCGGAAGTCACCTTATTTTGTCCTTTTGTAGATTTTTTCCAATAAACTCAAGAAAATTTGACGAGGTAGTATTTCAGGTAATGCTTCAATTTTGCACAATATACGACTGTGCATCTGTTGTTCAAAAGCCATATATGCTTCAATTACCTTCAACTTCACATACATTTTCTTCACTTCTTCTATATTTTTTGTTTCGTACAGTTTCTGTAATACAAAAATTTCAAAATTATTTATATGCACAATCTACGTATGACGACTAAATAATGGAATAACATTAAATATCAGCTTTACAATATTTCGACAAATCAATTTGTGCAATTGCGCTTTCAAATTCATCGTTGGTCCTTAAACCCCTTTATTATTAATTAGAATTAGCATTATGCAAAATTGGATTTGTTAAAATTCTATGTCGCTTTTCTCGGTCACTCCCTAAAGTGAACTTACTTTCAATAAGGATTTTTCATGAAAATCAGCACTTTCCATAGCAGTAACGAAGAGCCAAGTACACTTTCCATCCTGAATATCAGTTCCTATTTTGCCGGTAATTTCAAAATTTCCGAAGCAATCCAGGTAGTCATCTTGAACTTGAAACAGATATCCGATTTCCAAACAAAGCTTCTCAACATCGCCTAGCAGTTTAGTATCAGTTTTTCCCGCCTGAAATATAGTTATTATATTAACGAAGTCGTTTTTGTAAATTTAGGGAAAATAATTGCAATTAAATAATTTACAGGTGTAAACAATGGCCATATTCCTCTACAACTAAACCTGAATTATAAAGAGCTACAAGGGAAATTAAATGCAGTGCTAATATTCTTAAAGTTTTACGGTAGAGGAAATTTGCTCGATGTCACCCACACAGAAATGTAAAAGTCACCATTATCATTGCCAACTTTATCGGAGCATAAAAGGAGTAATAACTCGTTTTGTATTTCACGATTTTTTTGTACAGATTTAAGGAGTACCTGAAAAAAAGTTTATATGTCATTCTTATACTTCAAAAATTGTTAATGGATTAATATACATTAAAGGCTTGTAAATCTATTTTCAGAAAACAAGTTAATTACAATTGAAAATTGTAAGAAAGTCATTACTTATGGGTGCGATTTAATCTTTCGTCTTGATGATGTAATTTTTCGTCTTTTTTGGTGTAATTTTTCGTCATAGGAATTTTTCGTCTTGCGATTTAATGTTTCGTCTTGCGATTTAATGTTTCGTCTTGCACGTACGTGCTGTTTATGGCAACTGAAGGTATGGAGGGTGCATTGTATGTATACACAAACGGAATGTACACATGCATGCAGAACGTGATAGGTAATTATCATATCGTTATCATAAGATAAGATAAGTTGTTGGGTATTTGTGTACCTGGAAGCCAAGCTTAGTTAGCTTAGTTAGCTTGTTAGTCTGCTTACGTGCTCCTAATGGAAAGCACTATGGGTTCTCAGCTTGTGTACTCATCAGATACAGATTTTTCGGAATCGGATTCAGAGAATAAAAGTAAATATAAAGTTAAATCCAGAAGAGGAAAAACTGAATACGAGTGGAGTTTTGTGCGGAGTTTTGACAGTGAACAGGAAGCCCTTGAATACACAAAGACTCTGTGGACTAAAGATTCGTTTAAGAACACGACAAAATGTAGAGTTATCTATTTGTACTGCAAAATGGGTGGGAAAGATTGTCCAACAAAAATGAAGTTAGAAGTTTATGTGGATAAGTCCTTCCGTGAAGAAAATTCCAATTGGACAGAAGCCGAAACGTGGCAGACCTAAGCGAGCCACCAAAGCTTTACTTAAATGAAAGCTGAACAAAATAATTACAAACTAAAAATACTAAATATAATGTATGTAAATGTAAATACTATGTATAGGCAAGACGAAACATTAAATCGCAAGACGAAACATTAAATCGCAAGACGAAAAATTCCTATGACGAAAAATTACACCAAAAAAGACGAAAAATTACATCATCAAGACGAAACTTTAAATTTAAGTCATTACTTATCAGTGTCGTTATCCAACGAAGACCTGGTATCCAAACTTTGGCCATATGCAGTTTGCAGTACAATTTCGTGAAAAAATTCAATTAAATCTACATAGTACACTTTATTTCGAAAATAAGATTTCAGAATTGCATAGATGCTGTTTTCCAAAAGTATTATGTCATTAAATGCCGCTACACCCATGTTATCAACTTTATACCAACACGGTTTACCTCTGCGTGTTTCGGAACCGTCCATTATATCATCTCCAATCATAAATCCAGCTTGCAACTACAAAATTCAAAATCACACATTTCGCTTGGAAATATAGTTTTGTGATTATAACTACAGTTTTTACTTAGACATTAATTAGGAGTACATTTCACGTTTTCTGAAACGAAAGCGAAATAGAAATATGATAACTTACAATTTCCATGCACCATCCTAAAATATACGATAATTTGAGACTTTCCTGGTCCATTGTCTCTGTTAACAATCTATAGGTCTCTGTGACTGCTAATCCTCTAAAGAGAAAACAATCTCGGTTGCGTTGTTATAAAATGTGATTTAAATGATTTATATGTTTGGAAATATTTAGTAAAATTCTACCACTTAGAAAGAATAAATAATGTATTACCGATTAAGCTTTCCATTTGGCACGTTGTACTCCAAGACTTTAACGAGCCATTCGTTTGTCTCGTCCATTTCTCTTATTTTCGAGTTTTTAATAACACTTTTTATCAAAATAGGGAATATTTCCAAAAATTCCGAATTCATAACGTCCAACTATATCTTTTAAAATCACTACAAATATTTGAGAAATATGCCAAAATACTTTACTGCCGTTTTCAAAGAGCAAGGAATATTATAATCAAAAGAAATTGTGAAAGCACAGGCAATTGTTTGTAGACACCATTCTTTCACAATCTCTTTGACGATTCTTCTGTGAAAATTAGTCTTATATACGCAAATGCTAGTTGGAATGGTTTGTTTGTCATTCAGTAAGCAAAGATAATTAAGAGGAGATGACATAGCACTGCACAATTAATAAATACAATTAAATACATATGCTTATAAGCTGTATACATAAACATTTGTCTATCTGATTGCTCACACTTAGTAAATCATCTTAATACAATTACTTTAACAGAAAAATATAAAGGATTTTTGCTCAAAAAACAAGCCAGAACTACATTTTTTCTTATTATTACGTCATTGCCAATACTACGTCTGTTCCCTTTGATATATGGACTAATTGGCAGTACTGAAAAACCTTGTTTACCATCCACGTGTACGTGTAACGTTACGTTTCATCAAATGAAGGGGGAATTGCTTCTCTAAAGATAACATAACTTGAGCACTAAAAATTTAACATTTTGCAGACTGAGATTTTCCTATTGTCAATAACGTGTTCGTTAAGTAAAATTGTCTTTCAGGAATCCTCGTATATTACTCAAGCGATCTCTCCTGCTCTACATCGTATCCTAGCTGTTTTAAAGTGAAATAAAAATCCTTCCTTAAGACACAATGTGGCGCTGCCTATTGTGGTGTATGTAGGCTCTCATTGACACTTGGACTCCTCAGTATTCTCTCAGCTCTACAAGCGTGAACATCAAATAATCTCGGTCCAAAGGTTTATCTTTTATCGCGACAATTTTTGTCAAATGGACAAAGAAAACCCGGGTGGCCAGGCCCCAAATCGGGTAGTTGATAGCCTAGATTTGGCTCAACTTGAAACTCTTTTACTTCCGGCTATTACAAAAATTGTAAAGTCTGTTATTTCTGGCGAGTCAGAAAATTCACAAAATAAGTCACACCCTGACACCAGCAGAACCAGCGTGTTGACTGATAAGTCAGATAGTCCTGACATTTCTGAAGGGGAAGACATTGATCTAGACCCATTAAGTAATCTGAAGGAATATAAATGGTCTCCTCCAGAAAAAACTCAATCTTACATAAAGGTATTGAAAGAATCAGTGACAACTGACAATTTGATAAAATTATCTGCTTATGGTATTTGTACCACAGATTTAATAAAAACAAAAATATTAATTAATTCTAGAAATCACTACAAAGAAGTCTCACTAAATTAGAAAGAGATAAATTGAAAGAGATGCATCCTCCCCCGGACACACCGGAAGCGGAAATGCCAAAACTAGATCCTCAGGTACAGGAATTACTAAGGCAGAAAAGAATATCCCTCAAACGAAATTATGGTACACAAGCTACTGAATCTATTGAAAGATATCTATTGGACACGGTTGGACCGTTAGCAAGTTTGCACGCACTATCAGTCGAAGCTCAAAATAAAGGCAATTAAAAATATTGATAAAAAATGACAATTCCGGTACTTATAAAATTTTAAGTGTATTATTTTTACATTAGGAGAATTAATGGATCCTCTGACTGTCGAGTCACACGTGAATTATGCCCTGAGCTTTTTAGGGAATGCCAATAATCAAGCCATTTATTATAGACAGCCTTTTATACTTCCAAGCATGTTGGCAACTTATGCTTCTAAAGAAAGAGACGACTCAAACTCTACTCTTCTCTTTGGGTCTAGTATCCGGAATCGAATGAAAGAGGCCATAGAATGGAGAAAGGAGATCGAAAATATATCGAAAGTACCGGAGAGTTTTAAGAAACCTCGTGTTGATTTTCAACCAAATCAGAATTCGTATAGCCAATACTCAAATACTAATGCCCGATACAATCGCCATTCAAATCATCGCGGAGGTTTTAGAAGCTCTTTTAGAAGTAGCTACGGGCGAGGACGTTTTGCAACTGGTTTCCAAGGTCAGTTTGATAATAATACACCTACTTCTGTAAATACAGTTAAATGTGCAACGGGAGATGTGCTACGATGTCACTCTGAGTGGGAAATGATTACGAATGACCCTTGGGTCTTGGAAACAGTTAAGGGTTATCAATTACCCTTTACTTCAATGGCCACAAAATTACTAAATCCCTCTCCTCATATTTTTAAAGAGGAGCAATACAGCACAGTGCAAAAGGAAATACAGAATTTAATTGAAAAACAGGCCATAGAAGAAACTAAAGCACCATACTTTCTTAGTCCTATATTTTTGGCTCCTAAACCAAATGGAAAATGGAGACCTATTTTAAATTTAAAGAAACTGAATGCGTTCTTAGAATGTGTGCATTTTAAAATGGAATAAACAATTTGAAAGACATAATTCAGAATGATGTTTATATGGCTAAATTGGATTTCAAAGACGCTTATTTTTCAATACCAATTGCTACTACAAGTAGAAAGTATTTACAGTTCTCCTGGGAAGGGAAATACTATGAATACAAAGTTTTGCCATTTGGCCTGAGTACGGCTCCATATGTTTTCACAAAGATCATGAAACCAATATTGTCTCATTTTAGGTGAAAAGGAATTTCATTAATTTCGTACTTAGACGATATGCTCATTTTATCTTCTTCAGTAGATAAATTGAAAAGTGATATAAAATATATAATATTCACTGTAGAGAAATTGGGCTTTATAATTAATTACGAAAAAGGAAAATCAATACTGGAGCCAAGTCAAGAAATAGAATTTCTTGGCATAACAGTCAATTCTAAAACAATGACATTTGGCCTTCCTCTAAGGAAAAGAGAAGCAATTAAAAGTCAATGTTTATCTTTGCTGTCACAGAAAACAACTTCTCCCCGAGAATTAGCAGCTTTCATTGGAAAAATTACAGCAGCGTACCCAGCAATATTGGGAGCACCCCTTCACATTCGAGAGATTCAAATGTGCTTAATAAGACATTTACGGATGACAAAAAGTTGGAACGGACAATTTCTCTTATCAGAAAGCGAACTAGTGAGCATAAATTGGTGGGCTCAAAATATCTTAATGCTGCCACCGAGCCAAATCCACAAAGAAAAACCGAACCTAGTGATCGAATCAGATGCGTCCCTACAAGGTTGGGGTGCAGCATCTCAAGAAGTGACCACTGGAGGAGTGTGGACATCACTAGATTTGAAAACTCACAACCACATAAATCAACTAGAATTAAAAGCAGCGTTTCTTGCATTGCAAACTTTTGCAAAAGAGGCGAAAGATACGTCCGTGTTATTAAGACTGGACAACAAGACAGCCGTCGCTTACATTCAAAAATTTGCCGGAACGCGTTCTACAGAATTAACAAAGTTAGCCATCGAAATATGGGACTTTTGTTTAAAAAGAAATATATGGCTTGTTGCAGAATACATCCCGGGAAAAATAAATGTCATAGCAGACTGGGAATCTCGTCATCACAACGATCGCAGCGATTGGAAACTGAACCAAAAGATATTTTTGTGTCATGACAAAAGTGCCATGCTCAGTAGATCTGTTTGCCAACAGAACCAATTACCAACTAAAAAATTATTGGAGCTGGAAACCAGACCCGATGGCGATGGGGCTCGATGCGTTTACAGCCGATTGGAGTCAATTCCAGGGGTATGCCTTTCCCCCATTCTGCTTAGTAGGCCGCTGCATACAACAATGTTACAGACAGCAGGCCAAGTTAATCCTTGTAGCGCCGGTGTGGCCCAATCAACCGTGATACCCAACCCTATTGCTCAGTCTTTTCAAGAATCCCATTCTGCTTCCTCCGACGAACTCACTTCTGATGAACGCACATGGTATCCCACATCCGATGATAGAGAATCTTATTCTGGCAGTTTGGCCAATAACGGGATGCAAAATAATGCAAATGAACTTTCAGAAGACGCTTCCGCTCTACTTGGAAAGTCCATTAGAGTATCAACCAGAAAATCTTATGAATCAGCTTGGAAAAATTTCAATAGCTGGAGAGATAGACCACAAAGTGATCCACTTTGTGTCACTGTTTGCGAACTAGCTTCCTATCTGGCTTACCTACACAAGAAAGAGTTGTCATACCGAACTGTAAATCTTCATCGATCAGCAGTGTCATTCTATGCAAAATCAGTTGACAATTTACCTATAGGACAACACCCAACAATAATAAAAGTTTTAAAAGGAATTTTTAATACATCTCCGCCAACGGCTAGATACGACGAATGCTGGGATGTGACATTAGTGACTGATTATATAAATAATTTGCCAAACAACGAAGACTTAAGCCTAGGAGTACTTTCAAAAACATTAGTAATGCTATTGGCCCTAACAAATGCCGACAGGTCATCCGATATTGGTGCACTTGACTTAAGCAATCTGGTTTATAAGCCATAAGGGGCAGTATTTTATTTTAATAATCTAAGAAAGACATCAAAAGCTGGACATACGCCGCCTGCCTTTTATGCTTCATTCGTTACAAACGAAAAGCTGTGTGTTGTGCATACTTTAAAAGTTTACATAGAAAAAACAAAAACTTTGAGAAATAGTTCAAAATTATTATGTTCGTACATTAAGCCACACAATTCAATTTCAACAGCAACAATAAGTAGATGGATTATTGAAGTGATGAAGTGGTCAGGGGTGGATACTTGCAAATTTAAAGCTCATTCAACAAGATCGGCTTCGACATCCAAAGCATTTAGTAAAGGAGTATCCTTGCAGGATGTAAAACGTCAAGCAAATTGGACGAAAACTTCCACATTTAATAGATTTTACTATAGGCCGGAATATAATTCAGCCTTTTCAAATGCGGTGTTATCTAGTAAGTATGCTTTAAACATCGCTTGAGTAATATACGAGGATTCCTGAAAGACAATTCGGGATTTGACGAGGGCTCAAAGAGCCTGAAGTTAAGTCCTAATTGTCTTAAGGAATCCGAAGTATATTACTCAACCCACCCACCCTCCCAAGCACATTTGCATTTGAAATCGGAGAAGTCATATATTTATATTTATAAATATATTTACTTTGCAGGACAATCGGGATCCAAAAACTAACACCAATTGGGTCGTACAGCAAAATTTATATTGCTTTCAGATTAATATGGATCGTCTTTCTGATAATTAATTACCAGTATTGTTGAAATTGAGATCAATAAAATCTGATCAGTTGACATATTTATTATTCTTTATTTGCTTCGAGAATACTGAGGAGTCCAAGTGTCAATGAGAGCCTACATACACCACAATAGGCAGCGCCACATTGTGTCTTAAGGAAGGATTTTTATTTCACTTTAAAACAGCTAGGATACGATGTAGAGCAGGAGAGATCGCTTGAGTAATATACTTCGGATTCCTTAAGACAATTAGGACTTAACTTCAGGCTCTTCGAGCCCTCGTCAAATCCCGAATTAATGCCCAACAACAATTTTACATATGTGTGTACGTATGTAACCACATCAATACATCGAAATATTAGAGTATCCGACAAAAGAGCTTTGCAAGATGCTGGTGAACACCTGTTGGATTTCGTCAGCTAAAACTAGTTTTGCCCAGAAAAGGTCCAAAATAGGCAAAGCAGCATTTACATCATATCCATAAATAATCTTTCCAAAATACCGTGTTACGGTCGATAATGAAGTTTTCTCATTCTATATCATGCAATTGACAAATCTTACAATTTATTTGTTTCAAGACCGAACGATTTTGAATAATTTAAATATTGAGACGATTTTCAGTATCCTTATATTAGAGGCTGCGAACTGTAACTTGAAACAGTTGCAAATAAGATCCCTATTTCAGGAAAATGCATATAATGAAATATTTACGTTCTTTTCTTTTAATAATTTTTAAACATACATAGTACCATAGCTAGTAGAGTAAATAGTTGTAAAACTAAGAGTTCAAACATTCCCCTTCTTCCTGTTGTGTTCCACAGAATTCCACTACGCGCTTCGATCTCAATGTCGTAGACTAAACACAGACCCTTCCATGCACATGCCTATGCAGAC
This sequence comes from Yoshiicerus persimilis, assembly GCA_020352615.2. NCBI lineage: Eukaryota > Metazoa > Arthropoda > Collembola > Entomobryomorpha > Tomoceridae > Yoshiicerus > Yoshiicerus persimilis. The sequence goes on from CM036940.2 coordinate 80,601,231, forward strand.
ACATGTTTATGAAAAGGTTCGAAGCCATTTCTGTTTTAGTTTTGGTTTTAAAAAATTCCTGTGGGTTTCCCATTGATTTTAAAATTTCAAATTTTGATGGAAATGAAGGCAAACTGAATGAAGAACAATTTAAAGGGGTGCTATCAATTTTGGGTATGAGGGTTCGATTAGGGGAGCCCTTACAAGAGTCAAATCCTCCAATCTCAGGCTTGCATAGGAGTAGGTGTAGCGACTTCGAGATGATGCGATCGTAGTGAGATTTTTTGGTAAGCAACAGATGCTTGGAGGTTGTAGCTATTCTCCCCAATACTCTTAGTTTCACCACTATCTAGGAAGCCAACCGCAACCCATATACTCGCTATGATAGTACTTTATATATGTACCCGCAAAAAACTAATCAAATAATCAAATAATCAAATCGCTTGAAATAGTTGATTATATTTTAGATAATTATCGACAATTAAACACTGATAGCAAATTTTAATTTTGCCCAATAGCCACTTGATAATTTGCCCAGCCACAAGCCACTTTTGCCCACCTAGAATCAATCAACTGGACTGTGGCTATGAGAACTTTGTTGGTGATAAAGGTGGTGCTTAAACTTTGCGACGTTGTAAATCGAATTTGGTCATACCATATCATATCAAGATTTTATTGCTAAACGCTGTTCTGCGAGAACGGGGAAATAATGATAAAATGGTAAAAAGTCCTTGTAAGTAACAATAAATGCGCCGTGGAAGATAGTTTGTCTTGTCTCGCTTTGATGTACGAAAACAGTAAGGTACATTCTACAAACGATATGAAGTAATGAGTAATGACTGGGTAAGCAATGTTGCATGTTGCATTACACAGCAGCTCTAACAACACTATACTCCCATGATTTCTGATGATATAAACGATCCCTTATGACGAAGAACTCTTGAAAACTTATTATTGATCTTCTATTGGCGGGTAAAAACAGGTTTCAGTTTAATTTTGATAGTATGTTTTTATTGAAAAAAGAAAATAATATTCATGTCAAAACGTTTCGTGTTACTCATCAGGCTGATGTAGTTGTACCTATATTGCAATTGAGAAGATATCAGGAATCCATATATTATAAAAGTATTTACTTTATCTCATTAGTAGATGTTGACCTTCTTACCATCTATATGTTATAATTAATATATTATTATATATAGATATTAATGATAAAAGTCATAAGCTTTGATTTTGCAAACCTTGTATATTGCGTAAGATGCAAAACATACTATATTACCTAGTTATATTACTCATAAATCTTTGTACAGCATCATTATTTCGGTCTGAAGACCGCTAAGACTCCGTTGCTGTCAGTACACCATATCTTAAATAACATAAATGCACATAAATCTCCCATTGAGTGATCTAATAATTGCTTCTGGGTTCTTTACAACAAACTTGCAAGAAATCTGTAGTTCCTTAAGACTCATAAATAGCCCTACTTCACAATTTCTTCATAAGGAGCAATATATAGCGAAACGACTTAAATTGCCATTTTTAATAAATAGCTGCTACTTAAAAAACTAAAGTTATAAAGTGATTACATAAATTTCTCTTTAATTAAAATGTCAACAAAATAATTTTAATTTTTAAAAATTCCCAAGAAAGTAAAACTAAGGGTTGTGTCTAATTTTCTGTTGCCGTTTAGACTAATAATAACAGGACTTTGATGAATATTTAACTTTTAAAATATTTTGAAGCCAATGAAGCAAAAATTTCGTGCTGACAAGGTTTCCCCCAAAAGGGAAAAAATTAAAAATGCGAAACACAGATATGTCGTTTTTTAATGATTATTTGTGAGGTGTAATCTGTTATGGTTAATAATTTTAGTATGTGTATTACATGCTAAGAAACAAACAGGAAAATTCAAGAAGGTCGACCTTGAGGAATATACGATATTCAAGCTTCAAATTCGTTGTATTCGATGGCATTTGCTTTTCGGGATCTCAGAATTGTGTACTAATTTCGAGTCGTAAGTGATCATAACAGTTTTGTACAGCTACTATTTCTTTAAGCACGATATGGCATTTCTTAATTAAATTTGAAAAAATATCACAACATCCTCCCCAAAGATTCGGATTTCAAAAATGTTGAAAAAATAGTCAGCAGGTGTCTTCTGTTGTTTCCAACAGTTTGCGAAGGGTATACCTTGCAACTTATTTTCCCGACATATTTCGAAGCTTTCATTTCTATTAAAAACAAGAATATTTCGGGTATAGAAATTAAAGAAAAATTGACTCAGTTATCAAAATGCTAGTTAATTACTGCTTTAAATTACCAAACTAAGATTATGGAAAGGGGACCCCCCTGTACTTTCATCCAAGAGATCGAAATTAGAGGAAGGGTACGGAAATTTTTGTACGTTATTATTCTTCAACTGTCAACTGGAAAACAGCAAAAAGTATATTTTTTGAAGTGATGTATTCTAAAATTTGCACATCAATTTACCTTTATGACAATCGTCATCGTTATTTGGAACATCAGTAAAACATTCTGCAACAGTGTTTTATGGATCTGCTTGAAGATTTTTACGAAGACTGTTTGGAACAGCTTAAACAGCTTTTAGTGAGCATTTTAACTTTCACAAAATTAAATACTATACAGCCGATTACAATTCCACGGCTCTATTCACATTAAAAAGTAAATTGAACACTAGATTAAATAAAGCTAAACAATGTTATCCCTAAAGACAGTTATAAATAAAAGACAAGACAAAAAAATTATTATTACTCACGTATAAAGTTCTTATGTTTTATATGTATTACGCGGGGAAACTCTAAAGCAATACGCTGGTTAAAGAAACCACCCTTTGAGCGGGAGAGAAGTCATGCATTGCTTTGGGAACTCAAGCCTGGGAAGCTTTCACGATAGTACAACATCCAGTCTCAATATTCCGAAGAAGACGTCCACAATCCAGTAGAGTTTCATTTTCATTCACGATTCTCTATTGTTGCTCTATTTAGTCTTCTTGCTCTATCTCTGCACTGTCTATACGTACGTTCGTACGTAGTGCACTTTCATCTGCCTCTTCGTCTTTCTCTACTGCACCTACTCCATTCTTCTTGCAATGACCACACTCCAGTTAATTTTCCTTCTCTGTGCATCTGTGCATGCTATGAGCTGTTTTGGAAGAAGTCAATTGCAAAAAATATAAAAGTAGTTGGCCAATTTGTTATGAGAATTTACACATTCACTTTTACCATAATTTAAGTAATCATATTCATTTTGGAAATATTTCATTTTGGGAGAAAGCTTTGACTGGATTTTGTATTGCATATATTAATACACGCTTTTTAATTTAAAAATAAAAATAGTATGCATTATCCACTTTTAATACTCCATTCGAATTGTGTATCTCTGCCGATTTGAATTTTTAGTAGCCTGTGAATAGATGGTTAAATACACTGAACTTCAATTCTAATGTGTTCCAGTGTTACAGTCATAAGAAAGAGCATTAGCTCGTTGCTGTCGTTTTAGCGAGCCAGAGGCTCACTTATGGAGCCGTGTTGTCTGTCCGTACGTACGTATGTGAACACCATAACTCTTGAAGGCATTGACCGATTTGGATAAAACCTCGAATTTGAACTTATCTCGACCTAGTTAGGAACCCTATTTAAAATGGGCGTGGTCACCCCACCCCTTTCGGAGATAACGCGCGCTCACTTTATAAGCAATAAGATAGGAAAATGGGGTTTTGGGTACTAAAATATCTTACACCGCTTCTAGTAGTTTGTTAGCGGGATAGTAAAAAATATTTTACACCGCTTCCACTTTATAAGCAATAAGATACCCAAATAGGGTTTTTAGGTGTAAATGTGGTTTTTGGGTGTGACCACTTTTGAGAAGCGGTATACATACTTTTTGGATGTCTTTTACTATATGAATATATATGTTTCCCACTTTATGAAGCGGTAAGCTAACTTTTTGGGTGTTTCCCACTTAATGAAGCGGTAAGCTAACTTTTTGGGTGTTTCTCACTTTATGAAGCGGTAAGCTAACTTTTTAGGTGTTTCCCACTTTATGAAGCGGTAAGCTAACTTTGTGGGTGTTTTCCACTTTATGAAGCGGTAAGCTAACTTTGTGGGTGTTTTCCACTTTATGAAGCGGTAAGCTAACTTTTTAGGTGTTTCCCACTTTATGAAGCGGTAAGCTAACTTTTTGGTTGTTTCCCACTTTATGAAGCGGTAAGCTAACTTTTTGGGTGTTTCCCACTTTATGAAGCGGTAAGCTAAATTTTTGGGTGTTTCCCACTTTATGAAGCGGTAAGCTAACATTTTGGGTGTTTCCCACCTTATGAAGCGGTAAGCTAACATTTTGGGTGTTTCCCACCTTATGAAGCGGTAAACTAACATTTTGGGTGTTTCCCACTTTATGAAGCGGTAAGCTAACTATTTGGATGATATTGGAAGCATTCATTATGACAACCAATTAATTTAGGCTCAGTTTCTGTAAAGAGGTAATTAATTCCCTTTAACCCTCTGGCTCGCTTCATGTTACGGCTTGGCGATGTTTTTAATTCTCTGCCACTGTTTTTATGAAATTTGTAGTTATTATGATATTCAATTTTTTAAAATTAATATGCAAAGTTGCTTTCCTTACAAATGGTATACTATAAGTGCCCGTTATTAAAAACGACTCTTCCTTAAAATCGCATATACCATTTATAAAATTAAATATAACAGATTTTGGTGTATGAGAATACAGTGAGGTTTTTTAACTTGGAACGATAGGGTTTTACATTATTGGAATATTAGCAGTACTTTTACATGTAAAATTGGCTTTTATTTAACCACACAACAACCCAGTCGCCATGGATATGGTTGTTGTGTTGCCTAATAAAAGGGAATTTTACATGTAAAAGTACTGCTAATATTCCAATAATGTAAAACCCTATCGTTCCAAGTTAAAAAACCTCACTGTAGTATGCAAATAAAATAACATAAAGTAGCATAGATCCACTTAATAAAGAACAATCATATTATTCGTGTGCATATAATTAGTATAGAATATGTGTTAATCTAAAATGTATCCACTTATTCTCGGAAGCTAAATTTAATTAAACGAAGAATATAACTAAATTCTTTCTCTTCTATGCCCGTACCTCGTCCATTTTCAAATACATAATAATTTGAATATTTATCAACGTATTTGCTGAAGGTATTTTTTTGAAAATCATCTAAACAGTCCCACAGAATTTTTCCAAATGTAATTTTCATTGATTGTGTTTTAGATAGCTCTAAGAGAAGAAGCATCCCTTTAATACATTGAGTGTACACCCCATAAAAGATTAATTCGGATGGTTTTAGGTGGTTCGTAACTTTTCTCAACTTTTCCAAATGGAAATTTTGTAGTATGAGTTTGTCGATTCGGTTCTTTCCGCTGAACTCAGTGTACATGGAATACGTCATCTTGATTTGAGTAACACTTTTAGGGATTTCGCTGACATTCAATTTTTTAGGTTTATTGAAATGAATATGAGTGAGTGGGACTGAACTAAAGTGATGCAAATGGGCGTCGGATTGTATTACGTGCAATTATTTTAAATTTGGTAAGTCAATATTTTGAGTGCAGATGCATTCCGTTGTAACTCCGGATAAAGTTAAATGTTTCAATGTTTTGGGTAGACAGGAGACATCTATCTTCGAACTCTGTACGTCCAGTTCTTTGATTTTCATTAAGATATTTTCTACAATGGAAATTCCAGATAGAAATAGTTTATCGACGGTCCACAGACAGCTTTTCCAATCTAAACCATGGATATTTGTTAACGAAAGGGTCTCAAGAACGACACAGTCTTCCGATATATCCAGAGTAATTCCATTATCTAAACTAGAAGCGAGATTTAACAGTGTTAATTTGCTGTTAAAGCCAATAAATTTGTTAGCTGACATAATGTCAATTATCTTTTCATTCTGAATAAACGAAACATCATTCAAAATAAGTTCCTTTGGAAATATTCGGACCCCAAAATCTAAATTCAGAAAGCAATTTGTAAGGGTGAGATAATCAATGCCACAAATGTTTTCAACATTCAAAATACACTTCGTCGAATTTTTACATTGAACTTTCAGTCTGTCTAAATTTCTTGGAATACAGTTGCTCTTAAGTCAAAACTATTCAGCGTCAAACCAAATTCATCAACTATATCCACACCTTGTAAAACCAAATGCTGAAGATTTTTTGGGAACTGAGTATTAGAATCAATAGAACAATTGATGAATTCAACTGATTTCTCTTTGTCTTCAAATTTCAGTTGTAGTAGTGAATCATAGCACAGCAGAGTATAACCTAGATCTGGCAAACAAACATTAAGAATTTTAAACAGGGAATGAATCAACTTTTGAGAATAAGGAGCTTCCAAAGTGTTTCCTCTGTTTAATATTTTTTCTACTTTGAATTCGTCACCTAATTTCCAGTAAGCTATCAATATTTGGCACCCAAGGAATTCTACCCATAATTCTTGGTCAATGGTGTCTTTCGCCATTTCCTCTTCGTACAGTTCTTCCAAAATTCTGCAGCATTCGGTTAATTCTCCTTTCTTCCCCAGACATAGAGCATAGGTGAACAAAGATGTTTTCGTCAATGTTTTGCTGTCAACAAATTTTGCAAGTAGCACGGCTTCCTCAAATCTTTCTTCTTCCAATAATTTTTGAAGTTGATCTTCATTGAGTAAACCCATCCGGACTACAGAAAATTCTCTCTGCAGATGTTTGTCCGCATATTTTGCAAAAGGTAACAATTTGTAGTCCAGAAATCCCTTACAAGCCAGTATTTTTCTCAAGGTCTCTCTTTCTGTTTCCTTTCCATGATGACGAATTACTTGTTGAAGGAGCCGATGAATATTCAACAAATCCATTTCAACTTTAGTGTTTCTACGGCCGGAAAGTTTGCTTAAAATTCCATCTTCGTAGGGAGTTTCAACTATTTTGCCAGTTTTTGTGACTAGGGAGTACATTTCTAAAAGATCAATAGCCTCTTGTAAAACCCATAAATTCACATTCATTACCTTCATTAGAAATTTCGATTGAACATCATCTGGTCGAATGTATGCAAAAATCATAAGTATTTTAATGGCAACATCTCCATGTTTTTCTTTGGATATCGTGTCTAGAGAAATCTGAACATTTTTGTGGATCGTCCTTTCATAGTCGTCAAACTGCGAATCAACAATATGTCTCAATTCGTTAGCTGAATTTTTTTCGATATAACTTTTTAGATCCATTTTTCCGTTGTTCAAAGTAGAAACGCATAATTGAAGAGCCAAAGGAAGATTCCCTAGCAATCGACTAAGTTCCCTTAGCAAGTACTCACTGCACTGTATTTCTGGATTTAAGTTTGCCTTCAGAAAATCCACACTTTCATAATCGTTGAAAATATTCAGTTCAAAATGTTTGATTTTTCCGTATCCATTCCAGTTTCCCCATTCTTTACATCTTGAAGTTATAAGGCAATGAAAGTTAGAAGGATCTGCTGGAAGGGCTTTAAAAATTCCATCACTCCCTTGATAGCTTTCGGCATTGTCGTAAATCCACAAGCATTTCCAATTCTGCAAATTTTGAAAAACTTTTCGTGCAAAATCTTCAACATCCGTAAATTTATCCCAATTCTCGATCTTCAAATCTAAAGCCAATTTTCTAAAAGAGTGAAGAAGACTGCCTTCGCCGCAATCAATCCAGACAATGTGGTCGTATTCCTTTTCGTAATGGTTAGCATACCATTTGGCAGTCAAAGTTTTTCCAACGCCACCCATTCCTGAAAACTTGGCAGCATCAGGCGACTCGCAAATAACCACCATTCCATTTTCTTCTTCCTGCAGTTTTTCGTGTAGACTTTCAATCAGCAATTTCTCTCCCACTTTCCTTCGCTGCAGTGATTTTATAACGGTTTTCTTTGTCGGCCACCATTTTAGTATTTCTGAGTGTAACAAACGACTTTCTTCTTCCAAGAGAATACCTTCAATTTGATTTGCACAAACATCGTTATTAGTTTTTCTCAGGATTTCCAGAAAAAGACTACTGCAGTTCTTTTTTTGCAACACCGTGAGTAGATTGACATTTTTTCTGAACGATGTTTTCTCATACAGCTATAATATATGTAATAGTTAAATAAACATCCTTCAGAAATGAAAAATATTTTTTTCAAAAAGTGTATTAAATTATAATGGCTAAAAATATAACTTACAATTTCCTCGCTTTCATCCTGGGATATTATTCTTTTCTGCTTTAAATACAATAGTATTTTTCCTAAATTTATCAAATTTTCTGCTAGAAACACAGAATGCTTTAGGATTTCGGCGTTCATGGTAAACGGACTGTGTTTCTATAAAATAATGTGCCCATTCAAGTTCAGGTCATCTTTTATGTGTTTTGGTGAAATAAAAATCCCAGAAAACGTTCTGTTATCTATAAAAACGTTCGACTACTTCAGATTGTTTCTCGCTTGTCGATATATCCAAAGTAAATAAATTACCTAACTGATAACCTGACAGTTCAGATGATGCAATGTGCATTTGCACAAAGCAATTTTTCGAAAAAAGTATTTACAGATTTTGGTCAACAGTATTGCAAAAGCAACACTATGTCGATGCGATTAGCTATTTCATTACCTCTTTCTTTGCTGTATGATCCTGAAGAAATATGTTTGCCCAGGAATTTCGTTACCGGGAAGAATTGTACTCTATTCCACATGAATCCTTGAAAAATGTTTACGGAGTCCGAAGTATATATAGGTAGTTGTAGTATTAGAAATTCTAAAAGTGCAAGACTTTGGTTAAAATACACTCCAGTATGTACTAATTTTTCTTCTCCCACATCAAAAAATTTCTTCCTGGAAAAAGCATTTCTTTCGTCAAAATTCCCTTAAAGCTTTAGCTTAATCCCAAAAGTTGAAGAAATGGCAAAAGTTTTGAGCAATATAAAAGTATGGCTTCGGTACATTATAAAATTGCTTTGAATAAATTAAAGATACCATTCACCCTATAATATCAGTGGGTGCCTGTATCTTGGTAACTACGCAGTGGTGAATATTTACCTCATGCTTTCCGCTATCATTTTATATGATACAGTCGATTGCATTCTGTCAATGAATGTTGACGGTGACAATGTGATCCCTGCTGCGTTTATTTTTGTCGATAATAAATGAACTGTAATACACTTGGCATTGACCAATCGAACACAAAACAGTACAAAAACCTCTTATCGTTCACTGAGAGTTGTACGAGGAAAGGTCAGTAACTATCGTGAAAATCCCTGCCACTTATGATTAACTACAGTGATATTGTTATTCATATTAAATAATCTCAAGCGTGTTTGATTCATATAATTTTTTATTTAGTGAAACTTAGGTATGTGGTTAATTTACTGCCTTTGCTGTTTTAAAGGAGTTAGCCGATTGTTAGGCAAAGTCACAGGTATAGGTATAGGTATATAATATTACTGATTACTAATATCACATAATACGTGCGAATGGATGGAGTAGTAGGGAGCAATTGAAGTCCGCTGCATGCATATTCTCCCGACTTGTTGGGAAAAAATTCCAAACAACATTGGGTTTCAAATTTTAAATTTACACGGAGAGATGTAACTTACACACCGAGGAATTGTAAATGAAGCATCCAGAATATTGAAAAGACCAAAGAAAATATGAGTGTTACGTATTCCATTTCATCCTTCCGATATCAGAATATTTCGCACGATACTTTGCTACGGCCAGTGTTGCACTGACTTAATAGCAGTGAGTACAACCTAAAATAATTTGAAAATTCTGTCTGTCAATTAGGTTTATTCTGTGCAATTTCAACGATCTTAAAATTTAATAAATTATTAAACTGAAAAATTTTCTATTACGCCAAACTTTGCAAAGATACTGGGCTTCGTATGCCCAAGCTCATTCTTAATATCTATTTTTAATTTAAATTAAAAATGTATTAAAATATGAATGTATTGTGTGCATTCCCATTATCAAATGATTAGCAAGAAACTTTAAGCCAATTAACAGCAGCAGTACTTTGAGTGGAGCAATTAAGAATTTGTTCAATTATAATCCAAAAGCTAATTGTAGCACTGACCACCGCTTCCTTAGATTTAAAATATCACCAATAAAGCACTTTGTCATCCATATGGTATCAATTTGTCTTTCCTTAGCATTTATGTAACACTATCCTTTAGCGAATAAATGTATCCTACTGTAATGTCTACATTTTTTATTCGGCGCTTTAAGTTATCATCTTTTTTTAATGAGTGACGAGTGAATGAATTTTAAAGATATCTGTAAACCCAAAAGTCTCACCATCAGTTCGGTACCTTACCAAGAATAAATTGACTCTGCTAAAGGATAATGTTATACACTTTATCAGAAACTATTGATAATATTAATAGGTGAAGGGAAACATTTAAACATGACCAGTTACGTAGTTTACAATATGAAGTTGAAATCGAAAATAAATAGCTTTATAACTATAAATAAAAGTATTTACAATTTAGTAAAGTAGAACACTAATAAAAGGCTAATGAAAACCCAAGGACGGAGCTTTTTCATAGTAATATGCAAATTATGTAAAATATAGTGTACTACATTCTTGACATATATTTAAATGTAATACATGGAGTATAAATATACAAAATCTAAAAAACAACTGTTTAGCCGTAAGATAGAAGATGTGTTTTACACTAATTTCTAATCCCAAATAATTCATCACAAACTTTACACTAGTATGGCTTCCGCGAAAGTACTTTTCTCAGGGAATAATTTGCCACAAATATCACAAGCTAGGACGTTTCCCCGTTCAATGCAAATAAAAAGCCACATTTGTAAACATATGGTTTGTTTCCGGTGTGAATCTTAAGATGGCTATTTAATGTTGCAGGCGTTTTGAAAATCAACTCACATTATAGAGTATTTTTTGTTATGACAAAGCATATGAGTATGTGATAGTTGTAGTAGATAAGTAGTTTATTTGATATAAATGGTTTGCTGCATATCTTGCACTTCAGCTCGGTGTGAGACTTTTGGTGAATTTTAAGACTTCGACTTCGACTATACTTAAGCACCTTACAGCAAAGTCGCGTTGAAATCATCCGATTCCTCCTACATAATTTAATCTTCAAGATTAGATTGTGTTGATATTCTCATGTGGTGATCAATACTGGTGTCTCGTTGAATTTCAAAATTGTCATCAGGAAGTATGTATGAATGTAAATTTTCTTAATCTTCTGTAGAACAGCTTTTATTAGCGATGCGATAGAATTCTTTGAATGTAATGCTGCCTTTTTGAGTTGTTTGGTGTCCCTGACCGTGTTTTGCCTACTGATTTTTAAATTTATTTTTGCATTATACTTTGTGTTGAAATGCAGGAGTTGCCAGGGTGGAATCAATTATTTCACCTATTGAAAATAAATAAAAAATACAATGTAGGGAAACAAAATATATTAAACTAAGAAATAAATCGGGCCTTGGATTTATGTAGTAACCTGGTAACCTCGTTACCGGGATGGGCAGGTAGCTGCCCGGTAACAGGTTACCGGGCTGGGCAGCTTCTGCCCATTGGGCAGTGCGCAGCGAAGCTGCCCACGGGAAAGGCCGCCAGTAAGTGAGAAGCGAAGTTGCCCACAGCAAAAAATTGGATTGAAAAAAATTTGAGGGTACTCCGTTACCGAAGGTTACCAGCTTGGGCAGCGAAGCTGCCCAAGCTGCCCACGGTTACCAGTGGGCAGGACTTTTTTTAGTCTGCCCAGTTACTGGGCAGCTTTTCAGAAATCCAAGGCCCGAAATAAATATTATTCTTAACCATATGTCGTAAACAATCGAACAATGGTAAAATCATTACTCTTAAATATAATAAAATTTTCATGACCATTGACAAATTCCCCAAAGAATTGATCAATTTTTGAATCAACGCAAACGTAAATTTTTTAACGTTTATTGCAAAACGTCAAAATAGAAAATCAGCAAATTATTCTACTTAATGTTGCCGATCCTGGATTTTAGGGCTTTTCTGTAGGTATAAAACTCGGACACAGTGCTATGTACACAAAATTCCTGTTGTATCTATATTACCTAAATGTGTGATAAATATTCTTGAAAACCGACTTAGTATTTCTTATTTTGTGACCCAGAATAATTTTTTCTCTGATTCTATGTAGTTTACGTTTGCAGACAAGAATTATCCAGATATTAAAAAAATAAAATTCATTTTCTTTGTTCAAAGAAACATTAGTGCGATTAGTATTCAGTATATACGGGTAAACTTATGATTTAAGCATGCAAATACTGAAAATATATATTTTCAAGTTATCTACTACCTTATATGTCCCTATTCAAAGGAACTAAATTTTCTACTTCGTCCTTGATTCGAATTACTTTCTCCAAGGGAAGAGGCGTTTCACACAAGTAAGGCTGGCTGCGGACGAACAAATGACTTTGTTGACATAGTTGACATTAACGAACAACCAAGATTCACCAGATCTACATTGGCTGCAGATGCAGTGTCTGATTCCGGAAAGACTCCTGACTCCGTATTCGTTGTTTCAGAACAACCAGTATCTAAAATTATTTTTTTTAAATCATGGAATAAATCTAAAGGTTGACCGTATAAGGCCAATTCAATTCCTACAAATTCTGCAAAAATCATACGGCATATTTTAGACATTCATGTGAAACAACCTTTTTCGTAAAATGTAATTAAAGCAATAATACAAATGCTTACGTTAGCAAAAAACCTAAAATTCAAGAATGAATTTCAATGTACTTTTTTAAATTTTACGAGTCATAAATTTTGGAAGTTATTTAAGTGTTGACGTTGCATTTTAAATAATAAAAACAAGGATTACTATAGTGAAATCAATTAATACTAATGTAATAATGTAGTGAAGTCAATGAAGCTAATTAAATCGTAAATGTCAATTCTTAACGATAATAGCTCAAAAATTGAAAAGATAAATCAACCTGCAGTAGATTCAATAAATGAAATTGAGGTTTCCTTGTCATTATTATCGATGTTCCTCATTACTAAAAAGGTGGACCACATCCAATGCATTGTCTCTTCGAAAAAGTATGACATTTTCAAGTTATTTGCTGAATTTCATAACTGTTCATTTTGCGTTTCGGTTTCCAGCAATTTAATGAAACTCGCAGCATCTGTAATGTTTACAATTATCTTAATTATGGGATGTGTTAAGCTTTTCTATAAATTTAATATATTAGCATATTTGAAACATTTAATGAATTTATTATATCAAATAGTAAGCAACAAACAAGGAAAAGTCAAATTTTTTGTACCTTTAGTAATAATGTTACGACATCATTATTGCTTCACATTTGGATTCGAGGTCAATAAGTGTTTTGCGGGGTTTCAGAATTGTACTTTTAATATCGAGTCGTAAATTTTCATAATACTTTTGTAATACCATTTGTTCAAAAACACTAAAGACATTCATTGATTAAGTTTGAACAAATGCTCACAAATCACAAAATTTCTACCCAAAGATTTGGATTGCCGAAATGTGGAAGTCGCAGACAACAGGTGTCTTCTGGCCTGCCGCATTTCCAAGAGTTTGCGAAGCAAGAATATAACTTGCAACAGATTTTGCAGAAATTTGTTTTTCTCAGCTTCTGTTAAAACAAGAATTTTATCTCAGTTTTTCAAATTAAAGGAATTAAAAATTGACTCAGTTATCAAAATGCAAATTAATTATTTTTATTAATGTTTTAAGTGCCCAAACTGAAAGGTTTTGGAAAACGGGATCCTGTAAGGTACTTTGACATGTAATGATATATGTGTCTGATCATGTAATCTTGCTTTTATTTTAGCTTAGCTTTCTTTGCTTTTTTACTGCTGCTTTTCTGCTTGTGTTTGGGGATTTTTACGAAGACTCTGTTTGGAACGGATTAAACATTTTAGTGAGCATGTTAATTTTCACAAATTAAATATTGTACAACTGCAACAACTACGATTTCAAGGTCCAAATCGCTTAATAAAATAAAACTAAATATTAGCTAAAAGACAATGCAAAATTATTATTGTTCACTATGAGTTTATCTTTTATATTACGCGGTGAAACTCTACAGCAAATTGCAGGTTAAGCAAACATATCCCTTCGGCGGGAGCGAATTTATGGCTATAGCTTTGGGAATCCAATCCTGAGAAGCTTTCACAATAGTACAATATCCAGTCTCAATATTCCGAAGAAGACGTCCACAATCCAGTAGAGTTTCATTCTCTATTATTTGTTGCTGTATCATGAATACTTCTCGTCTCTATGGCCAGTGTTCTCCTGCATTTTCTTCGCCCTCTTTGTCATCACCTACACTACATTTCTTCTGCTCTAATAGATCGTCTCTTGCAACGACGTCCACAATTCAGTTAATTTTCAATCTCTGGCTAAACTCGAATTTGCTTTTGGGCTTTAATGTTTTTTTTATTAATACTCAATTTCAGAAGTGGAACAAGTAAATAAGAACTAATCAATAAAAATTAGAACGGAAGGCGTGACATATTTTGCTGGTATTCAAATACGTTTATTTTGCAATTGTCTGCACTCTTCAACATAACATTACAGTTTTTAACGGTTTTTCATTGGTGTCCAAATAGATTTAAAATATAGTGACGAAAAAATTTTCCATACTAGAAATATTTCTACGGTGTTAAATGCAATGTAAATGGTTTTCCTTTAAATGTAGAAAACTCAGAAGTCATAGTCATTGCTGATAACAGTATATTGAAATTCATTTTGTCTATATTATTTTGAAAGTGTAGTCCATGTCCATATCTATAGTAAGTGTGGCTTTTACAGCTTTTGTTGGCTTATTCGAATTGTGCATATTATTTTTATTTTCAATGACATATAAATTCATTCTTAAGTTAAACAGAACTGCAATAAAATCGCGCCTACAAATGTGCTCCAGTTAGGAGAAAAAAGTTGAAAGTTACTGTAGTTTTTAATTTACTGCAATATTTCCAAGGAAAATTATACCATTTTTTCTATTAGTATTGTTTCTCTAATAAATGGCATATGGAATACAACGTACGTTCTTTTAAAGTGCAATATCTAGAGTTTAGCATCCTCCTGACAAAATATTACATAAGTTGCATTTGGGAACCTCACTGTAATTTTCCTATGATGCATGATTTGGGAACCTCACTGTAATTTTCCTATGATGCATGATTTGGGAACCTCACTGTAATTTTCCTATGATGCATGATTTGGGAACCTCACTGTAATTTTCCTATGATGCATGATTTGGGAACCTCACTGTAATTTTCCTATGATGCATGATTTGGGAACCTCACTGTAATTTTCCTATGATGCATGATTTGGGAACCTCACTGTAATTTTCCTATGATGCATGATTTGGGAACCTCACTGTAATTTTCCTATGATGCATGATTTGGGAACCTCACTGTAATTTTCCTATGATGCATGATTTGGGAACCTCACTGTAATTTTCCTATGATGCATGATTTGGGAACCTCACTGTAATTTTCCTATGATGCATGATTTGGGAACCTCACTGTAATTTTCCTATGATGCATGATTTGGGAACCTCACTGTAATTTTCCTATGATGCATGATTTGGGAACCTCACTGTAATTTTCCTAATAAATAATTAAAAGAGTTACAATTGACAGTAATCCAGTGGACTCATCATACACAGTAAAAATTTGATTACAATAGTAAAAACCCTAACTCACAAAGAAATGCACCCTTTAATTAAACTGCAACTTGTGTGAAACGGAAAAAGATAAATAAATTAATATTTCTCTATTTAAACACAATTTTTCACTGTATCCCTAAGTCACAAGTTGACAGTTTTGCTTTGGCTGTGAGAACGCATCAATTCTGCGAAGCTTTCACGGTAGTACAATATCCAGTCTCAATATTCCGAAGAAGACGTCCACAATCCAGCAGAGTTTCATTCTCTATTCTTTATTGTTCCCTTAGTAGTAGTAGTATACTTCTCTCTTCTACCTCTTTTATTGCATTTTCTCCTTTTATTCCTTCTCGACCTCTCTTTGCATTTTCACTACTCCTGTCTACTTCTGTGTACAATCCAATTCATTTTTATTTTCCGCTCATCCTTTGGTGTTAAATGTTGCAATTTTATTGCAGAATAGAAAAAGTAATTAAGTAATGTTTATGAAAATATATGTTATAAATGAATGGCTTCAGCAAATCACAGGTAATACTTTAAAAAAATATTTATCTGGAGCAATTGGCTGTTGTAGAAAAAACTTTTTCTGCAAAATCTTTTTTCACACCAACAATGAATACAAATGTCACCATACAAAGAATTACATAAAAACCATTACAATTTCTATTCAAGTAGGCATAGACAAAATGCTGGAAAGTAAAATGGCATCTATAGAACAAAGAACCTAAATATTTGTGAATTAACTACTGCATGCATCATAATCATCAGAATTGAACGAATCTTCACTGGATCTACCTCCAGAATTTGTTTCATCACTATCCAGGTAAGCATGCGGATTATGAGGGCAACATTTGACCTGCCACTCTAGCATAATTTCTTTCTGCTTTGGAGTAACCTGGAAATTCTCAAGATACAAAGAAAGAACGTGATCTCTTAGTCAAGCTGGATAGTAGGTTCTTGGATGTGATACGATTATTATGTCGATTACTATGTCAAATTATTGAATATTTTCTGCGCGAACCCCAAGAAAACAAACAGTTTACACAACACAGGGATGACACAATCAATAAGTATTTCATTCGAATCCGCAATTGGTTTAAGTCCGCAATTTTTTACGAGTAAATCCTTGAAGAGCAAGGAGTGAAGTAATTGGCAATAGTAATATTTGTAAGTATTAACAACAATAACATATTTAGATTTAAGTAAACCTTTGTCGGATATTACGTATTTAGCTCCCCGTGTCAAAGAGAGGCCTTGCCCATGGTTGTTTATTAAACAACATATCTGCATCGTTCTTTCTCTTTTAACGCAATTTTAATCTATCTGTCTAGACTGTTTACGTGCATTTCAACAACCACGCGCAGATCAGGAAGATAGCTACTTGGTAGTGGTTATACTCGCCCCATCATTACCATTACACATGAAATGCACTAAGCGTTTTAGAAAAACTTCATGTAATATTACGCATTAAACTCCCCGTGTCAAAGAGATGCCTTGCCCATGGATTTTTAGTATACAACATTTGTAAACTTCGTTCTTTCTCTTTTAACGCAATTATAATCTATCTGTGTGCGCGCATTTCAAAAACCCCGTGCAGATCGGTAAGATAACTACTCGGTAATGGATATACTGACCCCATTATTACCATTACACATGAAAATGCACTAGGCGTTTAAGGAAAATTGCATTGAATATTACGTATTAAGCTCCCCGTGTCAAAGAGATACCTTGCCTATGGATTTTTAGGAAACAACATTTGTAAACTTCGTTCTTGCTCTTTTAATGCAATTCTAATGTATCTGTGTGCGTGCATTTCAAGAACCACGTGGAGATCAGGAAGATAACAACTCGATAATGGTTATACTGACCCCATTATTACCATTACATTTGAAAATGCCTTAGGCACATAAAGAAAAGTGCAGCCAGGAAAGCAAATATTACTTGTCCAATTACACGTACGAGTAATTTAACAAGTAATATTCGCTGTACTAACATGACACCTTGCCCTTGGTTTATCATTACATACCACTTTTAAAAGTCAAACAAGTTTGTGATTATATTGCTATCAACATTTATCAGATTGCTATTCAGATTCTGCATTTACTTCCATTGCATGTAACGAAATGCATTTAGAATGTGTTGCGTGGGACAGAAAAAATTGCATAGTAGTCGTAGTAAACAACATAGATAACAAATTATGCAAATAAATGGAGAATTGTGATTACCTTACGAGGCCAAATACAGTGGTTTCTTTCATGATAAATTCAGCATTACAGTTTGCCAGAACAAACCAAGATATTGCATTAAGTTCATCATAACCATGAATCATGAGCGAATGAGAAAATTGCATTTTAAAATGTAATTATAGCTTAATTCCTGGGGATCGCCGTGCATAACAAAAAGTTAAAATTATTTACTTGAGAACTTTCATTTTACATTAAAATTTTCAATTTCTTCCACTTATTAAAACTGTTACATAACGGGGATTGTCCTAACCAAGAGGTTGCATTTGGTTCCTCTAGAGCCTAAATTTTAAATTGAAATACTTATTCCACTGAACACTTGGAAATTTTGAAATAACAAATACAGTTCAAACCGATAGGCTACCTATTTTTCTACGAAAATAAATTAAATTGAATATTTAATGCACTGCACATTTCTAAATGGCAAACAAAAAATACAAGCCACAAAGTTGCAATTAGTTCCTTAAAAATTTGTATTTCAGATTGAAATATTCAATTCATTAAACCTATGGACATAACGTAGGACTAACGTAACAATAATGGCACATATGACAGGTTTTGAAAAAACCAAATTTAGCGAAAACCATTGTCTTCGAGTAGTTATCAGGGATGGAAATTTATGCTAAATTAGGAACGACCAGACCGTTATAATGTAGCTAAATAATTTCAATTTTGTCCCCATTATCATTTGATTAGCAATATATTTTATTTATTTATTTTCATCTTTACAAAGCCTATGACATTTAGTTACCAAAGTTTTTGGCATAAATAAATATTCTATGTACTATTTTTACTTTCTTTTCTTTCCTTTTCTTCTTCTTCTTTAATTTTTCTTTTTTTAGTGTATCATTTATGATTCTTATAAGTTACAATCTTACAATCATTGAATATAATCTTTTAAAAATCGTTAACTTCCAAAACATTTTCATTGAAAATATTTCCTTCATGTTCATCATTGATATAGTAATCAACAAGAGTAGGTTTAAATCCGCAAAATGGTGTTGAAAAAGACAAGCTGTAATCTCCGACATCTTTAAATAGAATCCATTCGTTAATTTCCATTTCAGGAAACTCGAATTCTTTGACAACTACATCAAACGGAGCTGTCGTGTGTCCCCATACTGTTGAAGGATATGTATGTCGAGGAATTTCAAGTGTGTCTCTATTATCAGCATAAATTGGAAAAGCAGGGATTGTGGCTTTGGCAAGGTAACCAAATAGATAAGTTGCGCCATAGAATGATCCAAAGACTCCATCGTTAATATAGTACTGCATATAAATTCCCGGTTCTCCATTGGCATTCCTAATTTTGTCCACTCGTTTTCCAATTACCTGGGCTGCCAAACTGAAGGCTGAAGAGCTGTAGTACGTTCCAGGTTCAGCAATAATAGAAAGTTGAGGATACAAATCAGCGGGAAAGTATTTATCAAGGGCCTCATTAATTTCCGTTGCAATCTTCGAAAATGAATCCTTTTGGATATTATTATCACCATCTCCAGTATACCATAGAGCTCCAGGAAACCCACCTTAGAAATTATCAAATAATAGGTTAGGTGAACTCATTAAAAGATTTAAATTTAGTTATAATTTTCAATTCATAGCGTTGTCTGGGCCAGATAATGGTAATAATCAGTTTGAAAAATGAATATTTCTTCTAAAGCTAAATTAGATTTATGGTGCCAATACGAAACAAGGTTTTTCAAACACCGAAATCGTTAAATTAGAATGTGAAAAGTTACCGCCAATGTTAAGCATTTCAAAATCATGGCCAAATTCCGATTTGTTTAGAAGGAAAAGTTGATGAGCATCCTGGATTGCTTTATAATAAATCGATGGCTCTGAATATTTGCGCCCCACATGAAAGCTTATTCCTACAACATTTAATTTCAAATTTTTTGCCAACCCAAGTAAAGTTTGGGCATTGTTCAGTTGGCATCCGTATTTGTTTTTGATTTTCTGAACCGAATTAGAATCTTCAACCTGAATCCTTAGAAGTAACCGAGCGGTGGGAGAAGCTTTGGCGATTTTAATGAGCTCATCTTCATTGTCAAATGCCATTATATCAATGTTGTTACTTCCCAAGAAGTTCAGTTGAGAAAATGTCTTGATAGGATTTGCAAACACAATATCAGATTTCGGTTCAACTGAAAGGTCTAAAACTTGCTTCACTTCTGCCTGCAAAATTTACATTAACATTAATTTTGGCAGCAATTAAAAATTATTAATTCTCCTCAACAATTGAAAAATTAAAATTTATTAATAATAAAGTTAGCTCTTAGTATCGGAGATACTATTTGCAGCCAAGTGTCGCTTTGTCCGTCCGTCCGTGGACCACATTTTATTGTTGGTAGAACTTTAAAACCCATTTCGATAATTCCTATATTTACTTAAAAGTCATGGATACCTATGGCTCTCAGTTGAAAATGAGCAACCACGGACTT
Source organism: Yoshiicerus persimilis (assembly GCA_020352615.2). NCBI lineage: Eukaryota > Metazoa > Arthropoda > Collembola > Entomobryomorpha > Tomoceridae > Yoshiicerus > Yoshiicerus persimilis. The sequence continues at coordinate 80,621,584 of CM036940.2, forward strand.
TTTGTTTCTTGCAAAAAAATTGAAAATTGGAAATCTGCAAGTCTGCCTGTCTGTCCGTCTGTCAGTTAGCACCCCTCCCACCCAAAAATTACCCCATAAGTCGACTCCAAATGTGTGAAAAGTAAAAATATTAAAAGGCAAATTTTCCACATTTTACAAAGGAAAAGCCAAAAACGACCGATTTTTACAGTGTCTCTCTAAGCTAAAATTAATGAAAAGTCATAACGGCCTTTTAAGAGTATGCATGCTCGTTTCCTTTTTGTACTTATATAGCGTCTCAATTATAATTAAGGTGGGGTAGAGTATACTGTGCGACAAAAATTTTGTTTCCTGTGTGTAATTCTGTAGTCTTTCTAATTGCCACAAATTTTTTCGCAGTATTTCCCAAACGTTAACATGTGCCTATAAAATCGCATTTTCCAAACTCCAAGGCTTGGAAAGAACGTACATTGTTCTAAAAAATATCAAAAAACCCTGGAAAAATTCATGATCGAACCTGAACCCCTCTTTAATTAATACCAAATAGAGAATGTTTTCTACAAATGAAATAATTAGGAATAAAAAAATACTTTCCTCGCTGACGCAATCGAATCCAACACCCAACCGGGATAAAAGTTTCAGCAGCATTTGGTTACTGTTGGCTTTAACAGAATAGAAAGGGCGAATTCTTGGCAACTGCTGTTTCCAATTCATATGTTTTTCAACGACATCTTGCATATTAAAAACAAAAAACGGGTTTGAGGGATTATTTTTTATTATTGTATTCCTTACAAGTTCAACAATATTTAAGTCACAAGAATATTTTTCTGCTACTTTGGTTACACTTGACAAATATTTGACAAACCGTGTAATAGGTTCTTTTGTTTTTATGGATTTTGAAGCAAATGTTATAATATGATGTTTGATTTGCAAGAGAAACATGTTTTGTAATATTAAAATCTGGGCGACAGCCACGGGCAATATCAGAGTTAGTCTTTGTGTTCTATATCCAAGAATGGACAAACAACTACTGAAGCTATTAGGTTAATACGCTTGCTTCTATACTTACTTACCACTCAACAATAAGTTTTTTGCTTCTATTGCATGATATTATTTTGACATGATGAGGCACATACATAGATCTACAGTAACTTTGCTTATTGGTCCCCATTCCTCATGTCCCGGTTTTCCTTTCATGTTTAGTCATTGTTAAGGAACAAATCTCAATATATGTTATTTCCTCCTAGACGTTTATTTGCTTTACTGGTAAACCAAACCGCCAACTATAATTACTTCTACGACTTTATAGAGATTCAATATTTTGGCAGGTGTGGTTTCATCAAACGTGATATTCTTTCTTTTTAGCAATAAGCCAGAGTTTAACTTATGGAACCGCATTGTCTGTCCATACGAACGAACGTTAACGCCATAACACTCGGCATTGACCGATTTGAATAAAACTGTTTTGGAATCACATCAGCATGGATAGGAACCCTATTGAAAATGGCGGAGGTCAGCTGTATACAAGGCCCATAAACTAGCCTAAGATAGCACAAACTAAAAATTCTAGTAAATTCCATATTATATTATTATATTATGTGTCAACTAAGGAAGATTAACATTACTTGTAATGCTTAAGTGAGTGCCACATTAATAAAGTTTCAATTCAATTCGATTCAAACTCGTAGGCTAGTTTATGATTGCACCACCACCGCATCATTCAGCCTGTTGTGAAGTCACTTATAATACTTGATAGTACTGAACATGTAAACGTCATTTATTGGTTATCTAAGATTGTAATACAAATAATAATAATATTAGTCAAATGAAATGCATGTAAATACATTAAGCAGGTATACCTAAAATTAAACTATTTTAAATTAGTGTACGATCTAAAACATAAGATTAATATTCATGCATTTTTAATACTGTAAGATATTTTAGGACATTGTAGGCGAGATATTACCTTAAAAAAGTGCTGAATATTTTATGTTCCCAAACCCATAATTGACACATACGTCACATTATATTATAAGTTTTTATATCAGTCAACTTTTCCCATGTTAATTTGGGCTCTTTAGAGCACCGATCTCTGCCTTACATAATACTCTTTCAGCTGGAGAGGAGAGTATTAACGAACGGGTTTGACTTTGGGAATTCATACCTGGGAAGCTTTCACGAGAGTACAATATCCAGTCTCAATATTCCGAAGAAGACGTCCACAATCCAGTAGAGTTTCACTCTCTATTCTTTGTTGCCGTATTGTGAATACTTCCCGTCTCAATGGCTAATTTCAGTCTATTACTGCATTTTCTTTACCACTCTTGCAACGTAATCCGCAATATAGTTATGTTAATTTTCATCCTCTGGCTAAACTCGAATTTATTTTTGGGTTTTAATGCTTTTTACCAATACTCAATATCAGAAGCCCTATGAGTCGAACAAGTAATTACAAAAATATACAGTTAGAGCCGCTGCAAGCTTTACATAGGCCTAATACACACACTACAGAGTTAGGCAGATGATTTTGGTTTCCAATTACAAATTGCAGTTACATTTATATGCAATTAATTACAAATTACAAATGACATAATCTAAATACACTCAAAATTACAAATTACATTTTGAAAAATAACAAATTAACTAAGCAATTTTAAAGCTCAGAATTCTCCTGAGAAAAGTCCAATTTTACATTAAAAAAGGCGAAGTGTATATCCTTGTCATAAAATAGATCTATATAAAAGTATACCAAAAATTATATTTTTAGTATAATTTGTCATGTCTATCATTGGCCTTTGAACATTGTGGCCATTGTGGCCTATTGAAATGATAAAATAAACGATGTAATGCTTCCCCTGATTTCATTGCGATTGCATTCTAGACAGTATACCATTAACCGTAAGCGCACCTATTTATCTTATCATGTTTCTCGTATTCAGTTTGTAAACAAGATAACGTATGCGAAACAAATATATATGTACAAAAAATGTGATTATTGATATTAAATAATAAGTTTAGTGCCCTGTGAACGCTTTTCTAGCCTTTATACTATGTCTTGCTGACACTTTCCCAAAATTGCAAATAGAAAATGCGTTATAAAGTACTTTATTTTTTCGTGTTAAGTTGGAATTTTTGTCACTGTGTGATAAATGGAAGACAATCCGTAAGAAATGAATTTCCCTTTACTGTTCGAATTTTGCGTACTATGGATAACTACAAGTTTACAGTACACTGCTCTGGTGCATTAATTCACGAGTCTTGGGTTTTAACCGGTGCGCATTGTATGGAAAATATCCCAATGAAATTATTAACCGTAGTTGCCGGCGATTTTGATCGCTGTGCAAATGAGATCACAAAGCAAATAAGAAGAATCGAAAAAAAAAATTATTTGACCATCAAAATGAGTAAGAAAAACTTACCTTTCCCATTTTTGGTAAATTACAGTTTATAAACAGACCACTAATTTTTATTAAGTAGACGTGGCTTTATTGAAAGCTATTTAATGATGATAATTTTTCTTGTTTTAGATCTCAAGCTTTATACGACATTGCACTAATACAATTAGAGACCAACTTTTTTGTTGGTGAAAACATTCTACCGATAAATTTACCGGAACCTACTTTCAAAGTTACAGGTTAAATACCATAATAACATAACATATTCATTTTTTGCTTACCATTATAATATGGACATTATTAAATTAGTAAGCTTTATTAAATTTCAATAGTTTTGTGTCAAAAAATTGAAATTCTGATGACTCAGGCCTCAGGCAAACAAAACTGACAATGTGTAAAAAGTGTTCTATTATGGGCTATATTTGTGCTACTAGTCACAAATTTTTCACCAGGGTTTTCTCAAGATTATTCAAGTAGCCAAACAACTTGATTTTTGTTTTTGGCTTTACTATCTTTAACTTTAACCACCTTTATAACTCAAGTGACTCATTCAATATAAATCTATATATAAAAAATTGTAGTTAAAAGATGAGTCAGTTACGATTTCTGCCTAAGAGGTTCAAATTGCTTTGACAAAAATCTGACGATAATAGGAAATGACAAATTAATTTTTATTTCTAGATAAAATGTCGTTCGCGGGATGGGGTATGATATCAATGGGACAATATCCAAACACACTTCAAAAAACTGGCTTGAACCTAGTGGAAAATGAAATATGCGTTAACGAATACTCTCAGGAATATGAGGAAATAATTAAATTTTCTCTATGTGCTGTAAACGACCACGAAAACTCATCGCTCTGTCATGCTGATAGTGGTGGGGGTGCAGTATGCTGGTCTGACAATTCTCCCATTCTGTGCGGTATTCTGTATTTTAATAGCCATTGCGAAATGTATCCACCTGCTGTTTTTGTGTCTTTGGTAAATCCAGCCATTTTGGAATGGGTGAAAAAAAATCTTGCAGACGCAGAGGGAAGGTTGAGTAACAAGAAAACTGTTCCACAAGATAAGAAAATGGGAAACTATCTTATAGCATTTATTACTACTGGTGGCTTTGTTACTGCATTGGTGGCAATCTTAATTGTCTTTTACTGTAAGTGCTGCAGAAACAGACAATGCTGCTGTAAAAATACTTTAGAAGTACATTCTTATGATGTAGAACTACATAACGAGGCTGTGCGTGAACCCCTTTTGGAGAATACCTGTGACGATAGTCAAAAGGCTAAAAAGAGTTACTGGATTAAATTAAAATATTCATTGATAGTTATACGTCAATTCAAATTACTAATATCCGAATCCTCACAATTTCGTTCTATTTAACCTTGACTTTTAATGTTCAAAACAATTTGCGCCAGGCATATAATTTGTATATTATTGTAATCTTGATTCAGCATAAAAAATGTAGCAATGTTGCGGTCGTGTCTGTAATGGTATATAGTAAAAAAGCAGCGCAATCGTCTAGTATGATAAAACAAACTATAGTATACTGATGTGGTATAATGCTTAATTTGATTACGATTTTTGATTAATAAAATTGACCGAAATTGTCGTTTTACTTGGATGTGTTTTTTGACCAGTATGTCCTACAAAAAAGTTTTGACCTTGACCAGTAAGTCCGGATACCGTTATAATCAGTAAACAGTAAACTTCACCGTTCATAAGGGCCTTTAACCAAACCAACAATTTAAAATCATTGCACTATTTAAAGCACACGAGCTAGCTGTAGCTTTTCTATTAATTTCAGCCAAACGCTTTCCCAATATTTTCAAACATACTTTCTTTACTTTTAAACCTATTTAAAATAATCAAAAGTGCTTAAGCTTTCTTAAAATTTTGATTCGGTTTAGAAAATCAGCACCGATTTCAGCACTTTAATTGTTTGATTTAGAAAGTAAAAATGATTTTACTCTAAAAATACCGATTCCAATCATAACCGATTCTAACTCTATTGTTCATAGAGTTATTTGGAAAAATTAGATTTAACTCCTAATAAGATTTTAATTCTATGCAACTCGAAAATGACAACAAGCCTATCCTAAAACAATGGACCTTGTGGCGAGGAGAGGACATTGGCTATTATTTCTTACCATTGGTGGTACTGGAAAATACAAAACCAATCTCCAATGCATTATAATGCTTTAAGACGAAATATTGGACAAAAAGATATTCATTGCTTTCAAAATTGTCATTTAAAACAATCGACTTTATTTAATCCACAACATTTCATATAAAATGTCAGATTAATTTCTTTTCGAAAGCGTAGCCTGGAATTTTGTTTACGCTGAGAAATTCTTCGGAAACTATTTCATATCCACACTTCAGGTAGAATCCAAGACTGGTTGTTCTTCCATGAAGAAATATCGTAGCTGCATTATGCATTTTGGCATAGGACTCTGCTGCTTCTACAAGCTGACGGCCAATATTTTTTCCTCTATGTGCTGCATCAACAGCCATTTGTTTCAACTTGTACTTCAATATCTTGTCCTGCACACAAGGCTGAAGTAGAAGACAACCCAACGGAATTTTATCGTCTTCGTCATCATGATATACCATAATAATATCATCTCCTTCTCTACTTAAATCGTCTGCGTATACACTCAGGCCTAATGGCTTCCGGAGAACTTCATCCCTCAGCTGTAAAACTTTAGGATATAATGGATGAGATGAAGTTATGGCTTTGATGTTTTTATTTATCACTGTTTCCTCCATTACGGTCAAATTTGTATCACAAACCTCTCAGTATTGTGTCAATTTTAAAAACACCGTCGCTTTTACCTTTGCTTCGTATTTGTTGTACACTTTTTTAAGTGTTTTTTGTGTGTATTTTAATTAATTGATTTTAACTTGCTGGAAGGGCTGTTATTAGAATTAAACTTTGGCAAATGCTTTATCATTCCTTATCATGTGACCTTTAATGCAGTTAGGTCTAATAATAATATCATGCTTACATTAATTGCAATTTGCACATGCATGGCATATAGAAACCATTACATACATTTTATAGGAGTTGTTCAGTTGTAAATGAGACAAGTAAATGAGTCTCATTTACAAATCCTACCAAATAAATGAAACGTGTACAAGGTAAGGCAATAATTTATTTCAGCAAGTTCTTCAATTTTGTGCTTGAAAGAAACATGGCAAAAATAGGTGCTGCAAATGAAATAGTATTAATAAAGGTTAATATTACTGAAAGGTATACGGTATACTATTATATTTTTTTCTCTTCCGGCAATAATACAAGCTATTTTACGAATTCGTATGTTGGTGGAAACTAATATTTTTAAATTGTCATTTTTAACTCCATATGCGAAGAACTACCGTATAATCCCTTTAGAATGCTTACCAAGCACCTTGTATCAAAGTACGAACAAAATAATTCAATTGTGTTGAAATGTTATAAAATTCGTCAAATCCAAATTATGTGAAACAAAAAAACATGCAATATAAATTTCAGATTTTTCAATGAATTCAATAACCCGATAGTTACCGTTAATTTTCATTATCTTAGAATTACCATTGATGTTGATGGTCATCAGAAGTAGACAAGCAAACGTATGCTATAATATAGACTTTTCGGTTAGCTCTTCTTAACGGGGGCCATGGTCGAATGACACTCGCTATAAGAGGGCCAGACCAATTGCACTCACTTTCGAAAGATAAAGTGTTGGAAGTAACTCCATCAAATGCTCAAACTTCAACGAAGAATCCGCCAGTCTGTTATTGGATGTCAGTAAATGAAAAGAATTGCATTTACAAAGTAATTTATCTAATTTAATCATTATATATAGACCAAACTCTTATTTAAATAAAACTAACCTTTTCCTTGAGTATCTTAAGAGACACAAACGGTAAGACTGAGAACTCATCATATACAGCAAAAATTTGATTACAGTAGTAAAAACCCACATAGAAATATGTACCCTTTAATTAAACTGCAATTTGTGTGAAACGGAAAAAAATATGAATAAATATTTCTCTAATCATACTGTACCATACCAAAATTGTATTCCATTCCATAAGTCACAATCACAACAAGTAAAGTTGACAGTTTTGCTTTGGCTTTGGGAACGCATCAATCCTGGGAAGCTTTCACGGTAGTACAATATCCAGTCTCAATATTCCGAAGAAGACGTCCACAATCCAGCAGAGTTTCATTCTCTATTCTTTAATGTTCCCTTAGTAGTGTTAGAGTTTTCTACCTCTTTTACTATTCCATTTTTCTGCTCTTTTTCCTACTCGACATTTCTTTGCATTTTCACTACTCGTATGTCTATTTCACTACTGCTGTCTGCAATCCAATTCATTTTCATTTTCAGCTCATCCTTTGGTGCTAAATGTTGAATTGACTTGCAGAAAATAAAAAGTAAGTGATGTTTATGCAAAAAATTCATTTACTATGTTATAAATGAAAGGCTTTAGCAAATCACAGGTAATACTTTTTTAGAAAAAATTATTTATCTGGACCAAATGGCTTTTCCGGAAAAAAATTTTTTTGTTTAACATGAATTTACTTGTTAACACACCAACAGTGAACGCAAATGTCACCAATACTTAGTCAAAATGCATTTCAAAATAATTATAGAACTTACAGGAAAATCAAGACATGGTACTACACGTTTGTTGTTTTTTCCAAGCTATTTTAGTCTTCCTACGTCGATTTGGGATGAACTGTGGTGCAATACTATGTCAACTTGCTAAACTTGCAAAAAAATGTCGCAATTAATCCGCTTATGAGTAAAAATATTTAATTATCGATAATTTCTTCAAATAAATAAAATGAAGCAAAAAATGGCCGACGATACCAAACAAAGATCGGGAGATTAGTAATGACATTGCAAATGTTATGCCATATAATATAGTTAAGTTTACATAAAAATCACTATAATTTTTATTCAATCTTTTAAGTAAGCCTAGACAAAACGCTGGAAAGTAAATGACATCTATAAAACAAAGAGTCGATATATTTATGAATTAACTACTGTATCCATCATAATCATCAGAATTGTACGAATCTTCACTGGGTGTACCTCCAGAACTTGTTTCATTGCTATCCAAATAAGCATGTGGATTATGAGGACAACATTTGACCTGCCACTCTAGCAAAATTTCTTTCTGCTTTGGAGTAACCAAGAAATTCTCAAGGTACCAAGAAAGAACGTGATCTCTTAGTCGAGCTGGATAGTAGGTTCTTGGATGTGATACGACGTACAGAACCAAATTGTACAATTTTTGTACGTCCTTGAAATCTGTGGATGTTTTAGTGCTCAACAACCAACATAACTCCACACAAGCATCTCTGGCTCCAGGGCGATCTGCCGAACTCATTCGTTCATATTTATCGTAATCACTTTTCGTATCTTTCATACGCTTGTCCAAAATTATAAGCTCTGTAGAAGGTTTTGGTATCAACAAGTAGTCCAGAAGAGTAAACAGAGATGTCGGCGATGATTCTTCTGGTATTTCAGTGAAAAGATATTTTGTTCTTTCTGTGTTAATGTACTTAAAAACAGCTTTCATTAGTTTTGGATCACAAGAATTGCTTAGTTGAATAACGCCTGAGGAATCTGGACCTTCTTGAAAATTTCCAGCCACAAGAGTTTCAAGATATGGAATTTTAGATAATTCTGATTCCTTCATTTCAAAAATTTCATCGCCACATTTGAATGATATTGTTTTTACTTTTGACTGACTGGAACTGACCCCGATTGAATTTTGCCCGGATACTTTTGTGATGATCATTTCTTTAAGGCTTCGCAGCAAACCTTCATCTGAAAGCAACAAAACAATGGCGATATTGTTATTACTATAATATGAATTTCGAAAAGAAAAAATACTTAATCTTAAAATAGGTAAATATTTGTAGCGCCAGTTAACTGTGGTTAATTTTTAGTACAATAATTAAGTAATTTTTAATATTTAGTTTGGGGACTCAAATGACGATGTAAACTGATTTATTTAATTTACCTGCTTGTGAAGAACATTGTTTCTCCGACATTGCGTAACAGAAAAGACAATTCGAATAAAAACGCAGGTTGAATTAGAAAAAAACAGAAAATTTAAGGGGATAATATTAATAATATATGATTTAACTTGGTTAGGTGGCTTACAACTTACAAACGTTTGCGATTATAAAGCAAAATAAAACGATAGCCGTAAAACTGAGTTGTCTATCTATTTGTTAAACCACTTCAATATTAAGTTGATATAACTCAACATCCACAATTTTATTGTAAATAACCTTAAACCGTATAAACGGAATAGATAAGAGATATCGAATACCTTCAATGTGCATTAACGTCATTCAAACATGTTAATATGCATTATTTGCCTTGATTTATAATACTTGTTCTTTAAAAGCTTAATATTTTGCATTATATTATTTACATAATGCTAGTATATGGAAAACCACAAATAGGTTTTAATTAAAGATAATGATTACTTTTTCCTACATTCTTTTGGTCAGTTATCAAAGCTTTCGCTAATGTTTACTATACATCACACACAAGATGGTTGCCTATGATACTGATAATTCTGACGATAGGAGGTGATCTCGTAGTTAAGACAAAACAATCAGAGTAAGCTTTTTTTCAGTTTTTAGGAATTAGAACCAAATCTTTGTCACCATTGGTATTCATTTGGTCCAAATCTCTTCAATTTGGTTCTAATTCCTAAAAACTGAAAAAAAGCTTACTCTGATTGTTTTGTCTTAACTACGAGATCACCTCCTATCGTCAGAATTATCAGTATCATAGGCAACCATCTTGCATCACACATATATGTAACACCATAAAATAAACTACCCAGAATGTTAAGTTATTATATAATGTGCAAATGATATTTATCCTGCATATACTGTACTTCATAGCATGCCAAATGCCAGGTCAAAATGAATCATCAGGCTTTTGAACTATTTCGCATTTTTACATAAAATCACCGGTTATATTTTGTCTTTTGACTTCAGATTCTTTTTGGTGTAAGTAAATAGATTTTATTTATCAGCGACAGGAATAACAAACGACAAAAAACGACCGCCGTGTTTTACTGCGGTTGTTTTACTATTAAAAATTTATTTTATGATGCCTATCCTGTGGCCTAGTTGAATTATATTTTAAGACGCAAAATGGTGAATTTTTGGAAAAGAGTTAATAATGTTTGTCTAGGAGCTATTTATTGATAAAGGTGGTATATAACTCCTTAGAGATTATAATTACTAAATACTTGTGATGAAAAATCAAATGCGTTTAATTTCAAAAATTAAATCCTTTCAGTGCAAATAAATTTCATACCCATGAAGCAAATTTAGCTTTATCTGGATAATTTTACCACCACTTTGAAAATAATACTGCTAGACATTCATGGCCGACTCTAAGTGCAAAATAATTTTTATCAGCCGTCAGTGACAAAATTATAAAGCCCTTCGGCATTTTTAAAATACCGGATGTTGACAAGCCTTACTGTAGGTATTCAAACGGTGCTGCCCGATATGAACATTAATGTGTCTACCTACACTTTCCTTCAAAACACTTCGATTTCTCAAAATTTCTCTAAATTAAATTAATTCTCTACGACAATTCCTCTTAATTCCCTTTGTTTCATGTCGTTTACTGAGGTGCCACAAGAAGTGAACATATTACTTTACTGTACATGTATCCACATTAATCTCCATCCATGCTTAAGAAATACAACCTAGCAAATGGCAATTGACAGTGTAACCTATTAAAGGTAATGCAAAGATTTTTTGAGACATTTTTATTATGTAAACTTTTGGTATATATTCTTATTAGTAACAAAAAATAAACTTTCAACGAGAAGGTACATTTATCCTAATTTTATATAAATGTTATAAAAACTGTACTTTGATAGGATTCCAAATTTCATGGCATTTTATGGTGAAATTTTGGCAGTGCTACTAGGACAAATGTTCTTGTTGAGACATTCGTTACATTTTGGCTTGACTGCTGAGCAAATTGCTTGACCAAAGCCCACAAGCAAAAGATCAACTTCTCTCCAGAGATCTTTGGGAACCCACGATTCCAGGGCCGCCCTGGTTTGTTCTGCAGTATTTGTTTTTTTGGAACCTGTCCACATCAATCGATTTGCAACTCGATGTACATGGGTGTCCACACCTGAGTATAATGGCATCATGTATTAGTGTCTTACATCAATAAATAAAGCAATTTAATTCTAATTTTACAAGTCTATATATGGTCTTTCTCACCAATTCCAGCATTTATACCCCAAACAACATGCAGACATATCACAGCCATTTTTGGGCCTACTCCAGGAAGTTTACAAAGTTCTTCATAAGTTTTAGGGATGTCATCTTCATAGTTTTCTCGTAAAATTTGCGCAGTCCTTTTAATGTACACAGCTTTTTTCTTACAAAATCTAACAGGCTTAATTAATTCACTGAGTTCTGTTTCGTTTATATCCAGAGATCTCTGCACATCAAGTCCATGTTGATGCAATCTTTGCATTGCCGCATCAGTAACTTGGTCTTTCGTTTGACTGGATAACATTAGAGACACCAAAGTTTGATATCTTTTTACCTGTTTTTATAAATGAAAAAAGGAAGTTTTAAATGTTATAAACAAAAAAGGTAGTTTTAAAATATTGCTTTGTTGTAGTGGCTTATTAAAACTTTCATAAAATCTGATAAAAGTAGTTGTTTTAATTTTCATTTTTAAGCAAATATTCGATACATTAATGCTATTATAACATACGAATATTTTAGCTCACCTAAGCTTCAAACCGAGATAAGTTTTTTAGTTTGAAATGGATTAATAAAAATTGTTTTAGTATTTATAGACATGAAGCAATGTATATACAGATCTTAATTTTAGATAATAAAATTATATTTCGCGTCCATGTTGGCCTATGATTACTTTAAGCAAAACAGGACGTAATTCCAATAATTTTTTTGGTCCCCCTTTTCATACAATACAGCAAATTACATATAAATTTTAAAATGTACAACACAAAATAAATAACATACTTTATCTGAAATATTAATTTTCACTGTATTTTCGCAATCCATTGTGTTCACTGGAGCGCCCTTGGAAATTTGCATTTGCCTGATGTTTTCCAATACCTGAATCCAATTTTCAGGAACGCCAACATTGTTTATATTGTCGCTGGTTTGCTGTCCTTCAACTTTAAATTCATCTGTGTCATCTGTGAGCTTCTTTTCTGAAAGAAAATTTGATTTACTGAATTAATTTCAAATTTGCTATTAGATTTACCATTACGGATATAGATTAGAATATAATTTGCTAGCAAAAACACAGTACCAGGTTTAGTATCCTGATATTCAGGTTCCACTTCAATTTCAAGTTTTATCTTTCTTTTCTTTTTTTGAGAAGATCGACTGGCCATAGTTCTGACTTTTCTATTGATACAAAAATATCAGTGAGAGTTAATGTTTTAAAAGATATTTGAAATGTTGAAAAAGGTGAGCCACTGCTAACGTTATATACGAGAGGTTCCTCAGCATTTATTACAATTATTTCGTTAAGGTTGAGCACGATGTCATATTACTGAATATATTTTCTTTTCTGCACAAAACCCAAGAAAACAGAAACAGATTAAACCACACAGGGATAACATAATCAATAAGTTTGTCATTCGAATGATATTGTAAGTCCTCACCTTAATTGTACATAATCTACTTTCAATGTTGTGTTCAATCAAAAAATTCAGTAACTTTTGTAATGGGCAAAAGAAAAGAAATTTGATATTATCAAACTTCTATTCCACAATTATTCAAATTTAGCGCATGGAAAATATCAATGCGTGTTTCAGACTATAGCTGTTCTTCACCGTCAGTTATCATAAAAATGAAGATGAGTACTTGCTTTTATCCGAAATGATATTCCGGATTTCAAATTATGACCTAACACATGAAAAGGTATGTACCCGGGCAAAAAAAATGGCACACATGTCACAGACTTTGAGAGCACCAGCTCTGGGGAAAACTATTGTCTTCAGAAAAGTAATCAGGGATAACAATTAATGTCACAGTAATTTTAGGAACTTTAAATAACATAGCTACAGCCTTTTTATTTTATTCCCATTATCATTTGTTATGAAATATTAATTAATTCTCCTCTTTACAAGGTATATTTGAGTAACAATAGAAGAATTTATCAACGTTTTTGGCATAAACAAATGCTCTACGGCTTTACAATTTTAATTTTTTTAGGGTAGCATCCATTATTCTTGTTAATTGCAATCATTCAATCATTAAGTTAAATCTTTTAAAGATCGTTAACTTGCAAAACATTTTCCTTTAAAATATTTCTCTCGTGTTCACCATTGAGATAGTAGTCAACAAGAGTTGGTTTAAATCCGCAATTTCTTACAAGTAAACCTTTGAAGAGCAAGAAGTGAACTAATAACCCGTATTCATATCGTCAACCAATTTTTCCTGTCTTAGCTTAGTAAAAACCGACCAATTTACATCATTTCTGTACTACACCACCGCTTGATAATAAGGGTGAGTTAATATGGTGTGGTTGACTTTTGCTATAACTGGGAAAAATGGTTGGCGATATGAATAATGGTTATTGGCGATAGTAATATTTGTAAGTATTAACAACATTAACATATTTATAGCATTTAAGGAAAACTGCATCGAATATTCATATATTAGGTATTAAACTCCCCGTGTCAAAGAGAGGCCTTGCCCATTGATTTTTATTAAACGACATTTGTAAACTTCGTTCTGGCTCTTTTAATGCAATAGCTCAATTAATAGCTCTTTTAATCTATCTGTGTGCGTCCATTTCAATATCTCCGTGCATATCAGAATGATAACTACTCGATAATGGTTACACCATGTTACATTGATCCCATTATTATCATTAACACATAATAAATTCAGCATTACAATTTGCCAGAACAATATTGAAATATTTATTCCACTGAACACTTGGAAATTTTGAGATATCAAATTAAGTGAAAACCAAGAGGCTACGTATTGTTCTACCGAAAATTATAAATTAAATTGAATATTTAATGCAGTGAACATTTCTAAATTACAAACAACAAATACAATCCAAGGAGTTGCAATTAGTTCCTTAGAAATTTTTATGGAAAATTGAAGTATTCAATTCATTGAACCTATGGACATACATAACGTAGGGTTCGGGTAGCAATAATGGCACAAATGACAGGTTTTGAGTGACCCAGATCTAGTGAAAACCATTGTCTTCGAATAGTTATCAGGGATAACGATTTTTGCTAAAATAGGAACGACCAGAACTAAATCATTTCTATGTCGTTCCCATTATCATTTGATTTGCAATATATTTTAGTTATTAATTTTCATCTTTTTACGAGGCGTATGACATTTAGTTACCAAAGGTTTTGGCATAAACAAATATTCTATATACTTACAATTTTATTTTTAGTGTATCATCTATGATCCCTTTAGTTACAATCTTACAATCATTAAATAGAATCTTTTAAAAATCGTTAACTCCCAAAACATTTTCATTGAAAATATTTCCTTCATGTTCATCATTGATATAGTAATCAACAAGAGTAGGTTTAAATCCGCAAAATGGTGTTGCAAAAGACAAGCTGTAATCTCCGACATCTTTAAATAGAATCCATTCGTTAATTTCCATTTCAGGAAATTCGAATTCTTTGACAACTACATCAAACGGAGCTGTAGTGTGTCCCCATACGGTAGAAGGATATGTATGTCGAGTAATTTCAAGTGTGTCTCTATTCTCAGCATAAATTGGAAAAGCAGGGATCGTGGCTTTGGCAAGGTAACCAAATAGATATGTTGCGCCATAGAGAGATCCAAACACTCCATCATTAATATAGTACTGGATATAAATTCCCGGTTCTCCATTGGCATTCCTAATTTTGTCCACTCGTTTTCCAATTACCTGGGCTGTCAAACTGAAGGCTGAAGAGCTGTAGTACGTTCCAGGTTCGGCAATAATAGAAAGTTGAGGATACAATTCAGCGGGAAAGTATTTATCAAGGGCCTCATTAACTGCCGTTGCAATCTTCGAAAATGAATCCTTTTGGATATTCTTATCACCATCTCCAGTATACCATTGAGCTCCAGGAAATCCACCTTAGAAATTATCAAACAATAGTTTACATTGAATCATTAAAAGAATAAATTTTGTTATAATTTTTAATTCAGAGCATGGTCTGGGGCCAGATAATGTTAATGACAAATTTGTAAAATAAATATTATTTCTAAAACTAAATTAGGTTTTTGGTGTCAATACGAAACAAGTTTTTTAAATACAGAAATCGTTAAATTATCATTTGTAAAGTTACCGCCAATGTTGAGTATTTCAAAATCATAGCCAAATTCCGATTTGTTTAGAAGGAAAAGGTGATGAGCATCCTGTATTGCTTTAAAAAAAGTCAATGGCTCTGAATATTTGCGCCCCACATGAAAGCATATGCCCACAACATTTAATTTCAAATTTTTTGCCAACCCAAGTAAAGTTTGGGCATTGTTCAGTTGGCATCCGTATTTGTTTTTGATTGGCTGAACCGAATTAGAATCTTCAACCTGAATCCTTAGAAGTAAACGAGCGGTGGGAGAAGCTTTGGCGATTTTAATGAGCTCATCTTCATTATCAAATGCCATTATATCAATGTTGTTACTTCCCAAGAAGTTTAGTTGAGAAAATGTCTTGATTGGATTTGCAAACACAATGTCCGATTTCGGTTCAACGGAAAGTTCTAAAACTTGCTTCACTTCTGCCTGCATAATTTATATAAAATGCAATGAAATTTATACACATTTTACAGTGGGAAAGCTAAAAACGGCCGATTTATCCAGTGTCTTCCTAAGCTCAAATTAATGACGAGGCATAACGGAATTTTAAGAGTTTGCTCGGTGCCTTATTGTAGCGTTTCTATAGGTTGCTATCGCTCGTCAATTATAATTAAGGTGGCTTTAAATGTAAAATCGCATTTTCCAAAAAATTGCAGAGCTTTGAAAGACTGTACATTGCATTGTTTTAAAAAATATCAAAAAACCCGGGAAAAATTCGCAATCAAACCTGAAGGCGCAGTTTTGAGTTTTCATTCTCTAAAGGTAGAATAAAAATGGAAATGCATTCCCCCAAATTATATATTTCTAGTACTTCTCGTAAAAAATCTCATAATTTGATATTTAAAAAATTCTTTAAATCGGGCTTTCAGTTTCGGTGGGGAAATATTTGTAAAATTCAAAAATGAAAGCCCTATTACTCCACGTTACGCCATTCTCCTGCAATCAGGAATTCTCTATCATTCAACCCCCCTCCCCCTTAAATAATATCAAATAGAGAATGTTTTCTAGAAATGAAATAATTAATGATATAAAAATACTTTCCTCGCTGACGCAATCGAATCCAACACCCAATCGGGATAAAAGTTTCAGCAACATTTGGTTACTGTTGGCTTTAACAGAATAGAAAGGACGAATTCTAGGCAACCGCTGTTTCCAATTGATATGTTTTTCAACGACATCTTGCATATTAAATACAAAAAACGGATTTGAGGGATTATTTTTTATTATTGTATTCCTTACAACTTCAACAATTTTTGAGTCCCAAGAATACTTTTCTGTTACGTTGCCTAAATTTGACAAATATTTGACAAACCGTGTAGTGGGTTCTTTAGTTTTTATGGATTTTGATGCAAATGTTGTGATATGATGTTTGATTTGCAAGAGAAACATTTTTTATAGTATTGAAATCTGGGTTACGGGCAGTATCTGAAATCTTTATGTCCTAATTTCAAGAATGAACAAGCCACTACTGAAGCTGCAAGCTTAATGTTGCTTCCACTTATGCCTCAACATTAAAAGTTTTTTACTTCTACTGCATAATATTATTTGGGCCTGATGACGCAAATGGATTTACAATTCCCTTATATATTGGTCTTCATTTCATATGTCCCGGCTTTCATGTTTAGACATTATTAGGGAACAAATCTGAATATATGCTAATTTCTCCTTGATGCTCATTTGCTGGTAAACAAAACCGACAGCTATAATTATTTCCGTGAAGCTTTAATAAATTCAATTTCGATAGATATTTTACGGTTCTATCAAATAAGAAATTTATTTTGGCGACCACTTACGGAACCGTGTCCGTTCGTCCATACGAACGAACATTAGCCATAACAGTCGAAGGCATTGAACCGTATTTGATTTGACCGATTTGAGTAAAACCGTATTTTGAATCACATCGGCGTGGACACTATGGATGGAAACCCTATTGAAAGTAAACGTGGTCGGCGCACCCCTTTCTGAGATACCGCACGTTCACTTTACAAAGAATAAAATATGAAAATGGGATTTCGGGTATTAAGAAATAATAGGCAACATCTAGTCTTTTGTTTATGTAATGGGAAGCACCCAAAAAGTTAGCTTAGCGTATTCTGTAATGGGAAACATTCAAAAAGTTATCTTAGAGCTTTATAATGGGAAATACCCAAAAAGCTATAGCTTGTCGCTTTATGTAATGGGAAACATCCAAAAAGCATTTATTTCACATGCACAAGTGCATTGATTTCACATCTAATTCAGAACTGATTATTTCAACTGGAAAATCTGTAAAAAGTCAGTTTACTTCTTTCAAAAAAAAACTTGCATTAATAAATAAAATAATAATAATATAATGCAAGTATAACATGAATAGCACTACTGGCATATCTTTCTTGGCTGTGTCCTTCTGTATTACGAGTGTTACGTGTGATATTGAGCAGATGAACACCTTATGTCTGATTTGCCTAATTATTTGTAAAAGATGCAACGCATGCAAATAAGATGTAGTAAGTAAAGATATAAATATGATATACCTATACTACACATCATAACAATGCTGCTTAATCTGAATACGAATCTGATATATTTTGGTACTAATTTTCAAACCAGTTTTACAATTAAGATAGATTGGAATACGAAATAACAATAAAGCTTTTCATATTATTAATGATTTTGCCTTCTTTTGTATAGGTTTATACATTGAACATGCAAGTATTATTATTTTTGATTCAACGAAATCTGTGGAAAGTGACAAAAACCAAATTGGTTAGTTTACTGCGGTATTTCTAATAAAACATTTCAATGTAAGTTTTGTAATGTACTATATATCATATCACATATATCATAATATTTATATAGTGACTGACATTGTTAATTGTTGTAGATTCAGAAACTGCCGTCATGGAGACTGAATTGCAGCATAACATTAATCTGTCATACAGGGCAGAATAAAGAGTGTGATACAATTTTCTGATTTCGAAACTCAGTTTCTGTTAAATGGGTCTTAATATTCAGCACTGAGTGCGCAAAATTCTATCTTTTTAAAAACATCCGGTATGTAATGACTTCAACTTATCAAATATTGATATATATGTACTAACAGTAATTTACTTACTTAAGGTCACCACAGTCATAAATAGATAGTATTAGTTGTGTATGTGTAGTATTAATAATATTGCTAACTTACGCAGTAAACAGTTGAAAACTCATTACAAATTACTGAAATTACTCATTATCAAGGATGCAAAAACCCATGGGTTTTTGAGCAAAAACCCTCGACCCATGGGTTTTTGTGGGTTTTTGGGGTTTTTGGGTTTTTGGGTTATTGGGTTTTTGGTCTACAAAAACAATGTAATACTCTGTGTATATTACTTAATATTTATTCTTTTTTGAGTCACAAAGAAAAAATATGATGAAGAACGATAGTTCTTAACTATTATTGTCAAATATATTCATATTTTGCAGGATAAACGGTAATTTGTCATGAAAATTACGGTGTGTTTTACATTCCGGCCTAGCAAAAACCCAATAAACCCATGGGTTTTTGATAAAAAAGTGGGTCGGGTTTTTGCTCAAAAACCCAAAAACCCAATAACCCAAAAACCCTGGGTCGGCATCCCTGCTCACTATTATAATAATTGTAAACTCATTAAAGCTCTACACACATTCCTTGACTAGATATAAGATACTAGATATTTCATAAATTAAACATTTATGACATACGGATAGATTACTCCGGCTTGGAGCCGAAAGCCAACCAATATTGTTAGTTAATCGTTTTACTTTACGCAAGTTATTAAAGTAGTGATATAATTAGTCAATTAGTAGTAGTAGCTAATTAGTCAGTCATTTAGTGACCTTTTTAAATAATTAACATGGCACCTTGAACAATTAATGGTGCATTCATAAATGCATTATGCGCATTTGTTGGAATTCAGACATGTACCACAATTTCATTGCAGTATGCCTGGAAATAGGGCAAAAATTAAAAACTATTATTATACTTATAAAATGAGCGGAATGAGACTGACTTCATTATCATCAATATTGCTGTTCAATAGTCAGTTTTGGCAAAATCTTTTAGTAGAAGCACGCAGTATACAATTTGTAGGGCTGGTACTTAATATCCGACAGATTGAAATATCGATATTTCTGGACAAAAATGTTTATGTATTTTTCTTAAATGGAAAAGTATTTATATAATTCGTAATATTATAACTTTGTCATTGTTATGTTACACTGTCATTAATTATTTCAAAATTCTTTTGATTGTCGTATTTTTCAAAGGTTCTAATAATATACCTACACAATATCGGATGCAGTGCAATGGCTAAGTAATTTTTTATTTTACCTCTCCTCAGATATTGTACCGTTTTGAATGTAAGAAAACAAGCATCGATTCTTAGTTCTTGGTAACGTAAACCCATTGAGTCCGCTCCAGAGCCTTATTCATAAAGACGTTTTGCTACACCTCGTCCGAGACCTTGTTAGGAAGAATATCTATTCATAACATTGATGAACTTGTAGTAATAATTCTATACAAATGTAAACTCAATGAAATTTAAATTACAATATATACCTATTTCTCAACTCTCCCAACTCCAACTCCAGTCACCAAACACTTTTCCCTTTGAAAGAATCCTTAAGCGACATTTGAAATGTTAGCTGTAAAAAAATAATGCGTAAAAACTGAACTCTAAAAAATAGTCATAGAATAAGGCAACATTCTGAATTAAAATTTTATGGATTGGCTTATGGACATGGACCTTACCAGATTAAATTATTCATTTACAAATACCTACCAACAACAATATTACACCGTTTTACTTCGAAGACATTTTCTTTTAGTCGCGTTTTAATTACAAATCTTCAAAAAATACCCGTCTTTGTTTTTCTTTTTTTAGCGCCCACAGGTACATTAATTGGATACTATTATTACGTAAACTGTCTAAACAGCTGCCCCCAAAAAGATTATAAGTTGAACTCGGATCGATCCGATTAACTTTTCATACAAGTTACATTAAATAATTATTCCTATCCACCTTGAAGATCTCTAATAATTGACTCGATTACACAAGTTATGACT